>LR753385.1:90845-329576 GCA_902729485.2 Mus minutoides
CACACACACACACACACAGTTTATCCCATGGATTTCAGAAATATCTCCTGGTTCAAAGTGTCTCTGAGTGTTAACTCTGTGTCATGTATTTAGGGTAGAGGGCAGACAGTCACAGGAAGGTGAACAGATTCTAGGCATGGTAGTTCTCAAGATTAGCATATATACCCAGACCACCCATCCTCAGGCCATCGTCAAAAGCAGACTCCATGACCCTGAGTGGCAGATTGTCAAGACTTCTGGGAGTTACTGTGGTTAGCCAAGGAGAGATAGATCTCAGGAAACATTTGGGAAAAAGATTGAGGCAGGAAGGGCAGCACTTGCTCCGGGAGCCTTGTTTTAAGAAGGCAGGAGGGGGGGAAGATGTCAGCTGAGAGATTGGTGCCAGTCCAGTCCCTGTCAGCCTAGGGACAAACATTGCCAACACACTGTCACTGGAGCAACATATGTCCCCAAGCCCAACCAGCCCATGCCTGAGAGTAGAAACACCTCTCAGGTGCCCTGGACTCTTTTCTTGGTTTTGGAATGTGCTGGGCCACCCCTAAGGCTCACTTTTCCAGCTCCAGTGTTCTACTGAGAGTTCACAACCATGTCAGACATTGACAGGGGATTCTGGCGCGACACCCCAACTCGTAACACCACAGCAGGGCAAGAGCTGGCTCTGCAAGGCCGTGACTGGGAAAATCATCACCCAGGGTGGGGCAGGATAGGCTGCAAACTCCCCCCCTCCTCCAGGTTCCTCTGCTCCATCCTCTGCCGTGACCCATAAATTCACCAAGATGAAGTCATTCCCCAGCCGCGGCTGTAAAAAGTCAGCTGCATAGCTGCAGAGTTTGCAGCCCAGTCAGATTATAAAATAAAACCAGGGATTCTGGAGAGGGGAGGGTCAAGCCAGCCAGGCCCTGGGGGAGGGGAGATGGCTGTTCTGTTGTTTTTAACAAGCACCAGAAGGTTTCAGCTTTGCAAGATTCCTCACCCTGCTCCCCCACCTTCCCACAACTCCTTTTAAAGTAGAGGCTCCTGCAACTTCAGGGCTTCTTCGGTGTTACAGAAATAAAACCAAAACACAAACTTAAAAAAGAAAAAAAAAAAAAACAACAGTCTGTAAGTTCTCTTTCCTGCTGTGTTTGAAGCAGACCTCAGACCCTATTCTTCTGAAGTCTCCTGAAATTTGACCAGAATCTGGGAACTCAGAGAAGTCACAAACCCTGCCTCTTTCATTCCCTGAAGCCGGAGTGAGAGACAGAGCCAGGAAGCTGGAGAGGCTCAGGAGCTGACCATGCCACCTGCCCAACTCCAGTGGGACAGCTTTCTGATCTACATAGCAGGTTCTTGCCAGTTGCCTCTGGTCCCTCCAGGTCAGCCTTCACCACTTTCTCCATCTGAGTACATCCCTCGTGCAGACACTAGGGGATGGTCTGGGAACAGAGCAGTTGACAATGCAGACAAAGGCATTTGCCTTTGCTTTCTCTATCTGGGAAGGGCTGAGTAGCCAGAATCTTAGAAAAATGAGACCACTAATGTCCTTGTCATTCTCCTAGCAAGGACACCCATGAAAGTCAGGCTGAGACCATCTCACATGTGCGATAACCTCTTAGCTCACCAAGTACCCATTTAGTCTCTGTACATTGTGAGGGAAGAAATGAGCTGTGTAACAGATGACTCCAAGCACACAGATCAGAACAATGAGCGTGCATCGTCATCTCATGGGATCTCTGGATGCACAAAGTTGGGGACGAGGCTGTGGTGCATCTGATGGCCTGACTGAGGCAGGTCCTCTCCTCTCCCATGCATGGAGGTTGTTGCAAGGGCCTATTGAGGAGCTGGTTGGATGAAGGGCTCGGTTCCTCTCTAACTGTTGCCCTGAAAGTCCTTTTCTGTGGCTGCACAGACCTCGCTGTAGAAGGGCTTCTTTCATCATGAGCAATGAGTGTGCCTAAGATGGACCATATTACACTTTTTAATAACATGATCTTTAGTATGGTACTCCTATATAGTTCTGTATTTGGTTTGTTAGAAACAAGTTGCTGGGTCCAGCCTACGCTCAAGGGAGAGCATTGTACAGTGGCTGAATACTAGGAGGAGAGGAGAACTGGGGTCCATTTTGGAGGCTATTTAACAGTGATAACCATGACTTCCATGTGTATTGAACACTCCCCGTGCTCTGAGAGCTGTTTGGAGTGAATTCCATGTGAAGTATTAGTTCATCCTCACTCCTATTCAGGAGATAGTTTCTCCATCTTATAGACAAAAAGTCTGATTCCCACAAGAGTTTCAGAAGTGATTAAGGACTACCAACCCATAAATAAGTTAAAAAAGCAAAGAACCCAACAGTTGGTCCCTTCCAGAGCCTCATACAGTATGATGAAGTTGCCTCTTCTGAAAGGTCATCTAGAGGTCAGTTGGCACACTCTCCTTTGCAGAAGTGACAAGTGTAAAACCCAGAGATCCCAGATAACTGGCCGAGGTCACACAGCAAATGAGAAGCAGGGGGAAATGGGTTCTTGCGTCTCTTAGAGCCCTGGCTCCTGAAGGGATATGGACGAGAGAAAGAGCAGATTCATGAGGCGGCATCTCACACGAGATGGCGTGTGACTTGCAGCTGTGTGGGGTGGGAAGCAGCATGAAGCATGAAGTAGTCAGTGTGGGACATGACACCTTGAGTCATGTGAAGCACCGTATGGCAAGAAGTAATGAGGGGCGCTCAGCACTGTGTGGCATGACACCACGTGGAGCGCGACGCCACGTGGAGCATGATGCCGTATGAAACTTAAAGCAATGAGGGGCATGCTGCAGTGTGGGCTGTGAAGTAACGTGGGGCATGCACCAGGATGGGGCATGGAGCACCGAGTGGCAGACCGATGTGCCTATCTACCTTTCTCCCAACCTGGAAACTCTGGATAAACTCGTTGGATCTTTGACCATCAGCTGACCACAAAGCTTGAAGTTTCCCTCCCCTCCCCAAGCTTAGACATAAAGTCCCTGGTGTCTGCTTGTACCTATGCTTAATCCATGTCCCTTTTCAGGAATATTTCAGCTTGCCTTGGCTGGAAAAAAAATAGGCCCATCACAGACATGAGTGTAATGGACTGGTTTAAGTTTTCCTGGGGGCTTAATAAAAGGTGGTAGTTTGGGTAACAGCTCTGCCATAGGCCCTTCTGTTAATACTTATCTGGCTAATGCATCTTGCAAATGGCCTCATGCAGCTTTGGGGACATTAAGAAGACTTCACAATGTTGTTCTACATATGGTATTTCTGCCTTGGAGTTTTTTTTTCTTCTTTCCACTTGTATAAATTATTTTACGATGAAGGTGGCGGTGCTGAGGGAGAAGGGCCAGAGGAAGGGTTAGAATTTCACAGAATCCAGCCTGAGGCATTTTTTGAAGCCCAGAGGGAGCTCTGTCCCACATTCCTGAGCACAGGGACCAGGAGGAATGGAAGCTAAGTAGCTGAGGGACACCAGCTGTGCTCACACACATCACATACTAACCGAGCAGGCATCTGTTGCCTCAAAATGGCATACACATTGAATAGACTCACCCTAAAAGGACACACCATGAGATGAGTGGAATTTCTGCTGTTACATGGGGTCCTAAGATTGAAGCCATCTTCCCTGTCCTTATCAAGCCAGCCAAGATAGCCAGAGGCAGGGCTATCTAAACACTGAGCACAGGGAAAGATTCTATCTTACACATACCAGGCATAGATGTGGACCCAGCACTTGACTGATGTCCTCGTTCCACAAAGCTGAAGGTTTCTCTGTGCCAGCTACCATGCCAGGCACTCCAACCAGGACAAATACAATCCAGTCAGAGCCGTAAAGGAAAGCCAACCTAATGAGGAGTATAGATCTGTCTACACCCACTACAAACGGACGGAGTGATGAATGAGTGTATGGAAGACAGTGCACGGAGCCCCAGAGGCTCACAGAACCAGCTAGTCAGGAGGGTGGAGGAGACTGGTGGAGGATCCAGCTGCCTGGTACGCTCTGTGAGAGAAATGGAAGGTGGGAAACATGAGGAGAGCCAGAGGGCATCCAAAGTCACAGTGAGGATTGTCAGTGCACAGGGGATGCTGTCTCTGAGGTTGCATATCTTGCTGCAGATTCTAAGGGAGGCTCAGTGTAAATAGTGTGTGTGTGTGTGTGTGTGTGTGTGTTGTGTTGTGTTATAGTCATGTTATATGTGGGTACCTACTCTCATCGACAGAAACCTGCTGTCTCAGCTTCTCTACCTTGTTTGGGACAGTCTCTCACTGAACCTAGAACACACCAAATCAGAGCATATGACCTTGGGATTTGCCTGCCTGTCCTCTTGGGGCTGGAGTTAGCAAGCTCACAGTGCTTGGATTGTTTGTGGATGCTGAACATCTAAGCTCAGGTTCTCAGGCTTGTGCAGCAAGCGCTTGGCCACTGTTCTGTCCTGATGACACACAGTGATGGTACGCACAATGTATATACCTTAATTTCACAAACTAGCTGTATTTGAATCCTCACATGAGTAAAACTGAGATTCCTGTAACTGTGCACCAGGCACTCTATTTCTCTCCACCCTCTACTGCAGCCAATGTTCTCCAGGGTTCCAGTCAGTGGTGAGTAAAGCGGTACCATCTCCCCTTCTGTGCTGTTTGCTTTCCTCACTGACTGAGCATGTCTTCAGAGACCTGCTGGCTTTTGAGCCTTTGACTATGGCTTGCCTGTGCGTAGCCCTCACCCACCTCTCTATTTGTTTTCTTTTATTTCCCTTTATGATCTGGAGGAATTACATGAACAATTTACTTACTAATCATTTGGCTAGTCTGTTCAGATTGCCATGCCTTTGATAAAGTTTGTATGGTATTTTGTTTTGGAGACTGGTTTTCTTTTTCTTTCTTTCTTTCTCTTTCTTTCTTTCTTTCTTTCTTTCTTTCTTTCTTTCTTTCTTTCTTTCTTTCTTTCTTTCTTTCTTTCTTTCTTCTGAGACAGGGCCTCAAGTATTCCAGACTGGCCTCAAACTTGCTATATAGAGAAGAGTGCTGCGTTAACTTCTGGTCCTCCCTCTACTTCTCAAGCCTTGGGATTGCAGTTAGGCCCTGCCACACCTTGGTTTGTAGGGTGATGAAATGGCACCTACGATCCTCCCATGTTTGGCAAGTGCTCTGCCCATTGGGCTAGCTCACCGGCTTCTTGAATAGTACATTTTGAAGAGCATAATTTTTCCTTTAATTCTGACACAAACCCACTCATTTATTTTCTCCCCATCTTGTTTGTGCTTCATGGTGGGGAAGACTTATTTAAGAGATAATCCATGAGAAGTGTTAAGAAATGACTCCACAGTAAGAGAACTGGCTGCAATTCCAGAAGACCTGAGTTCCATTCCCAGCTCGCACAAGGAAGTTCACAACCACCTGAAACTCCAGTTCCAGGGCATCTGAAACCTTCCTTTGGCCTCTACAGGGACCAGACATGCATGCAGTATGCAGACACATGTGCTGGCAAAACACCCATACAACCAACATACAATTAAAACATTTTAAAAAATAATCCAAGATTCTATATAAAAACTACAGCAACATATTTTACCATTGTTCCATGCAGTGTTCACATCTTAATGTTTAAACCATTTGGAGTTTATTTCTGTAGCAAGAATAAGACAAAGACTTGACTTGAGTTTTCTCTACGCAGGAAGTCACTTTTTAGAAACATGATTTACAGAGCAATCCATCCTTTCTTTACTGGTTTGTGATGGAGGTCATAGTGTATATTGGGGAGATAATTCTTACCTGTCTCTAGCTTTTTTGTACATCCTCAGAGCAGAGACTGTGACAGACAATTTGCAACTATCTTTTCAAAAGTATACTGCATGGTAAATAGCTGGAGAAGGAGAGACTGTCCCCATGGAGAGAAAGGAGCAAATTCCCCTACTGACTCATAGAGTATAACAAAATGACTTTTCTCTTGGGGACGCAGGCCAATGCTGCCATTTGGAAAGATTTAGGTTCCTTAAGCTGAGTGTGTGTAAAACAGAGCCTGTCAATCATTCTGCTTACACATAGGTGCTGCCCAGAGTCCTACAAGCCACCTGTAGTGACTGAGACCTATGAAGCAAAGGCAGGCTATTCCGGCTACTGCTGCTGCTAAGAATAATAAGCTCCCTTCTCAGATCAGCAGGCTCACTGCTTTTGCCAGCAGCCATGAACTTGTGACAGGCTTACTTGGTAGCTTGCAGGTTACATATTGTGTCAGGCTCTTAAGAAATTGGATGGTCTTGAATTGTCATAGGTAACTGGGACTCTTCTTTTGTAAAGACAACACCAAAGCTATTTTAGTTGTCATGATTTTATTACAATTCTTATGTCTAGTAGGGAGAACTTTCAACTTTGGCCTCGGTCACTGTCAGATTCATTATTTATTTATTGACATTCATAATAAGTCAATGTTGGAATCGATTTGTTGAGCTGTCCCTAAAATTGTATTTCAGTTTGTCTGGAATTATCTTGAATGTATAGATTAAATTGGGGGGGTGGGGGTAGGGAGAACTGACATCTTTGTAACATTCCTTAGTCACAAAAATTCTACATATTTGGGTTAACATTTGTGCATTCATCAATGCCAGTGCATTCATTATTGTTTGTTATCCTTGTTGTATCTAATTTTCCGTTACAGTGTCTTAGTTATGAAGGCATAGAAGAACATGGTTACCCTCTACATGTTGGTCTTATGCATGGCAAAGTTATTTTTTGTATCATTTTAGTTCTTGGCATTTTCTGATTGTTTGGATTTTCTATGCAAATCACAGAGTCACCCATGAACGAGGGGAAAGGCGTCTTTGTTTCCCACCCCCCCCCCATTTTCTTTTCCTTTCTCATCAACACGAACCTGTAGAATCAGCAGCACAATAATGGAGAAGCCAGTTCTGCTGTCATATTCCTGACCTGGAAGGAAATTGCTCTTAAGTACAATGCTTCCCCCGGCACACTTAGCATGCAACCTTTGCCAAAATTAAGGTTCTTTGTGTCTATTCCCCTTTATAAAACCATTTTTTAACTAAAAATTAGCATTGAACTTTAGGTGGTATTTCAACACTGATTGGTGCGATGGTTTCCACCTCTCTGTCATTAATACTCTCAATCACATGCATCGATGTCCCTCACATTTCAGGAACAAATTCTACATATTCATGATGCATCATAAAAAAAAACGCATAGCATTGTGTTCAGTTGTCACCCCACGTGTGTGGGATGTTTGCATTCACACAGACACAGGCATGGATTGGGAATAAAGGGGAGAGCCATCATAAGGTGGGACAACAGATGGTTCTAGAATGTCAATCCTGACTGAGGTGTTGAGGCTAGGCAACCAGATTAACCCAGGAGCACTGAGAACTCAGATCAGAAGTGAGGTTTTCGAGCTGGATGTAGCAGGGTAGAGAAAGAGGAGGTAGGGCACTGGGCTAGCAAGATGATCTGCCAGGTTGGCTTTTACAGGGAGACGGGAGTGTGGCTCTGATTTGAGGATGTGGAGGGTTGGAATTGCTGTTGGGACTGCATGAGGAGTGATGCAAGTGGGGTAAGTGTCAGGTGAGGCACCAGGGCTGACCGCAACAGTGGAGGATGCTCTTGGATCCACGAAAAGGATACTGAGTATCTAATGAGCTTTTTACAAGCAGCAGAGAACTTTCCTGGAGAGCAAGCTTTCTATTTGAAACCTTGTTTGAGAAGCGGTTTGAGGCAGGAGAGGGGGTATCAGGTCATCAGTGTCTATCACCATCTCACACAAGCTAGAGCTAGAGCTGGAGATGATGATGATGATGATGATGATGATTTTAGTTTTTCGAGACAGGGTTTCTCTGTATAGCCCTGGCTGTCCTGAAACTCACTCTGTAGACCAGGCTGGCCTCAAACTCAGAAATCTGCCTGCCTCTGCCTCCCAAGTGCTGGGATTAAAGGCATGTGCCGCCACTGCCTGGCTTGGAGATTATTTTTGTCACTTACTACATACAGTTGCTACCCTTTCTGTACCCAAACACATTGGTGTCATCCGACAGCTACTAAAATCTAAGACCTCTGAGCCTCTGACTGCACCAGCTAGCTGGCCCTGTTCTCACTCCTTTCCATCCAGTTGTAAAGATGCATGTGGATCCAGTTCTCCAAAAGGTATATCTGATGGATGAGGTCACATGACTGTGCCAAGCCCCAGAGGAGGCTGGGTAGGTACATGATCTACTCAAAGTCAGCAGGACTCATAAAACAACATACTTAGAAAGCATAGCAAGGATGTTGTAAGGATTCTGAGCAGCTCAAAAACCTTAGATGCCAATAGAATCCATCTCTCATTTCCCATATGTCACTGCTTTCCTGTCGCACTCTGGACTTCTTTGCCTGTATCCATGGTTGTCCTTTTTGTCGCTGAGTACTGTTCCATTGCATGACAACTTGGCTTGTTTGTATCTGTTCCATTTGATTATTTTCTAGTTTGGGGCTGTTATAAAGAAAGCGCTGCATACATCTTTGTGCAAGTCTTTGTTTGGACCTAGTTTTCATTTCTTAGTGATAAATAACTGAAAGTGGGTGGACTTTGAGAGTCAGCCAGTCCATGCTCCGCTTCATAAGAAAGTCCACAGGCTGGGTAAACTGCTTGGCCTGCAAATGTGCATACAGGAGCTCAGATCCCCAGAGCCCACGGAAGAGCTGGGTAAGAGCAATGGCCCTGCCTGTCATCAGCCCAACATCCAGGCAGCGAATAGAGTAAGTTAGGGAGCAGGACTAGCTGGAAAGGTGGGTTCAAGAAACCCCATCTCAATATGTAAAGTGGAAAGTGATTAAGGAAGCCATCCAGCCTCCAGCCTTGAGTCTCCACACACATCTGCACGTCTGTGTGTGTTCCTCTGTTTATCCACATACATAAGAACACACATGTACACAGCCCACAGACATATGCAAAGGAAGGGAGGGAGGGATGGAGGAAGGGAGGGAAAGGAGGGAGGGAGGGAGGAAAAGGAGGGAGGGAGGAAGGAAAGGGAGGGAGGGAGGGAGGGAAAGGAGGGAGAGAGGGAGAGAAGGAAGGAAGGAAGGAAGGAAGGAAGGAAGGAAGGAAGGAAGGAAGGAAGGAAGGAAGGAAGGTCAGAGCCACTCCTGTCTCGTTGTCCCCAACAGCATGCACAATTGCCTCATCTGCTTTTCCTTCTCGCAAACACTGCTGGTTCCCAGGATCCGGTCCTGCATCTACCCCACTCACTCCAGACCACATGCATCTGAAGCTGCTTCCAGCTCTTGGCCCTTTAAGTAACTCTGGAAATCTCCTGTTCCTTGGGCCCCTCTCTGCAAACCAGAGGACGTTTCCTGTGATGCTTCGTCCATCGCTGACCTCAGCCAAGTCCCTCTCAGGCCTTACACAGTGTGTTCCCTTGATGACAAGAAGCCAGGAGAAGGTAATGGCTGTGCTTGCTTCCAGCACTAATGTTTCTGCCTGAGACTTTTCAATCTTTGTTCTTTCCTGGTTCCCCTTTCCATCTGTCTCTTGACACCATGCGACTGATTACATTTCTTTAACTGCCTTGGAAAACAGCTTGTAGGTTTTTTTAAGCCTTTAAATAAGATAAAGCTCTATTTTTCTAACACATTTGAGGAGGAAAGTGGAAGGGGATGTGACAGCCATTGAACACCTACTATGCGCCCATCCCTTGAGGAACTCTGGTTGAGTCCTAGCATGTAGCTTATGAAGCTGTTTTCTAAAGCCTTCCTTGTTTTGTCTTGGTTTCCCCCCCTGTGTTCTACTTTCCTCCTGGTGCTAAATCAGTCTCCATTCTCCCAGGAAATAGTGGCAGAGGGCTCTCCAGAAACAGAAAGGAGAGGTTTGTTACTGGAACTGGTGACATGACTAGGGAGACCAAGGAGTCACATGACCCTCTGCCCCTCTGCTCCCCACCACCCCTCACTTGGGAGAAGGGGAAGTATGAAGAACCAAGGGCCTGTAGCTTCCATGTGCCAGGGGATTCTTTGTTCTAGATGGACCCGGGCAGACTGTGTGGTGCTCCTCTGTGCTGAGGGTGAGTGACCTCTGACCAGGCTCCTTATTTCATAAACAGATTGTGGCTGGAATGGACAGGATCTCTGATTTTAAAGTCCTGAAGAGTTGGGATGCCTTTTTGTTCTGATGCTGTCTCTGTCTCTCTGTCTCCCTCCTTCTCACCTCCCCATCGTCTCCCCTCTCCTCTTCTTCTCCTTCCCCTCCTCTTCTTGCCTCTTCTCCCTCTCTCGTTGTGGGCTCAACAATCTCACCTCAGAGGCCCATATTATCTGCTTGTGATACTGGAAGATGTCACCAAGAAGTGCTCCCATGACTGTGAACTAGGACAGTAGGACTGGCTCCTTTGGGTACACAAAATGTGGGGGACACACAGAAGAGAAGGGTATAAGCCAAGGTGTGGTCCAGGGCAAAGCCCAGCACCTGAAACTCCACCTCTTGGAGCAGCAGCGCTGGTGCCAGGCACTGGCATGGAGACCTGCTCACTTTGCGTTTCTGCCTCTGCCGTGGAGGGTCTAAACCTAGCCTTCCTATACCCAAGGGCTGCTGGCACAGGAGACCTCTTTATGGCCCCCAGAATCAGGGCTGACAACATTGCCAACAGGGAACAGGGCAAGGAGAAAGCTCCTCTGAGCTGTGAGGCCCTGAGTGTCCCTGGCATGGGGCAGCCACCTGGGAGGGACGTGCACCTCGCTCCTGCGGCACAGGAAGTGAGGGCCGGGGCCATCTGGGTTGTGTTTTCAAGAAAATCTTGAAAGCTGCTGCTCTGGCCAGGGGTAAACAGGATTTCATTAAGTCATGCCTGGCCTGAGGCTGGGGAGGGCTCCGGTTTCACAAAGCAGCCAAGTTCTGTGTTCCTTTCTGCACTCTCTGTGAAGTGGTCCTGGCAGCCATGTTGGTAAATGCTGACCATCCACATAGAAGAAGGGGAAAAAAAGGCATCCTGTGGGTGGAGGTGAGTCCCTCATTTGATGCCGCCCCGCTCTAGTATGAGGGAGATCCCTTGCTGGGCCTGCCTGGCTATTATTGCCTAGTCATGTGATCAGGTGAGGCGTTTTAAACTTCTAAACTGAGCCACTGGGTGAAGTACTGTTGTGGACTATCTGCTGCAGATACAGGGCAATTGTCTCAGGTGGGCACCATCACGCCATTTGCTCTCTGCCAGCAAGGTAACAGAGAATTAAGAAGGCCCTTTCACTACTCAGAGTCCCACAGCTGGACTGCGAAGCCAGTGTTCCCAGCAGAATCCAAGCCCAGTGGCTGCTCCTCCAAATTCTCACTGGAGAGAGTTCTTCTGGCCAGAGGTGACCATCCCTATTCTGAGTTGCTTCACCCTGTTCCTGAGGGATGAACAGACTTAGCAATGGGACCCTGGTGCAGACAAGGAAAACGGGGTCAGCGTGACTCTGTTACTATCTCAGGGTCCTAGGGGAACCCCTCTAGCTGCCTCTCATAGACTATTCCCTCCCCTTGGTGGTGATAGATAAACAGGGTCATACGCTTGCTTCAGAAATGTTCCCACTAACTTTTAAGCATTCATTCTTGGGTGAAAATTCCTGCTTCCAGACTTGTTGGCAAACACTGCTGTCTCCTTGTTAGACCTTGTCTACCTGTTTGGGACTGTGAGCTCTGTAGGTGGGTGTACTGGCTAGTTTTGTGTGTCAACTTGACATAGGCTGGAGTTATCACAGAGAAAAGAGCTTCAGTTGAGGAAATGCCTCCATGAGATCCAACTGTAAGGCATTTTCTCAATTAGTGATCAAGGGGGAAAGGCCCCTGTGGGTGGGATCATCTCTGGGCTGGCAGTCTTGGGTTCTATAAGAGAGCAGGCTGAGCAAGCCAGGGGAAGCAAGCCAGTAAAGAACATCCCTCCATGACTTCTGCATCAGCTCCTGCTTTCTGACCTGCTTGAGTTACAGTACTGACTTCCTTTGGTGATGAACAGCAGTGTGGAAGTGTAAGCTGAATAAACCCTTTTCTCCCAAACTTGCTTCTTGGTCATGATGTTTGTCCAGGAATAGAAACCCTGACTAAGACAGTGGGCTTCACAGAAGCCAGAGTAGCCCCTAGCTGAAGCCCAGTCCAGAAGGATGCCCCTCACACTGGTGGACAGCACTTCACTCCGGATTGCTTCACCAAGAATCTGTGGTTCTAGTGGCTTTGCTGCTAGCCGAGTGACACTGAGGTAGCTACTATTCCTAGAGAAGCCTCATGACCATGAAATGGCTACCCTCTCCTGCCCAGAAATGGTAGCTCTGCTGTTTGGATCAATGTGTGGGCATTACTACTCTGAATGACCGCTGGTTAAACTCAGGACTCAGGTACTGCCTGGCTTTTGCAGATCCATGCTGGAGATCTGACAACCTACACAAAGCTAGCTCAAAGTTGTGAAGTTTGGATGGGGTCGGGCAGGATTTGAACTCAGGGCTGTGACACCACGGCTCATGAAAACTCAGGTGACCAATGGAGAGAAATGATGTGATTTCCTCTTTCACTGTCCGAAGCTGAGCCAGGGAGGCTCTCAGGAGCTACTTTTTCAGCCTTGGAAGTCAGCTGTGAGAAAAGCACTGGATGTCATTGCCCAGTCCCTCCCTCTCGTGTGGTAAATGAGCAGGATCAGTCACTGTCACAGACTGAGCTGGCATTGCTCAGTGTTTGCATGGACCTGACTGGACTCTGAGACCTCTCTAAGACATAACCAAGGAAGACTGAAACCAGCAAGAGCCTATGCACTGCCCTCCAGGACTCTGGAAGGATATGTTCTCAGGAAAGAAGGTGCCACAGAATCTAGAGCACCAGGCTCCTCCTCCTGGCCATTCTGGTCATCCCCACATGATGCCCACCTCTACCTGGTCCAGAGCTCCCATCTCCCAGTTGCATGTGGACCTCTCTTCTCTTGGCTCCAAGAGGCATGACCGGTTTCTCACTCCCTCCTCTGTTGAATCTCAGTAAAGAGAAAAGCGATTTAAGACATCCCAGGGGAGCCAATAATTGAAAGAGTCATCTGATTTAAAAGCTAAGAGCCTGAGCTCTGCCATTTCAGTTACAGTGCCGCCCACCCCCATGGGGAACCTAACCCAAGTCCCAGAGCCTATCCTCCTCCTACCAGACCAGCCAGGCTCAGCAGACAGGATCTTTGAGTCTGGAACAAAGCTCTGTGTGGCTGTCCTAGCATCTCTGGAGCTATGGTGTCACATGCCTTCCCTGCTGATCACCAGGACCCTGCAAGCTCCAGACTCAAGCATCAAATGCCCTAAGCACAATTGTGGCCCCCAGTGTCTCCAGTGTCTCCAGTGCCTTCAGTGACTCTAAGTGGCTCCCTTCACAAGGCTCTGTCTCCCCATGAGCCCTGTAGCCCTATTCTGAGTGTCTGGTGAGACATGGGAAAGATCATTCCAAAGCTCTGTGAGCAGGCTGGAGATGTGGCTCAGTCTGTAGAGGTCTTGTCTAGCATGCATGAGGTCTCAGGTTCAAACTCCAGTATCACACAAACAAGGTATGGTGGTGGCACGTGCCTATAATCCTGGAACTTGGGAGGTGGAGGCATGAAGGTTAGAAGTCCGAGATTTTCCTCAGCTACAGAGACTTCAAAGGCGATAGTGTGACGTGGTGTGACAGGTGCACATGTCAGCGTGATGCCCTAAGAATGACTGGAGATAAAGGTCACCAAAGGTATTTGATAATTCTCCAGGAGCAAAGGGTGAACACAGGGCTGGTTATCATCTATGATGGCTCTAAGTCCGCTCATTTTCTTCAAGGAGCTCCTCCATATGCCAGGCAGTGCCTAGGGCTGGGATGAGTAGCCAGCAGGGTGTGTAGGTACTCACTGGCAGGGAGCAAGCATGCTGAGGAATAGGGAAATGTAGGGAAGGAGAACACAGGTTAATGGGAGCAAAGGAGGTGAACGGAGAAGTTGAGGGTGGGAAAGGTTTGCAGAGACAGATGACTGGGAAAGCAGGAACTGTCCTGGCAGAGAACGTGGCTGGTTCAAAGGCCAAGATAGGCAGAAGTATGGCACATTTGGTGAGAAGTATGGGATGTTGGAACATAGAGAGGTGAGTGGGGGGTGTCTGGCACAGATGGAGATGTAGAAGGCACTAGACAGTATGAGTCAGGGAGCACCTGTCTTGAATTTTGGGTTAAGGTCTCTGACAACCTTGCCAGGGGTCAGATGGGCACAGAGGATGAAGAAAGACCACACAGATTTGGGAAATTGTCATCATTTATGATGACAGAAGAAAATGGCCACTTGCCCAAGGGAAGGTGAGCTCTCTTCCTGCTCCTCCTGTCTCCCCCCACCCCACACCCCTCTACTGCAGCTCCTGGAACAGTAGTAGGGTTACTTATGCTGGCCATCTAACTTCATCCTGCCTTTGACTCTCCAAGGACAGTCTTGAGGTGAGATCCATTTGGCAGGTGAGGGTTGTTGACTGAGCTCTTCTCAGTCATGTGATCGGCGACAGGACCCCCGTATCTGGTGGTCTCACTCACTCTTGAAGAAAGATGCAGTGTTTCCAGTCTGTATAAACACAACATGGAACTCCAGTTGCTCCATGCAATCACTAGAGTTTTTAATTTTAAGAAATTGTGTGTGTGTGTGTGTGTGTGTGTGTGTGTGTGTGTGTGTGTGTGTGTTTATCTGTAATAGTTAATTTAATTGTCAACTAGACACAACCTTAAATCACCTGGGTAGGGAATCTCAGTAAGGAGCTCTGTAGATCACGTTGGCCTAAGGATACATCCTGGAGGGGTGGAGTGAGGAGGCGTTGCCTTGGTTACATATTAATTGACATGTACAGGCCCAGCCTAAAACTGGGCAGCACTATTCCTGGTCTTGGGTACTGGACTGGACTGAAGACTGGGCAAGCTGAGAGGTGGCATGAGTGCCTTCATCTCTCTCTGCTCTTGACAGTTTAAGCAGCTGTTCTAAGATCCTGCTTCCTGGACTTCCTACTAGGATGAACTATAACCTAGAATTGAGAGCAAGCCTTCCTCCACTAGGCTGCCTTCTGTCGGGGTATTTTATCACTGCAACAGAAGTGAAACCAGAACACCATTCCAACACATTCTCGGGGTATCTTAAGATGGGTCCGTTCTGATTTGAATTCCCTGAACTTTACAGTCTGTGTACCTTCAGGAAGCATATTCAGATTGCGTTGCCCACTTGCTTATTATTGCTGATTTTCTTCAGTTGAATTTGAATAATTTTTGCCTGTATCAGACTCAAGCGTTTGGGTGTGTGGTTTAAAAACCTTCTCATTCAGGCTGTGAATGGTCCTTCCACTCTCTCAACAGTGTTTCTCACAGGGAAACAAGTTTTATTCTGATAGAGTTTGGTCTATGGCCTCCACAGGTGTCACGTCTAAGAACCTTTTGCCTCAAGATGCCAAGAGAGGGTTTCACCATGTATATCCCTCATGTTCTACCTTTTCCAGGCAGATCTACAGTTGGTTTCAAGAAGGTGTGAGAAGTTTTTACTTCCCACGTCTGACGTTATTTGGCTATAGATCTTTTATCATCTCAGGTGGTGTTTGATAAAAAGATAATCCCATTTTCAATGAGTTTGTCAAAAATCACGCTGTGCTGCTCTTTCTGCATCTGCCTGCATCTGGGAGTCTGCTGTGCCCGCCCTCCACGCCCATTGCACCATCCCCTGCCCTCATGGATCCTGCATGCAGAAGCTTTAAAACCAGGCTGTGCAGTCCCTCCAGATGCCTCAACTCCCAAATTCTTATGACCACCCCGCTTTGCTTCCTTCTCTTACATGAATTGCAATGTGTTGGTTTATTAAAATCCGATTTAGTAACTTTATATGTGTTCTATTTGTGTTCATGAGGAATATTTGCCTAGAATTTCTGCTTGTTGTATAATTTTTTTTTTTTTACGCGGTTTTGACTTCAGGATAATAGTAGCCTTATAAGATGTGAACTCTTCCCTCTTCTGTGTCTGGAAGCACTTATACAGAATTGGTGTTACTTCTCCCTTCAATGTTTGGCAGAATCTGTCCATGCAACCATCTTGACCTAGAGTTTTCCTTTCTGGGAGATTTTCTTTTTAAACTCGAAGCTCTTTCTTTAATAAATGTAGAGCTATTCAGAGGGTCTATTATTTTCCTAAGAGAGTTTTTAATACATTTCTAAAATAAGTGCTCTGTTTCATTTAAGTTATCAAATGTCTCTGTGCAAGAGCCATTTGCAGATCGTGCTCAGTGTCCTTTAATATCTACAGGCTCTGTGACTTTGGCATCTGGGGGACTATTAACTGTGGCATCTCTTCTCACTCTCCTCTGCCCAGTGGAAAAGGCCCCCAGACCTTAGCACAACTCACACCATGTTAGAGGCACCATCATGACTTACACTCCAGCATGTAGGCTCCAGCACAGGCTAACACAGACTCCCTTCCCTCCGGCATCTTCTGCAGGTCAGTCAGTGACTTAAACATGTTCCCTATGCATGGTGGGTCTCAAGGCACAAAGAAGGAGGCCATGTTCTAGCTTGTGGTCTGTTGCTGTGAGAAACACCATGACCAGAAGCAACTCAAGAAGAGAGAGTTTTCTTCATTTCATAGCTTACAGTCCATCGCTGAAGGAAGTCAAGGCAGGATCAAGGCAGGAGCTTGAAGGAGAGACCATGGGGGCGTTTCTGCTTCCTGGTGTTCTCCTCTAATTTGTTCAGCTGGCTTTCTAATACATCCCAGAACCACCTTCCTAAGGATAGTACTGCCCATGGTGGGCTGGGCCCTTCTGTATCAATTATAAATCAAGACACCCCCATGAACGTGCCCACAGGCCAGTCTGAGCTAGACAATTCTTCGAGTTTCCCTCTTACAAGGGGGTAGACCTGTGTCTAGTTGGCAATGAAAACTAAACAACGCAAAGACTTAAGTCTTTGTACATCCCTTTCCCCATTCCACACCAGACATGTCGGGTGTACGTCACATAGGTACGATATTCTGGCAGAGATCCCTCAGCCAAAAAGCAGGAAGCCAGAGAAAGGAGAATTTTTTGGCAAGTGCACATAAACTATATATTCCAGCAATTTAATAAATAATAGTGTGTGTGTGTGTGCGCATGTTGGCCTTATGTCCTGAAGTGAGAGGTAGTAGCAAAAACCCAATCAATCTTTTGTCCTAGACCTAATATCATGCAGTGTTAACATAAGACTTGGATGAGACCAACATAGCACATTAAACCCCAGATCTGACAATTTCAACAGTGCCATGTTACAATATGAAGTACCAGTAAGGCTTCATAGAAAGATCATGCCTTGTAAAAGTAATAGGCCACCAAGGAGGCTGAAACTCAGGGGTCCTGGGTAGGTGGGAGTAGCAGAAACAGAGAGATGGTTGGACTGAGAGGAAGAAGGCCTCTGATGTTGGCCTGGGATGTGCAGCTCTGCCCTTCTCTGAGAGGAGAAACTAGAGAAGTATGCACACATCGTACTGAGAGCCAGGGTGCCACTCACAGGGCCTTTTAAGGCCTCAGTGACAGTGCCCATCTCTACCCACTCCAGGATCCCAGTGCTGGGACCATGGCACACCATCAAAATCAGTCCAGTAGAGGCAAATAAATGGTCCCTGACACCTATACATCCTGGTTCTAGATGGTTCTGTCTCTCTTCATAGATGAAGTCCAGGAACCATTCCTCAATAGACAGAAGAACACTCTGGATAAAAGTAGGGCTCAGCCTACATGAGGGCTGCACACTTGAGCTTTCTGCCCGGGGCTGGTTCATCTGACTGATGGCGGGCGTCAGACCTCAGAGAATGGTCCTTGTTAGGATTTAGGAACAAAATCATAGGATTTCTGTTTACAATAAAGAGAAGCAGCTCCTTGGACCTTGCACCCCCTTTACGTCAAATAAACATCTGTCAAGGAGGAACAAGACAGAATTCCTGTGATCAGATGCTCTGGGTTCTACAGACATTCATCAAAGCCCCACTCATCAATTAGAGAAATATTTGAAAAAGCACACAGCTCCCACCAGAACCTCATGCATAATTCACAGGAGCGCCGCAGTCGAGGGAGGCGGCCACAGGAGCCAGGGTGGGCTTTTGAAGGTAAACCTCCTCATTGTTCCTTTCATCCCCAACCCAGGAAGAAACTCTGGGCCCTTCAAAAACTGTATAAGCCTTGGATGTGGGAGGTGGAGAAAGCTTGCTAGTGAAGTATAGAAACTTCCTCAGCCTTCCTCTGGGCCCTCACTCAGTAAGGGAGACCATTTCTTGAGTCCTTGGAACTGGGTGTCCCTGTGAGCTCAAGGTGGAAGGAAGTGGCCCCTCATCTCACCCTGTGACCTACTTTTATCAGGGCAACCAATGCCGAGTGGTTCCGAAGGGGCTGAAAATTAAAACAGGCTGACGGAGGAGATCAAAGTTACCACGGAAAACGCAGTCTTGCTTTTCTCGGTCCATTCACCATCTCCCATAGTGTAGTGATGTAGCCCTGTTTTATAGAGCACATTGAACCTGAAAGGTAGAGACACATTTTCAGAGGGATACAGCATATTTACCCTGAATCCTTACCTCTACAAGCAGACACTCTCTATGTGTAGAAGCCCAGGGCAATTTTGCTTCTGTTATTTCATTTAAACAACAGAGAGAGTAAGAAGTAGAAAATCAGCCGTTGTCAATATATTTTTTTTTTGATACTTGGTTTAGAACCAAAGTTTCATTTGATAGTCAAATACTTTGTCAGTCACAACAATCATATCATTTTTATCAGTGTATTCTATGCCTGACTTTCGTTTCTAAGCTGTACTGCAAAAAGATGCCACAGAGAGGAACATAAGGCAAACACCACTGCTCAATATTTCAACATTGACCTTGGATTCTGCCCTGAAGTTTCCTCCTCTAACCCACCTGAAAGTTGCTCTTGTAAGATAAGGGCATTCTTGTAGGGGCAGGATGAGCTCTACAGGGTCCCTGGTGCCTGGCACCCAGGGGCAGGTAGATCGGCTTCTTACTTCTAGGACCCTGTTGCAGCTGAGTAACAACAGGCCTGTGATAGGATGAGTCCAGAGCTCTTCATTTTAGATTCTGAGCAGCGCCAGGCTCTGCACTTGCAAAGAGGGCTCAAGGGGGCTGAGACCATCCACTCAGGCCAGAGAGGCCCAGAGATTCCAGGCAATGAGAAGAGGGTCCAAGAGTCTGTTTTGGTCTAGGCAAAACCTATAGGCCTGTACTGCACCTCAGCAGCCTCGCTTGTAGTCTAGAGTGTGCAGGCACCCAGCCAGGCAGAAGGAACTCTCAGCATCACCTGCTGACAAAGCTGTCCAAGATAGACCAGTGGGAATAGGGGAGTGGCAGCTTCTGAATTCCCATCATACCTTGTGCTTGCTCAGATAGTCACATTATGGCATAACAATCTCGTTTCCGGCCTGTTTCTTCCAGGACTTCATTTGCATTCCCAGCATCTTCTGTAGGACATGATGCATATTTAATACAAAGGAAGGAGGGAAGGAGGAAGCCTGGCCAAAGCACTTCACAAATAACTGAGTAAGGACAAGAAACTGGACATTCTGAGCCGTTCCTGCCTTGTAGCCCCACCATATTGCTGAGGCTGCTGGCTGCTGTTGCCTCTGTGAGCCCACACTCAGTTCTCCTGCACTGTGGGGGCTGTGGGGGGGGGGGGAGCTCAGTCCTGCTGTTACTATGAGAACATGAGTCGAATCATCTCAGAGCCCACCTCTGGCATCATGTTAAGCAGCCACTAGCATGCAACGTATTACAACAGCTTACTATAAGCTGTTGAATTAATAAGGCTGTGAGTGAATGAGTGATTGGGTTTGTTGTGGTTCTGTAGGGAGACTCAGGGTAGAAGCCCACCTGCATGCAGTTCTGTGTGCACCAGTCAGGTGGGCAGCCAGCACTGCCTGCCGGTTGCTGTGGTGAGCCTCTCTGGAGAGGCACTTAACCTCTGTGGCCCCAGTGGCTTACAGGCTCCTCCCTTAAAGCATTCCATTCCAATGTGATACAACACAGGCTATCAGAGCAAGAAAGACCCTGTTGAAGCCAGCAGCCTGATCACAGCCTACCTCTAGAATAGACGTCATGCAAGACTGCAGAGGGGTTGCCGTGGCATGTTGTCATTTTCCCTACCCATGGTTCCCAGGGTCTGGGACTTTGATGGTCGCACGCAATCTGAACTTGAAGGAGATGTGATCAGATATGAGATAGTACTGAGTCCCAGGACAGCAGACCAGAGACCCATGGTACACTGTCCCTTCTCGGATGCAGGAGGCCATTGCTAAGCCAGAACCTGGGAGGGAGCCCTCCCTGCTCTGCATGGGGTAGGGGGAGACACAGAGCATACCATACAACAGTACCTGAATGGATATTTTCCTCAAGATACTTTGCAGGGTGAAAATACACACTGTACTGGAGCCCAGAGAAAGCTGTATGGCACCCCCCCCCCCAACCCTCAGAAAACGGAGAAGAGCTAACATTTACACCGGGTGTTTGGATGTTCTTGAGGGTGATGCAGTCCATGAATCACATTCTGAGGAGAACCTCTTACTCTAACTAACTAGAATAGAGCTATCCAGGAGAGAGGGCACCGGCTTAGCAATACCTGGCTCTGTGTTTCGCAGTTCTGCCCTCCTCGCTCTGGATGACCTTAGTATTGCTATCTATGAAATGAGTGGCCGAGCACCACAAGCCAGGACTAAGTATGACTCCAGTATGGACTAAGTTCAAGGCCATGCTCCTTTCTTCTGCACTTGGAATCAAAGGAACCCAGAACAACTCTCACTCAGAACCAGTGGCTCCTCCCAGGACTTCTCACGCTACCAGGGTTTGGGCTTCTCTTCCCTTTCCCAGCGTCTCCTATACAATCCAGTCATTTTAGGCTCCCTTGATTCTCATGCGCTCTCTTGCTCCTCTTGCCCCCACCCCCTGCTACACTCGCTATCCTCCCCATGACCTGGTCTATTCTGCTGTCTGTGTTCAGTCTGGACTCCTCTTGATGCCTCTAGCTATTCTCTCCCCTCTTGTCTGCAGCAAAATCCTTCTCGTCAACCACACCTTGGAGCAGTTATGTCCTCATTTTCACTCAGAGAGGTACAGGGTGGAGTTGCAGCCTTCTCCAGGAACCAAGTTCTTAGGCCTATAGAGTCCACAAGTTCCTGACTTTGTTCTAATGGACACGCTGGTAGGATGGAGCCCAGCAGGCCCCTCGTGAATATGAAATGCTCTGACTCTCTCCCAGTTTTGTCAGAGGTGTAGGACTAGGGGGGATTGGGTTTCCGTTGGCAATGGAGGCCCCACAAATGCTTCCTTCCAACTTTTTACAGTGGGCCTTACAGAGAGCCTGACTATAACCTCTCTCGTCCCTTTAATTTCTAAGAGTTGCAGCCAGTGAGCTGTAACTAGCTTCAACAGCACAAGATGCCCTGTATGGTCCTGGAGATGGTCTCCTATAGCTGTGCTTTTGGTTTTGAAGGAGTGAGTTTATTAAATATATAGCAAACAAATATGAAAGACCAAATAGCAAGTAGCAGTTAGCAATTAGCGGTGGATAGACAGAGAGACATCATCAAATCTGGTGTTCAAAATATCCAGAGTTGATTGGTATCTCCAGACTCGGGCAGCCAGCCAAAGCTACTAGTGTATGGTCCCAAGCTGAACACTGTGGGGGGTGGGTACAAGAATAAATGATATCAGCTAAAGATAACATCAGCAGGGCTGGAGAGATGGTTCAGCCGTTCGAGCACTGGCTGCTCTTCCAGAGGACCAGGGTTCAATTCCCAGCACCTATATGGCAGCTCATGACTGTCTGTAACTCCAGCTCCAGGGAATCTGGCACCCTCAAACTGACATACATGCAGGCAAAACACCAAGGCACATAAAAGAAATGAATCTTTTAAAAAAGGAAAAAAAAAAACAAGCAAAAAAATTATCATGTTACAAAAACTGGGAAATCCTGCTGAAACTGCCTTGCTGTTCTAGGGAGAGCTTAGAGCAGGGCAGAGCACTGTGTGCAGGGGTGAGGCTCTTTCCCACGGTCACAGTGGACCTGGTGGCTTGTTTTTCTTTCTTTGTGACATGGGGAGTGGGGTGGAGGACAGGAAGCTCTGGAGGACATAAATAGTCCCTCTGATCTGATGCAGGACGGGGCAAACCCCATTCTAGAGCCAGCTTCGTAGCTTCAACAGCACAAGATTATTCACCAACATTACGTACATTATATTCTTCTAGGACTGAGGCTAACCTCCCATCTGTCAATGCAGCCCTGATGACAAGAGCCCAGCCCTTCATCTTCCTCATTTCTCCTCTGAATGGGCCCATAGAAGAAAAGGGAAAAAACCTTTCACCCAGTCATGAGACTGAGAAGGACTTTGCCTGAGGTTCTCGGCTTGGCAGAGCTTGTTGGTCCCCATCACTGAGCATGCTCCATCCTTCTGCCCCTACTGGGCTCCCTGGGTTTCCTGTTCATCCTCACTACCCTCATTTCCCTTGCTCTGAGAGCTGGAAGCTTCTACTGTAGTGTGCTCAGAGGTACACTGGGTACTAGCAAGCCACACACCCTCCTGCCTCAATTGCACAAATGATGGATTTTGTCAACCCTACAAGGTGACTGCTGAGGACTGGGCTCCCCTACATTACGGGCGCCCCTGATGCCTGCACACCCATTTCACCATGTGTTCATCTTTTCTCCCCCAGAACTTGAAAAGTCTCTGAGGTGAGACTGGAGGGGATGCAGAGACAGAATGCTAGGGCTAAGAAGTTTATTCGAAGAGTTATTAATGCCATGGACAGACAGACAGAAGTTGGGGGTTCATCTTCTGAAGGAAGGGGAGGGGGTGATTTCACAGCAGGTTTGTTGCCAGGCTCTCTGACTCCCAGGCAAAAAGGCAGGCATGGGAAAAGGAAGCAGGAAGTCTGTCCATCAATGCTCTTCTTTGATGTGAATGTAACTTCCCCAGGTGAGGAAGCCCTGCACCTGGAGTCTGTTAGCTTTGTAGCATTCAGGCAACATCCTCCGTGCAGTGCCTGTTGGTGTCTGTCAGGGGGAAACAGGGGCAGGCTGCAGCAGATATTGCGGCTGAGCAGCTGTCTGGTTCAGATTCTAACATTGCATTCTTACAGAAAGGCCCCCTCCATCCTCTCCACCCCTTCCCCCTGCCCAAGGCAGCTCTCTGCCTCTGGGGAGTCTTTGTAGACCACCCAGGTGCAAGCCAGTGAGTCCTCCTCCTCTCTCCTCCTGGGCTCCTCCCTCGCTCCCTCCCTCCCTCCTCCTATCTGGGCTCTGTGGACTAACAGGAGACTGTGGGGGTTGCTCTGCAGATAGGCATCAGTATGTATACCCAATCAGTTCACTGGTGACCAGTCTGTGTGCAGGGGGCTGTGGCTACCTGGCTTGGAAAAAGGGCTTAGTGCCTGAGACCCACGGAGGCTCTGCTGCACCACCCCACTCAGCCTCCTGTCACGGTGTTATTTGTCCTGAGTGTGGGAACTGTGATTCTGGGGTCTCCCCTTGAATAGAGGCTGCTGAGCCCCTTGGCCTCCCCCACCCAACCCCCGGAGCTGTGCACAGAGAGGTCTGCTTAGCCGGTGTCTGAAGTATTGAAGCATGTCTCCCCACACAGTGGTTGGCATTTTCCCTCTACCTAAAGCTGCAGTAATGAAATTTCCACCATATGCTGAGAAAGGATTGAAATGTTGAAAATGTCACAACCTGGAGGAAAGCAGGGCTCTTAAAATGTACAAATAAAGGAGGGCTGCTGTTCCCGAGCCCCTTCTGTAAGGCTCCTGAGCGCTTCTCTCTGGCCCCTGATGGTGATCACCTGAGAGTGGCTGAATATTCCGGAGGTGTCATGATAGTTACCATGGAGTCTGTGGCCACCCTCGGCTCTGACCCATTAGAGTTGCTATGAGATGCCATAATCCCAAGCCTTCCTCATAGGTCAGAAGATGTCGTTACTGACAAGACACATCTCACAGGTAAGAGCGGAAAGGCTCAGAGGGAGCGAGAGTTTCCCAAAGCCATGCAGCTGGCTGTCATAGTCCATGATCCAGGTCTCAGCAGATACCTCTTAGCCCACACACTGTTCTGTCAAACAGCCTGGATCCCCGACTTTAACAAAGCTGCGGTTAGTGTTCACCTGGGCAGCTGGGGGGCTGGCTTGTCTACAAAACAGGGAGCTCACTACAATATACCTGCTTGACTCCTATTTTGCCTGGGAAGGTGAGAGGCATCCATGGTGTATGTAGAACCCAGGTTCCCCTAGATGCCAGGTCTTCGGAGGTAAGGAGAGGCAGTGGTCTTGCAGTTAACAAGGAAAATGGAAGCCAGACTAGCTTCCTGGAGAAGTGAATTATAGGAGCTGATATCTCATCTGTGTTGACACTACACAGACTAGACCTGAATCTGGGCTGAGAAACATGGCGGCCACAGTTTTGTGTGTGTGTGTGTGTGTGTGTGTGTGTGTGTGTGTGTGTGTGTGATACTAGTTCTGATCTGGCCTTGCCTCTTCACCTGTAAAGTCCCACATGCTGTGCTGTGCTCCCCCAGCCTCCTACTCTGGAGATCACGTGGGCTCTGAGCCTGCAGTCAGCCATGGGACAGAGGAAGGGTCCCCTGGTCTTGTCTGTGTTTTGGCTTCTGCATCTGTCAAATGGGGTGATGACCGTAGTAGCTGCCTCAGATGGACACTGCACATGCATGCTTTGATTCAAGCAGTGCATGCCTCAAGGCCCCAGTGCTTGCTGGGCCCCTTCTCTGTGGGTGTCATTCCTCCCATGCAGAGGTGAAGGAACATAGTCAAAGCCACATGTCTAACATGGGGTCCAGTCCTTGGGTCTTGGTCTCCCCACTGTCACTGGACTGCTATGCTTTCCCACCTATGACACTAATGAAACAAGTGCCCCACCATAGAGAGCAGGTGGTCTCCGAAGTTAAAAACGGAGCACTTTTCCGTGTGGCATCAGGCAGCTTGACACCCTCTGCCAGCCTTGATGCAGTCAGGTAGAGTGGAAACCCTCTGTTTGGTGGCCAAGACTGTTTTCTTTGTTTGCCACCTGTGTGACTTTGGGCAGTTTCAGGCAACTTCTCTGGACCTTGCTGTCTCCATCTTTAAAATGAGAACAAGCATCCCTGCCCTTTCCGCTCTCCCAGCTGTTATGAGCATTAGCCACAATACTTCTAAACAAAGCTTCAGTGTGTCCTCGTCTCCCTCCCCTTCCATCCCCCACCCCTCCTCCCAGGATCCTCAGGAAACAACTGGCTTGCTCAGACTTGTCAAGGAGGAGGTTGACAAGGGTGGGACCAAACCCTGGGGACAGTAGAGCATGGGGTGACTTTGAGAGCCCCATTAAAATTACTGGGGGAGGGGCGTGATTATAAGGAGGAGAAGTCACATGACAGAAGCTTCGAGGTCTGCAGAGGGTGACCAGATTACAGCAGGAAGGCCAGCTCTTTCCTACCAGATTCTACTTCACCTGAATAACTGATAATGGGGTACGCTGGAGCTCTGGAACGCCATACCCAGCCTGTCGGGGGTTTATTGTGAGAGAAGATTTAGCCTCTTTTTTTTTTTTCAAGTAAAACAATGAAACCTCCATAATTGTTTCAGGAGAAATAAACATGCCAAAATATTTAAGTACTAATAAAACTTAAGAATTATCTCAGCATATTTAAATATAGATGTAATTTTACAGCAGGCAATGAAGGCAATTGCCAGCAGAAAGCATTTCATCCCGGCCAGTTAACATCAAACCATCCACCCCTGATTTGAGGCTCGGGTGGGGAGAGAGGGTCACAGAGGGGCAGAAGCATGGAGGGGATGGGAGGGACGGAAGAGACGCCTGGGCAAACGCACGCGAGAGCCTCCGGGTGTTGAGTGGTACAGTCAGTCACAGGCATCAAGGCGAGGAGGAGCTGGGCCCTTGCTTGCCAATCCCTGGCTCCTCCTTGCAACTCCCAATACCATCGGAAGCATTTGTGCCCAATGTGGAGGAATCCAAGATGCACTGAGAGGAAGTTGCTTGCCCCAGGCTACACAGCTGGCCACTGCTGTACCTGGAAAGAGACACATGCCTGAGATACCCCTTTGGAACACCGCTCATTACTACCTGGCCCCAGGCTAGGAATGAAGGATGTGGGTTGACAGCAGGCAAAGTGCGGGGGCCCTCTCAGGTTTTGCCAGGACATTCGGTAGCTTCAGGCAAAAGGTCTCAGAGATGAGTCCCACATGCCTGCCTACCACCACTCCATACACTTTCTACTGCGATGCCTCTATCTCAGACTGTATTGTGCTTGTGTGTTAGTCCTTGTGTGGACCTGTGTCTCTGAATCAACTTCCTTCCTTAGTACTGAATTTCAGGACAGGACCTGACAGAAGGTGCTTCAGGCAAGTGCGGTCCCGTGTGTGTGCATATGGAGGCCAGATGTCAGTATCAGGTCCTCAGCCATCCTCTACCTTAGTTTCTTTCACTGAATCTGGAACTCCCTTATTGGCTAGACTGGCTGGCCATCATGCCCCTAAGATACTCCTTCTCATCATCAGGATTACAAGCCTGTGTTATCACACTCAGCTTCTTACTGGGTGCTGGGGATCTGAACTCAGGTCCTCATGATTTTGCAGCAAGCTCTTTAACCACTAAGCCATCTCCCTATCCCTTGCTGTGTTTTTAGTGTGTGTTTCTTCAGTGATTAGTAACAGTGAGAGTCTCAGCATGTCATCACCGGCCCTTTGTCTTTCTTCCTTGGAAGACTGTCTATCAGATCCTTCTTTGTCTACTTGTTAATGGAATTGTTCTTCGTTGTTGCTGAATTATAACCTGTGACATATTTTAGCATCAGATGAGCCAATTCATCATCTTTCCATGAATGACACAAATGTATGTGTTAATTTCTGGGACACAGGTACATGCTGTGTTTCTTATTTAGCTCTTACAATAACTTAATGTCTGTAAAGTTATGACCTCAAGTGTGTGTGTATATGAGAGAGAGAAAGAGAGAGAGGCAGAGGCAGAGACAGAGAATCAGGCATCTTACTCAAACGGAGCCTGGCATGTTCCTCGTGTCAGGCTCAACATGGTCCATTTCCAAAGTGATGCAACTCATTTCCTAGGCTGCTTCTCTGCAGAAGCTGAGGCTCCTCAAGCAAAGCCGACAGCTCCTGTGAAGACCAATCCATTATTGTAATCTGCACTGAAGAGACACCCCAAGGTGAATGATGTCACCACGAGGCTCAGAGCAAGGCCTGCCATTAATCTCGTGGTTACAAACAATATAGGAAGATTATGCTGGCCTCCAGCCCAGTTAAGTGGACATTTGGATTTCTTCCAAAACAAATGTGGAGACTGTAAATACAGGTCAGCTGGTTTGCAGGAAGCCTGCATGCAGTGGAAACGGTGCCTAACAAGGTTTGCCTAAAGCCCTACTCTAGAGAGCCTGGGCAGGGTCTGTTTTTTTTGTTATTGTTGTTTTTTTTTTTTTTTTGGAGTGTGTCTCCCATTCTTTTATTGGTGACATGCCCGCTGAAGCCTGCCAGGTATCTGGTTAGACTCATGGGCTTAGGCTTACAGGTGAGATGCTGAGGGTGAAGGGGCCGATGAATTATGACTTGCTTATCCAGAATAGTGTCTGCCTTCAAGTCAGATCTTGACACTCAAGAGAGGTAGAATTTTTGTGTGAGGGCACATGGTACCTACATAAGGTAAAGAGCTAAAAAGACACTCTGAGTGACTCTCAGGGCACTTGACTCCTTCAGTCAACACTGTTATCATCGCTATTTAAACTACTGATTTCTTTTGGATTTTTACCTACTCTCCAAAAGGGCACAACAATTATTTTCTCAAACTCATGCCCTTATTTAAATTGTTTTCATTTGTTGACAATTTTTATACACATATATAGTACATTTTCACCATATACAAACACCTCCATGACCCTCCGTAATCCCCTCCCAATCTCGTCACCCCCCGTCCATGACCTCGGTTATGGCTGTGTGCATGAACATGGGTGTGGGGTTATTTACGGGAGCATGGACACCTTATCTGTTGCTACACTCCCAAAGAAAAACTAACTTCCTCCCCGCCAGCAGCCATTATCTGCTGAGTCCCTCAGCTTAGGGTGTGGCCTGATGAGCCTCCTCCCCATCTATGCTTGAACAAATGTGTCCTAATCTGGAAATCAGAACAATGCAGTGTTTGGGGTGGAGAGATGGCTCAGTAGTTAAGAGCACTGGGAGCTCTTACAGAGAACCATGGTTTGGTTCCCAGCACCCTCATGGCTACTCACCACTGTCTTTAATTTCAGTTTCAGGAAATCCAAAGCCCTCTTATGGCCTCAAGAGCTCCTTCCCGAACCTGATCTGCATTAACCCACACAGGCTACAGACATCCACTAAATGAATACAGAGTTTTAAAAATGAATATAGATCTAATTGCTTCCTACTGGATCCAAGCAGGTAGAGGCTACCACTGTAACACTGACCATGAGAGAGGAGCAGAAGTGAGTGCTTGTGGCTTTATTTGATGAAACGCCTCAAGAGAGGAGCAGACAGTGAGTCCTTTTCATCTACTCCCACCCAGGATGTAAGAGCAGACTTGTCCCTCTGCATTAACAGGACACCCAGGAGGGCTGTGACTCCACTCTAGATCTTCACTGAACATAATTAAATGTTCCATGCTCTGTGTGGGGGGGCAGGGGCGGCTCCCCTAGTTCCACCTATTCTCATCTATTCCTGGGGCAGTTGCATGCCAGGATGGCTGCGCTGGATCTCCTCCTGATATGGCTCTGGTGAGAGATGGATGCCTCCTCTCTATGATGGCTCCCTTGGCAGAGGAATAATCAGACTTGTTTACCTCAGTATCAACACAGGGGGAGCAGGAGAGTAAAGACAGAAGGAGCTAGAAGCCTTGTGTCAGCCTTGGCTGCCTGCTCCCTGCTGCCTGCCTCACTTTTAAGCTCTGTCCAAGCCTCAGGCTGGAAATTGGCTGTCCATGACCCGGGACACCATTCCTGACCTTGGTGTGCCTGGCATGGGGCTTCCTCTTGGTAGGAGATATAGGGGAAGGAGGAAGATACAAGGGAAGGGAAGGAAAAGGAGGGAAGGAAAAAAAGGGAAGGGGGAAGAAGAGAAGAGGAAGGGAGGAAGGAAGGGAAGGAGGGAGGGAGAAAAGGGAGGGAGGGAGGGAGTGAGGGATGGAGGGAGAGAGGGAGGGAGGGAGGGAGGGAGGGAAAGCTTCTTTTACCAAAACCTAGCTTCTCTCTGGTATTTCTGCCTGATTTGCCCAGGCAGCCATTCGGCCAGCCATAGAAGCTGTTAGTCCTGTTTGCTGAGTGAACAAACGACTATAATGGAGATTTCCAATCCCTTTACCTAAGAGCGGACCTTTCTGGCAGCCTTGTGAATCACCATTGCTAAGATCAATACGTAGACTCCAGCTTCAGTTTTAAGTCACAGGGTGACACTGTCACACAGGGAGGCCATTTTGAACTACAAGTAGTACAGATTATTCTTGGAACTAAATTTGTTGAGTGTGACTTCGAGTTCACAGTCAGTCTGAGATTCTCTCTCCCATGCTCAGTTCTTTGATTGCCAGGGAAAATGCCATTCAATGAGCACAGCTTATGACTTTCTTCAGATCTCAACCCGGGACCTAGACTCATTTCAGTGAGCCAAACGGAGGTGATTGGTGGTAAAGAAAGGTGGAGGCAGGGAGCACACACTTATCTAGCCACTGAAAGAGACAGGTTGATTCATGCAGGCACACACACACACACACACACACACACAACAGGCTTGTGTTTTCTCTCTCTCTCTCTCTCTCTCTCTCTTAGAAATTTTTAATTCAAAATGATTTCATTTGATGAACTGGTTCTTCTAAATATGGCTTCAACCACCTCCTGAATAATTCTCCTTCCAGGAAATAAAGACCCTCTTCCACCTCCTCGGTACCTCCCGGCTCCATGATTCAGAAAATGAGGCTTGAAGAAGATGCCTAAAAATAGCAAAGAGCCCAGCAGCCCAGCAGGGTGGGACCCAACATCTCGCCACATTAACCCTGCGAACTCAGCACGGTAAACGGGGCTGTAGCCATTAAAGCCTAATGATGTTGCATTGTCTTCCAATAACAAACCATCTTACCAGTTGGTTTTATAGGGGACCAGCTGTTGTTAATTGGGGGAGATAAGCATGAAATGGCAGCTTTCACACCTGACCAAGAGAGCTGTGCTGTTCTGGGTAAAAATGGGAGGCTCCTGAGCTCTGTTGGGGCAGAGGAGAAAGATAGACCTCAGCTTTCCGTCCTTCCTCCTTGTTGCCTTAGAAGTGGAAAGGACAGAAGAGGGTGTCCAGTTCACTTAGCATCCCACGGTCACTTCCGTCAGCCTGACGGGAACCACTTACCATGAGGTGGCATCCGGGTTACTCTGCCAATTGTGTCTCTGGAAGGCAAGGGTGATTCAGAGCCAGGGCCTTCGGCTCCCATCATCTTCTGCAGATGCTGCTGTTACCAGCTTTGCATTTGAAGTGCAGCTGGGCTCTCTATCACAGACGAGGGTGACGAGACCAGGGACAGACATCTGGTCCCAGGGACATGGTCTTCAGGCCACCAATAATCAATGACATGAGAGCCTGTCCTCCACAGTGGCTACCTATGAAAGCCATAGGTAGAGGGAGCAGGACCAGGAACAAGCCTACGGGAGGGATGGTTGCACCAGGACAGGAGACTGACACAGAGACTTCTGGTTAAGAACAGAGATGCTATAAGAAAACTTGAAGGCAGAGAGTCTGTGAGTCGCAGGTCTCAGTTCCTGCCTCAGGACCTGTCTGTGCTCTTCCAAGACAGGCTGTGCCTTATTCTCTAGTTTAGAGTTTAAAGTTTAGGAAACTCAGCAAACTTAGAACTGTTGGCCTCTGTCCTTTGCAGCCCAAAGGGTCTCCGTAGTTCGAAAGGTAACTCCCAGAAGTCTTCAGTCACCCTCATAGCAGAGGTATGGGTGCAGTGGGGAATGGTGCTTGTGGGGGCCTTGCCAATGGAGCGGAAGTGGCAGAGGTATGCTGCACAGCGCCTTTGCTGCGTGCTCATCAACCTTGGAGTCTCGTGGTGGTGTCTTCCCAAGACACCTGGAAAAATCTTACATTGGCCCCATTTCCCAGATACAGAAGACTCGACCTTGTGAGCAACTCTTTCACCTGCACAAAATGGAAGATCGGGACCATGTGGTTCCCCTTGGGTACGCTTGACAGAACTATACCAATACTGTGGACCCTGAAGGTCTTGGTAGGCCTCTCGCACGGTCACTAGAGGCCAGAAGTTTAGTGTCGTTCGGGGAGCCCTGCCAACTGGCCCCCTCCCATTCCTCTAGACGGAGAAAAGCGCATGCCTCTCTCTGCGCCCATATTTGCCTTTCTTTTCAGCTTTGCTGCGGAAGATGGGAATGTGCGGCATTAAAACATGTACTGTAAATAAACCAAATTAAAGTAAAATTGACTCATTTAGCAACCAGCCTCCAATCTTGCATTAGAGGCAATTGAAGAGATTTCACAGATTTTAGTAACCAGATAAGATTATTATATAAACAGACTTCTGCATTAAGTGATGAGCCATATCTGAAGGAGAATATTTGAAATCAATAGCAATACAGGCTGAGAATTAAGTAATGTGGTTAAGCACCTCTGAATGATGCCATTTTTAAGAGCTGATTAGAAATAAATATGCCAATTGTGGCAGGGCTGATAGCTGAAACTGCCTGATGATTAATCAATTTGGGCCAGGGAACTAGGGAAGCCAATTTGGTGAGGATGCCGCCAGCCCCAGACTTGTGGGAGAAGGATGAGGGTTGATGTGCTGGGGCCTAATGGTGTGGCTTCAGCTCTGGGCAGAGGCTGTCAACTCCCCAAGATGTAAAGGGTAAGGAAGAAGACATCAGTGCCCTCATGCAGAAACCCAGCTTTGCCCGCTGAGGGGCTGGCAGCTACGGTGGGTGAGAGCTGAGGGCTGGATTACCCATAAGCAGCTTAAGTCACTCTCCCGTGGTGAGTTAGCAGTGCAGAGGAAGCTGTGGTGGAGGACACCAAGACCCTGGAGTCTGGAATGTCCAATTACCATTCAGCTGGGAAATGATTGGTCATTTGGCTGCCCTGTAATCATGTCTCACCTGGATGACTGCGAGGCTTCCTGGTGGAGCTAGCAGATGCATTTCACACTGACACAGACATACACACACACAAACGAGTTCACAGACATACACAGACACATGCATAGAGACACACACTGACATACATAGACACACACATAAAGACGCGCACAGAGACATACACACACAGATGCAGAATATATACACAACAGAGACACATAGATTAAAGATACACAAAGAAGCACATACATACAAGCACTGACATACATACAGAGATGCACACACGCACGCGCGCACGCACACACACACACACACAAATTGAGAGAGAGAGAGAGAGAGAGAGAGAGAGAGAGAGAGAGAGAGAGAGAGAGAGAGAGAGAACTATCATCCCAGGGCATCACTTAAAACCTGCCACTTTCATAGAAACCCACCGCAGCCTCCCCTTGCCTTAGAACAACATGCAGATGCCTTTGCTTAGGGTTCAAGGCTTTTTGTGGTTCAACAGTCTCTACTTGCTTCCTTTCCTTTCTCTTCGCCCACTAGTCTCACTCCGAGATTGCAGCACACAGGCTTGGAGGAGCACCTCCATTGTATCACGTCCATTGTCTATCATGTCTCTGCCTCTGCTCCTTCCAGCTCTCCCCACCTCCTGTCTCTGGAAACCTTACCCTTTGTCTCACAGCTAATTCCCCTGTCCTCAGGAAAGCCCCGCCCCTAGAAGAACAGGCGGTGTTGTGTGTTGTCACCTGGACAACTTCCCGTACCACGTCAGCTCATTCATATTTCCCACAATGAAAATACCCCTTTCGTTATGTAGCACCTTTGCTGTGGTTGGTCCTGAAGATGCAGGAAAGAACACAGATGGAATCACTGCCAACCTTGAGCAGAACTCAGGTCTACACTACGGGTTTTACTCTATGGTGTCGTCCCAGCTCTGAGAGTTAAGATGGGCTCATATACTTCACTAGACAAAGGCATGTGATCAAATGAATGAATGAATGAATGAATGACCCAACAAATGAAAGGTAAGGAGTGTCAGTGGAAGGTGGCTGCCACAAAGCCACATTTTGCAGGGTAGAAGGAGCTGGGGCTCTGCCCAGAAGCACAGAAGTTGCCTTCCACAGGGCTGGGCTCCCAGGAACTCAAAGCATTCATGCAGAGGGAAGCCATCTGTCAAAAAGGTTCCCGAAAAGACTTAGAATTGGCTGAGATTCAGGCTGCAGTGCTATAGGCTCATGGCCCAGCCCCATCACCGACTTGATGTACAACCTCAGGTAGTCCTTGGGGAGAGGTCATAGTCTCTTTGAGCCTCAGTTTCCACATCTGCTCCCTCTCCCAGTTTCTCTATGAAGACAGTGGATCACAAGAAGCCAGTCCTAGAGCATCTTGTTAGTGGGAGGAAAACCAGCCCCTTCTTCCCGCATGCTGGCGACTGTCAACCATCCCCTCCCACAGCAGATCATGGTTAGAGTTTGGATGCAGATGTGGAAGGTGAATAGAAAAGTAGGACACATGTCTGGAAGGGGATGAGAGAAAACACGAAGGGCGGGGCAAAGAAACTGGAGTGACAGTTATGTATTCTCGTGCATGCTGGAGGTTTTCTACGAGAGATAGCACGGCAGGGAAATCCTACCGCTTTCATAGAAACCCACTGCAGCCTCCCTGGGCAGTTAAGTCCTTGGGAGAAACTGATGTGAGTCCAGGTCTGAGCCTGCAAGGCAAAGCCGCCAGGACCCCAAGGAGGCTTCGGCACAAGGAGGCTTCATCACAGCATGCTTGCACATACCACGTGCTCTTCCCTAACCTAGACCAAACGCTGCTGTGCTCTGGATGGTAAGTGTTCCTCAAAGGCCTGTGAGTTGACAGGTTGGTTCCTAGTCTGTGCTACTATTAGGGTGTGATAAGACCTTTTAAATGTAAGGACCCAACAGGAGAAGGTGAGGTCCCTGGGGAAGTGTCTTTGAAGACATATTGGAATCTGGCCCCTCCCCTCTCTTTGTTTTGTTTCCCAAAAGGAAGTGGGCCTCAAACCTCTTTGCCACCATGCTGGTCCTGTGATACCCCAAGTCAAAATACAACATGGCTGGACAAGATGGACCAAAATCTCAGATCTTCACTCCTTTGCATTGACTGTGTCAGATAACTTGTCAGTGTGACAGGAAATTGCCTTATACAGCTAGAGACCTTGCAGTGGGAGGCCAAGCTTCCTCAGAGAGAGCAGTGGATGTGTCCCAGCAGAGGAAGTGCATTGCTGTTTCTATTCTGGTTGGTTTTCCCTGTTTCCTGCCTTGGTTGGGCCTGTCCTCTCCAGCTCCTCAGACTCTGAGCCACCCAGGCTGTGCACAGATGTGGAGGCCACAGCTGGTTCCTGGACTGGAGACTGTGAGGTTACGGTGCTCAGAAGACGAGGGTCCCTCGAGGGAGCGGATATACCCAGGTGAGCAGGGAATAGACAGAACACTACTATTTAGGTCATTAACCAGGCTCAGGATCTCCCAGGGGGAGTTTGAGGCAGGGGCTGAAATTCCCCAGGGGCCATCTTTGTCTAAGCCACTCATCAGTGTGAGGCCACCTGCCTGCTAGCCTGCTCCTCACAATTCTTCATGACCGTCCGTGGATAGTATTGACATCTCTGTGTCAGCTCTGAGTTCTGTAGAGACATCGGGACATGGGTGATAGAGCCCATTGGCTCTCCCCATCAGCTGCTAGAGAGAAACTAGGTCAGAGAAGGACGCCTAGTGTGGCCTCCCCTACAGTTGGCCTCCCCCTCTGCCCTTCCTCCTCACCAGGACAGTAACCAGACACAAACTTTTAAAGGTCAGTGGTGAAATAACTCGTAAGAGGTGGGGAAACTGAGGCTAGAAAAAGGAAAGAGACCTGCCTGAGTCCCCAAGATGGACCATTTCAGGTGACCTGACCAGTGTCCCGGTGCCTGTCTTGCTTGCCATGCATTAAAACATCTCATGCTAATGTCATCCTCTGTCATGGGGCCTCCCTCTGTCAGATAGTAACTTCTAGGAACTGGGCCTGTGAAGGTTACAGGGAAGCCAAGCTCTGCTTCTGTGTTCCTCTTGCAGTCTCTGCCCTCCCTTTCCTAGACCCTCTCAGCGACACCTTCGAGTACCCTGCCCCTAGCCTATCTATCTCCGCTCTCCTCACCCTCTCTCGACACCCATGGCCCCTGAAGTTTTAGGCTCTCGACAAGAGTTTGCGTTGAGATCAAGTACTAAATGTGGTCACACACTTCTCTGCGCTTTTTCTTTTGGCTTCGTCTAACAAAAAAAAACTTCATTCTAACTTCCTTGTTTGCACCACAATCCTCACACGGGTTGGGGTGAGGAGGAGGGCTAGGGAGCACCTCAACCCCACTCTGCCAAAGTCTTTATGGTGACTTCCAGAGCTGCAGGACAGCTTGTGCTCCACCTGTCACTCTCTTCCTACAGGCCCAGAACCAGGAGAAACTAAGCAACCTGGAGGAAGCTACAGATTCAGTGTGTGCGGGCAGACATGCCCATTGCTTCCCTCTCTGCTTTGCTCCTGGGACTCACTTGGGCTCAAGACGAGAGGCCTATTAGCACAGCGGAGATGCTCTGAGGACGGCTGCCCTCGTGAAAGGTTTGTCTGTGGCATGATGAGCTGGGATCCTGGGATTTAAAAAAGATGAGTCTTGAGCTTTTTCCCCACGGACCACTATCCAAGGTTTAGTTCAGGATGTGAGCTGGACCCTGGTGTGAGGAGAACATTGGCTGTCTTACACCCAGGCTGTCCCTTTTGGGGTCTGTGACTATAGCTGTGACATGGAATGCCAGAGGCATTTTCTGCCCCGTTCTTAGCCTCACCAAGGAAGAAATTCAGGACTGGGAATGTTGTTTGGTTTTGGTGTGTGTGTGTGTGTGTGTGTGTGTGTGTGTGTGTGTGTGTATCCATCCGTATGTGTATACCAGTAGAAGTAAGTGGACAACTTCATTCTCTGGGCACCTTATCCTCTTTGAGATGTCTCTCCTTGGCCTAAATGCCACCAAGTAGACTGTTAGTTGGCCAGTGAACTTCCAGGAGTCAGTCTATTCCCACCTCTGGCCATAATTGGGATTATAAGAGCACACTACCATGCCAGATGTTTTACATGCACTGCGGATCACACACAAGTCATTTGGAGCTTGCAGAATGAGCACTTTACAGACCGAGCCACTCCCACCAGCCTGGGAAGCTTCAACTCCAGGAGATTGATTTTTTTTTTTTTTTGTTTGTTGTATTTTGTTTTGTTTTTATGGTTTGGATTTAGAACAAGATGGAAGATTCTCTAGCCCCTAGACAGGGTGTTTGGACTTGAAAGGAGAGGCCCATAAGAATGTTGGGACAGGTGATCACTAGCCAGCTTTGCTGAGTTGGTGAGCTTCACCTTCACAAGAGAAACTAGCTAAAAACTAAGAGAGTAACTGAGGAAGACACTTAATTTCAACCTCTGGCCTCCATGTGCATACTACATATGTACATGCCCATTCTCATGTATATGGGAGCCAGCCCTGCCCATGCAGACATGCATACACACATGAGCATACATGTATACATATCACACACACACACACACAAAACAATTTTAATTATTTCTTTTTAAATTTGTCTTCTACTAACATATACCTTGCTTCAGGCCACGTATTTAGTACATTGCTTATAGAGATGAATCATATATAGCTACAAGTCCTAGGGAAAAGGTGGTACAGAAAGGAGGGAGGAAGGGGTGGAAAGAGAGAGAGAGAGCGCGAGAGAGAGAGAGAGAGTACTGGGGAACCAGGATGGGGCAGTCCACGCTGTGCTGTGTGAATGGAGGAAAGGATTCCGGATGTCTGGTATCTCTGAAAAGAGTGTAAAAGAACTCAGGTCCATGGAGGGACCTTCCCGGCCATCTTCCCAAGGGCTCTTCGCAGTGCCTGTGTTTTCCCATCTCCTTTGCCAGCATTCCTACCTACCCCAACTGTACAAACATTCTCCGGTGAGATGACTGGGTGTAAATCACCATTTCAGAAACTTAGCAAAGCGAGGCCCATGAGAGGCATTTGAGTGATGCATACCACCTCAAGTGACAAGGGACCCTGGTGAGCACTCGGCTGGCCCTCCAGGGCCCATTGCTCAGTAACAGTATGAGTCACGCAAACAAAATCTCCCTAAGTGAGTTTGCCAGGTGCTGGCTCTCAGCTCCTCTGCACGGTAAATAACTATGTCCGCCGTCTAACTCAGTGGGGACGGATTAGCAAGTAAAACTGCTGTTCAGAGACAGGGATTTTCTCCTGTCCAGAAGCTTCTGTCATCGCCCAAAGCTCTCCACGAACATCCTACAGTGAGGATGACAGACCTAGACAGCAGGCAGGTGGGTCCCCAGGATCAAGCAGACCCGTGCCCCATGCAAAACTGCAGGTGTGGGACTGAGAAGTCACAAGGGACAGGTTCCATGTAAAACACATGTCCCATGTGGGTATGGATCTGAGAAGTCACATGGGACAAAGAACCAAGTGAGGATGCTTGTATCCTTTGAACATTGACATCAGTCCCATTACACCTCTGAGCAGAGAGTATTATCGTTTCCTGTTTACATAGTAGGAAACGGAGGCTGATGGAGAGACGCTCAGCTGTAGGCAGTCAGAGACAGCCTGAACCTTGGGTGGGACACATCCATGTACTTTTTACTTGTCCGTCACAATGGATCTGGTAAGGCCAAGGAGGCAAAGTCAAAGGTGAGGTCATTTGAGGAAGGTCCTGCACCTCAGCAGAACTCTTCAAAGGTCCTCTCTGCCTTTCTGAGCTGAAAGTTGCTCCAGGCTATCACCTGGGCCTCCTGCTTTGATCCAGGTCCCCTTGAGAAGTCCCCACTTAAGGGCATTCTTGTGAAGTGTACCTGGCCCTCAAGAGTAAGTGAGGATCCAGTTCACAGTCATCCTTTGGTTGTTTCACACTCTTCCAGAAAACACAAAATCAAGTGTGCTCGTAACCATGTCTTTGTAAATGCAAGTCAACTGAATCTTCCTCTGTAACAGCATCCAGCAGTGTCCCACCTCAGCCGGTACAAGAGAAGAAACAACAATGGTTGTTTCTTGGAACTCTTCCTTCTGTTTCCTGGTTCAGTCATGGTGGAATGAAGACTATCCTACACATACTAAAGCCATGGAGAGTGTCTCACCTCCTCATCCTCATGACCCTTCTTTCCCCAACCATGTTTGTCTTTGCGATGGCTGCATCACATCCTTTCAGCAAAGGCTCAATCTACAGGATGTCTGTCCCACCTCCCCTCCACCTCCCCGCCCCTGGCCCTGACACCCTAGTTGAAGGGCTGGCCCTTAGCTCTATGTGTATGGTTCTAGGCCAGGTCTTTAACTCAGGGCTTCTAGCTCGTGGGGGAAATGATAATTCTGTGTTCTTCACAAGACATTTGTGACTCTCAGCTCACTGCCGCCTCCTCACTGAGGGTGGCAACCCATGAGTGGCAGACACTTCGGAGGCAGCACAAAGCCAACAGTGAGCCTAGGTGCAAGCCCTCCTTCTCCAGCCATACTCTATATAATGCTGGCTGGGGGGTGCCTCATGGTCCAGCACTGTGCTGCGGGGCAGGTGGAGCAGCCTCACCAAAGGAGGTGTCTTAGTTAGGGTTTTATTGCTGTGAAGAGACACCACAACCCTGGGAACTCTTATAAAAGAAATTGGAGCTGGCTTATAGCTTCAGAGGTTTAGTATATTATCATCATGGCAAGAAGCATGGCAGCGTGCAGGCAGACACGGTGCTGGAGGAGGAGCTGAGAGTCCTACGTCTTGTTCTAGGGGCAGCAGGAAGAGACTGAGACACACTGGCCAGACTTGAGCTTCTGAGACCTCAAAGTTCACCCACAGTAGTGACACACTTCCTCCAACAAGGCCACATCTACTCCAACAAGGCCACACCTCCTAATAGTGCCACTCCCTATGGCCAAGCATTCAAATACATGAGTCTATGAGGGTCATTCCTATGTAAACCATGGGAAGCAGCACACTGAAGATTATTATTGTCAAGGTTAATTTGTCAACTTGACCAGCCGTAGAATCACCAAGGAGACAAATGTGTGAGGGGTGAGCTGCAGGGGTTTGACTGAGATTGGGAATATTTATCTTAACTATGAGCAGAAGCATCCCGTAGGGTGGGGCTCTGGACTGAAAAGGAAAAAGAAAGTTGAACAGCGGACTGGCCTTCTCTGCTGTGGACATAATGTGACCAGTGGCTTCTTGTTCCTGCCACCGCCCTTCACCACCATGATGCTCCAGGTTCTTCCCGTGAACCAAAGCAATCCCTTTGGTCCTTCCCGCTTTAGTCTGTATTTTGCTGCAGACTTGAAGAAGCAGCTACCAAAAAGAGTACACAGAGTGCATGAGCCATTATACCATATGTTCTGAATACACATTTACATATGCAAATACACAGAGGAAAGGTCTAGAACAGGGCTCCTTAGGCAGCTTCTACTTTCAAACCCTTTTTACCCAAGAAATTTTTAGACAACCCTAGTTATATATGTAAAATAGGTATACAAATCAAACATTGGATAATAAATCATAAAGAAATTTATTTTAACACAATTCTTTGGTATGCAATTTTACCCCTTATTAAAGATAAAAGAAAATTTGCATACTAACGAAATAGATGTGTTTGTTTAGTTTTACACAAGGAATTAAATTTTACCTAAATATTCAACATTTTTAGATTTAATTGACATTTCTATTATTCTATTTATTTGATTATTTATTGAATGTGTGTGCACATGTGAGTGTGTGTGTGTGTGTGTGTGTGTGTGTGTGTATGTGTGTGCATGTGTGTGGTGGGGTACTGTCTCATACATAAATGTAAAAGTCAGAGAGAGGCTATCATTGAAGACTGCCTCATGTTCCCAGTTGGTTTCTTTTCTCCTCCTCCTGCTCCTGCCCCTCCTGCCCCTCCTGCCCCTCCTGCCCTTCCTGCCCCTCCTGCCCCTCCTGCCCCTCCTNCCTCCTACCCCTCCTGACCCTCCTCATCCTCCTGCCCCTCCTGCCCCTCCTGCCCCTCCTGCCCCTCCTGCCCCTCCTGCCCCTCCTGCTCCTCCTTCACCTCCTGCTCCTTCTTCTCCTGTTCTTCCTCTTCCTTCAAGAATGGAGTGAATAAACAGGAAAGAATACAAATAGGAGGTACCTTATTGTCAAATTAGAATTAGCAGTTTTAAAGAAGATTATAAAACAACAACAAAATAGATTAAGAAACAACAACAAAAACACCCAAAAACCTTAAAACCTTACCATGTGGGATTGGGTTAAAGCGGGTTTGAACTCTTGGTAGCAGCAGGTGCTAGCTGAGAACTGACTCGGCTCTGGTTATAGCTCAAAGCTCTTGAAGACCTCAGGGTGTCAACCGAGTGCCATCCCTTGCAGAACAAACCTGTATCTCTAAGAACTACCACAACTCTTACACACTTCTGGAGCAATAGGTATCTGACACGATAGGTGGTCTTGATGTCTGGAGGCTGGAAATTACCAAAAGATGGAATTTCCCTTGGCAACAGAAGCCTGGAATCTTGAAGGCTGTAGTGGTTTAAGTGAGAATGTCCCCTATGGGATCAGAAGCTGGGGTCTAAAAGCACTCGTTCCAACCACTGCCTGGTATAATCGCACAGTGACCACTAGGTAGGAGGAGTGGTTTGCTTTATTACAATGTTTTATAAGAGGCAAGAGTCCAAAGCTACATTTATTTATGCAATTAAAATTAATTTTAAAATGGGTGGAAATGGCAAAATGTGACCTAGGTACTGTAACAATATTTGTAATTGCAGACCCCAGAGTGGCATCTCTCAGCTTCTAACAGGCTTTGTTTACACTGCAGTTCAAGGAGCAAGGTGGTTGCTGGGGAATTCACTTCTCTGCTCCATCAGCACAGAGATTAGAGGAAATTTTAAAGTGTGTATGTTTGCTTTCCTAACACAAGTAACATGTCTACATCACAGATGACTTGCAAAGGAAGGGTCAGGACAAAACAGAAACATCGTTGCCACCCACTCACACTCTGAACCAGACTCACAGCTAACACTTCAATTTAAACACACTGGTGTCCCCGTGCCTGCCTCTGCCCCTTGCCTTAACTTAGTCCCTGAGCTATGAGAGGGGAACATTATGCTTTTGTCACAGGACAAGGACTAATTAACCAGGAACACTGGGCAGTGCATGCTGGCAGTGCTCAGAACATCCCTACCATCACTGCTGGTGTCATAATGTGTGTGTGTGTGTGTGTGTGTGTGTGTGTGTGTGTGTGTGTGTGTGTGTAGTGTGTATGTACTTGTATCATATGCATATACTTCCCATGTTTAGCTCATACATAGTATATAGCATTGTGCATTTCTGTTGAGACTTCCAGCATGTACACCTTTGGTATGGGCATTCTCTAGTCTTTGAGAGTACCACCACTGTGCCAAGACACCAGAGATGGAAGCAACAGTAAGCCCCCGTGAACATTAATTATATATAATAATGGGTCTTATTACATTTCATAGTGTATATAAAGTATTTGATAGTATTCACTGGTTACTCTTCCTAGTCAGTTTTCTTTCCCCCTTTATGTCTTCCTTTCTGTGTGTGTGTGACCCGATTAAGTTTATTGAGGGTTTCTTATAGGGGAAGTGGTTTACAGGATCACAGGCAACTGCTATACCACTGAAGAAAATCTTCCCCTCCTTCTTCCAGCAGCGGCTCCCAGTCTGACTGTCTGGACTCAAGCAGAGGCCAGCCCTTCCTTCCTTCCCATCACAGAATGATGGTGTCTCATCTGAGCTCACTGCAGTGCGAGCAAACACAGCTGCACTGAGTTCAGCACTGGGACAACACGCGCCATCCTAGGGTCAGTGTTCCACACATTCTCCCCCTTCTTCTGGCTCCCACAGACTGTCTTCTTCTCCTTCAGCACCGTTCCCTGAGCTTTGGAGGGAATCGTATTCTGCCTGGAGCCTGCGTTCTTTAACATTGCTTCCTCTCATGGCCACCCTGCCTGGCCTCTACCTGCTCCTTGCTGCCTCCATGATGTTCCCCCCAACCCCCACATCACCCTGACAACTGCTAACATCTAACCCCACACCAGAACACCTACCTTTCCTCCCTGTGTTTGTCCAAGCAGTTTCCCCATGGAAACATATTCCCCTTTCCTTATTGTTTAGGACACTATAGCTCCTTCACTGCCAAGAGCACAGTGGGACTCAAACACCACAAAGACCAAGCAGTAGACCCTGTTCTGGCTCGTTTTAACTCTCCAACTTGACTGCATGTCCCAAAGACTGGAATCTCACTGTGTACCACCTTTTTTTCTTATGAGATTCATTTATTTTATGTGTATAAGTATTTTTCTGTGTATGAGTCTGTGCAACAAGTTTGGTGACTGAGGAGGCCAGAAGAGGTGAGAAAATCCCCTGGAACTGGAATTATAGCTCGTTGTGAGCCACCATGTGGATGCTGAGGACTGAACTCAGATCTTCTGCAAGAACTGTAATCGCTCTTTCTCTCTAAGCTATCTTTCCACCCCTGCTTTGGACCACTCTTACTATTATTCTTCTGTAAGTTGCCTAGCACCTTGCTGAGCCCACGGGTGCCACCCACTCACACATGTACCAGCTCACCATGAGCTGCCTGGTTTTCTATCTGTAGGTTTGTTTGGCCCCGTGAATGTCTCCTGGCCAGGCCAGCTGCCAGACAGCAAGCCCAGAGATCCTCCTCTGCTGATACACACAGCCGTGGTTATCTTTCCAGCAACTATTTTCCCCTCACCTCACAGCTTTCTTCTCTGTTCATGTATGAAGAAGTACTATATCTACAGACCTAGGACTAGGCCTCCCTCCTGGCCATGGTGCAGTTGGTTCCTACTGAAAATGGAGGACATAGATAGGCCAATGGAGTACAGCCTGGCACCTGTGCTGGATGAGAAATTAAAGGGGGCAGAGAGGTCTCTTCCCACCAATCTCTTGATTTTAGGGGCTAGGATGGGGCGTTTGTCTCAGTGAAATCATTATTTGGGAAGGTTTTGGAACCCTGGGTTCAGCTGAACCTGTTGACCCTGCTATCCTATGCTGTCTAGTTATGTGTGTTCTGGTTTGGGTGTGGCTTTCCCCTATGAATTTTTGTGCTGGAATCTGGGTCCCTAGTGCAATGGTGTTGAGAGGTAGTAGACCTTTAAGAGGTGAGAGCCTAGTGAGAAATGGTTAGGTCACTGGAGGGTGCTGCTCTTGGAAGGGATTAAGGTTTTTCTCATCCCATGCTGGTTACTTCCTACAATGTAGGTTGTAATTAAAATCACTGAACCTACAGCTGGGGAATGACTCCGTAGGGAAAGTGTTTGACACTCAAGCATGAGGACACAAGGTCAGACCCAGAGACCATATAAAAACTGAGTGTTGTGATCTCTTATTCCTGCACAGGTGATTGAGAGCTCATTGGACAGCCAGCCTAGCTGGATTTGAAATCTCTAGATTCAGGGTAAGATCGGTCTCAAAAAAATAAGGTGGCAAACAATACTTACATAGACTCACACACGTGTACATACACACACTCTCTCTCACACACATACATACTCACATACACTCACACACATACATACTCACTCACACTCTCTCTCACACACACATTCACACATACACACACACTCAGACACTCAAACACACACACATATATATATATATATATATATATATATATATATATATATATATATATATACTCACACACACACTCATACATTCACATGCTCTCACATACACACTTACATTCACATACACACACTCACAGATACATGTAATCTCTCTCTCTCTCTCTCACACACACACACACACACTCTCTCTCTCTCTCTCTCACACACACACACACTCCCTCACACACACTCACATGGTCTGAGTCCTCAACTTCTGTCTCACTGTGTGACCTCTACTGTATCTTCTCCACCACTGAGTTACATCCGCCATTGTGATGCTGTCAGGCACGAGCCTGTCACCAGACAAACAAATGGGTCCCCCACTCTTGAATTCCAGCCTCTAAAACACTGAGCTACATAACCTTTTGTTTATAGAATATTTCACCCTGATTTATTGTGCTGTCTTTATCACAGCCTGAAACAGACAGACAGGGAACCAAAATGCATTTCCCTCATGAGCCAGTTTGGTTTAGGTTTTCTGTCATTCTGCTTACTATACTAAAACTACTAAATCTTCTCCTATCCTTGGTCCCTTTCTACAAAAACTGAGCATTTTGGAGCCCAAGTTCACATGGGTCTCACAATCACAATCTAGAGACAAGAAACAATGATCTTTTAAGAAGGTTCGAAATCTTCCCAGGACTCCACAGAGAGCTTCGGACTGGGACCAACTGTCTCCTGGGGCTGAGCTGCACCACTCTTCCAAGTCTCTCCAGGGACTCCATCCACTTAAGTCATGGCAGTGAAACCCTTGCTGTAGCTAATAGCTGGACTGAGTGACGTCATGTTTTCGGAATACAATGCCAGACTGAGTGTCATGGCTCAGTGCTGTGGGCCATGTTCAGTGGTACAGACTAAGAACAAGCAAGACTTTAGAAAGATGCCTCAGGCTCTCTAGGTGCAATAGGCTAGATCTAGGGCAAGCTAAATGCTATATGAAGCCCTTTCATTGACTCTGCTCAGGAAGAAGAGTTAAATGTCTGCACATGATTTTTAACTGAAACCCACTGTCAGGAAGTAAGTTGAAGATCTCTGAGAAGACGAGCAGAGGTAAATGTTTAGGAATGATGACAGCTCATTGAGCTAGATTAGAGACAGACAGACAGACAGACAGACAGACAGACAGGGGCAGACATTTGCTCTTTTACCTGGCAGATTGGATCCTGGCCCTCAGTTCTTCACGACTTCCCTGGATGCGAACATGCTATGCTGTCATGCACTGAAGGCATCTCTTCCTTCTAAAGATGAGTGCATTTACCTGGCCCATTGGATCTGGCATCTCTGTATAGGTGGAAACCAAGACAGGCTGTTTCTAGCTAAGGCTTCCAAAAGGCACCACACTCCTACTCAAAAGCTTCACCCATGAAGCTGCTGCTCCTAAGCTTGGCCTAGATTGAATACACATCGAGCCACAGGAAATCCATGCTTAGCCTAGAGTCATGCTCACCCACCTTCCTCCTCAGTCCTGTGAATCCTTGAGCATAAGATGCATCCCTGCAGTTGAAAGTTGTTACTGTTGGCAGAGATTAATCATTCCACAACATTGCATTGGTAATCACTGCCTATTACACTCAGTCCATCATATTAAGAGAACAGAATTGTCTCCATCCATGTGGTATAGTCTGTTATAGCTTAGACTGTTTCAAATGACTCAAGAACTCACAACATAGAAGGATAGTCTACCCAGACATAGATCAGAGCTAGGTTTGAGAATCTAAGAGGAAATAGGAAGAATGCCCTACAGGAAGACATGAGACTCACATTCTAGATCTAGATTGGCAGTGATTCTCGGCAAGACTTATGTCTGACCACTTTGCTTCTTGGAGCCTCAGTTTCCTAGTCTATGAGTCACTAGGGTCATACTACATTCACTGGGATTAAGTCTCTTCCCAGCGCAAACAGAAGCTATCATTTAACGCATGGTTATTTTAGATACTATGGTATATCTAAGTTGAATGCCTGTCCAATAGCAGATAAGAACTTTCTGGGAGTGGCTATCCAGAGCTGCCTGGAGAAAAAGTCTCAGGCTTTATGTAAGCTTCGTCAGATGGGTTCCTCGGTTGATCCTCTTCTCTAAGAAGTAAAAGATAAAGCCCAGCAGCCTGCCTCCCACCCCACTCCCAGTGACTATCTCTCTCCTGGAAAGGTTTATGCAGTGCTAGGCCACAGTGCTTGAAGCTTTCTCTCTGGGCTTGGGGTGCTATTCCCCAGCTGCAGATCCTCTTACATCTATACAGCACTTGCATACACAGTGTGAGGGGTTCTCTTGGGCTTCATGGAAGGCATATGGGAAGCAGGCTGTATGTCTTGTAACTTCAAGTCCCCTGTGGGATAATACCACTAACCACTATCTTCCAAGACTTGCAGCCATAAGGGAGATAGGCAAGCTCCTGAAACTACAAGACAAGAGGCAAGTGTCTTGAGGGAACCCTTCAGGGTAGCTGTACAGCTACCATCCCCACTTCCATTCTTGATTTCAGGACCTAGATCCTGACTGTGGCAGAAGCACCCCAGAGTAGACGCTAAACATTCTGTGCCTGCAGCCTTTCTGCTTCTGAGAGATCTCATTCAATCCTGAGAGTATAGGTGGTTAACTAGATAGTTAGTTCAAATCGAAACCTTCCATAAAGGTTCAGGAATGTAAGCCAAAAGTACAAGCCTCAGAAAGCTTTCGGAACTTCATGAGGCTCCCTCTCAAGGTCACCCAAGCAGCAACAACTACTGGGAGATGATGGAGCGGCCTGCAAGTCCCGACCGGAGCTCTAGAGATGCAGCTTTCCTGAGTCACCACGGCTGCATCCTGAGGTGTGCTCATCCGTGAGATGCTTGCTATCTTTAGGTCTGCGTGCTCCTGTGAGTAACCCCTCACTCACACTCCCATAGGTAACCCCAATAAACTCACTGCTTTACTAACCTTGCCTCCCCTTTGTTGTTGGTATCCTATCTGGGGAGAATGGAGATTGGTTTCTTCCTCTCCAGGAAAAAAAAATCGCACAACATAGGTATATAAGATAGATAAAGGAATCAAACATGTAGTGTTAATAAATCACACAGAATTTTATTTGAGAACAATTCTTTGAGATACACACATATATGCATATATATATATATATATTATTCATTAAAGAAGAAAGCAAATTTTAGTACTAATGAAATGGGTACACTTGTTTAGTTAAAGAACCAAATCTTGGCTGGATATTTGATACAGCACTGTGTAGAACATTGTCAACAGTTTTCCAGGGTTGATTGATATTTTGATTTTATAATCATCAATGCCACAATACCACTTGACTTATAAATACATAGTACAAATGGCAGAACTACGCCTAGGGCTACTCCAGAAATTGTTAGAAATTTTAACCTAACTCCCAAGTCAAAATTTATTTAATGATTTTTTTTTTGGAATGAAGCTCTAGTCAACAACTTACACTTCAATTAAGAAAAGAAGTCAAACATTGAAAGACAATGCAGAGATATACTAATTTAATATTTGTATACAAAAGTTTGACAGTAGGGAAACAGTGAGAGTGTTTTCAGTCATTAAACCATTAACTAACTTTCTTTCTTTCTTTCTTTCTTTCTTTCTTTCTTTCTTTCCTCTTGCACCAAGTTTATTCGTAAAAACAGAACAGGACATTGGTCATCTGCAAATAGTGTGTGGGTAGGTGTGTCACAGCAGTCCATCTGTCTTCACATTGGCAGGAAGGAGCCTTTTCAATGGGGCCTTCACAGGGGCCTGGGCACCCTTGGGAGCCTGGGCTGGAGCTGAAGCCTGGGCCTTAGCTGAAGCTGAGGCCCCTGCTTTGGTTTGAACCTTAGTCTTCAGTTGGCAGAGCCCCTGATCCTTAGCCATGTAACTCTAATCTGCTTCCCAAGCTTGGGGTGAGCAATGAAAGCCAGGCAGCTGAGTTTGCGGCTGGGGCCCTTTGGTATCTTGGGCTTAATGGCCTGAGGTTTCACAGGGCCTTGGTGGCCTCTGCGCATGCACTCACTGCCTTTGCATTACTGGCCTGCATCTTCTTCAGGCCTTTCTTCTTTTGCTTCTTGGCAAAGCGCATGTTCCTCAGGAACTTGGGTCAACCCTTTTAAGAGATTCGGGTCTTTGTGACCGGGTTTTCTTGATGCCATTTCTGTGCCATTTGCGAGACTGGTTGTGTGTGGTGTGGTTCTTGGATTTGGCCAAGTCTGAATGGTAACCTTGGCTTCCGAAATGAATGGGACTGGAAGAAAACCATTAGGTTTCTCCAAGAGCAGGAAACTGTTCAGACAGTAGAACCTCTACACTTCAAAAGACCATCCCCAGTCTGAGCTAGGTGTTTTTCAATGCTTTGCCTGGCACTGTATTTGTGACCACGTGCTCAGCACCTAGCATTGTGTCATGTATTTAAAACCAAGATCTGGTGAAGCCATTCAATGCAGTATAGGGTGGGGCTCCAGGAATACCTCACGTTCATTAACTGCTTGGCTAGAAATTAGGTTTTGTTTTTTGCGCCTTCAGTTAACTTTTACTGTGCCAAAATTTCAAGACTGACACATCAGTTACTTGACACTGGAGATAAGATGTTGTGACCCACAGGTTGAGAAGCTAGATTTTAAAAGACACATTACATTGTGTAAGCCACACCTGAACTCCGCAAAGAACTGTCAGTTGCTTTAAGAAGAAACATAATGAGATCGTAGTAGATTCCATTGGCCTGGCCTAAGGTGGCATACCATTTCCTACAAGATGAGTCCCCTGGTCAGCTATTACAGCAGAACTCCATGGCACTGAGGAGAAAGCTGAGGTCCATGCATGGTGCTCTGGGCAGAAGCCCTAAGCAGCGAAGGCAAAGCTGTCTCCCAAGACACTAACCTAACTGCCATGGTTCCCAGCTCCATGTCCTTCTCCCCATCCTAATTCCCAGGAAGACTTCGGTAATGTATCAGGCAAATCCACTACTTAGGTCTTCCACAAACATTTATTAAGTACCTTCTGTGAACTACACGGTCTGCTGGGTGCTGTGGAGAAACTCAAGTAGTGAAATGAAATAAACAAATCTGTTGCCTGGATCCTCACAGCCCAGTGGACATTTGGTTCTCTTCATTGCTGGGGAGTTTTCTCTGCCTTGTCAGACTGTGGGTGTTGGAAGACCGGATTCCACATTCCCACTCCCAACAAGCAGAGATGTTCTGGTACCCATTGGGAAGGTCTGGGAAGCAAGAAATAATTGTTTCCCAGAAGAAACCAAGGCTGCGTGTGGCCCATAGGGTTTATGCCTTCTCTAGGAAGAAAGCAAATGGGTAGAGTACCATGGAGCTAGAACCACACTCTGTTGGGGTCCAATGCTCGCGATTGAACCCTACATCACTAACCGGGTTCCCTGGAGGATGGACCGGGGCTGAAACGACACACTCCGTAGGGGAGAGAGAGAGAGAGACATGACAACATGACTGTCCAACAGCGAACGGTTTATTATCGGGGAAATCTCTTGGGGAAGAAGGAGGGAAGACCCCGCCCCACCAGTCGGTTCTGCGCAGGTGCCTGGAGTTTGGCGGGAAGCCTGAAGTATCGTGAGATGTTCTAGGTGCACACCGGTGAGCTGGACGGAGCTGAGCTGGGCGGAGCCGAGGTCCCAGGAGACACACAGAAGCAGGCTGCAGGGCACCGCTGGCTGCTTCCAGCCTAATTAACAAACCAACGGATGCCACAGCATGTGTGGCTTTCCAAGGCCGGTCCTTGCATCAGCCATGCTGATGGAAGAAGGGATGCCACAACACTCCTGTAACTTGCTGGGTCCAACTGCACTGATGGGCTCGCTTGGCATCTCAGTCTCTCCACTTTAGGCAATCCACCTCCTTTTCTACAGGATCACACCATTCCCAGCCAGCACACCCAACTGTAGCCATTCTACAAGAAGGCTGAAGATGCCATGTGACCCTTTGAGGGAACCTAAAAACCAGTATGTCCCATCTGGCTCAGGGAGGGGGGTGGAGCCTTCATTGCCAGGCTCAATTCCTGATCCCTGGTCCATGCTGCCTTTTCTGCCCCTGGGCACACCTGGTTCTGTATTGATTGACATTGGCACTACCAACCAGGAAGTCAATAGCTGGAATTACCTTCCTACCACATGCTATCAGATGCATCCAGAAGCCCCGGTGGCTAATCTGAGATGAACACACACATGACATCTTTGGCCCCCTGCATCAGCCTCTCCTGAGAAGCCCAGCAAACCCCTTGCCAAAAAGAAAAGAAGCCTTCACTGAGAAACTAGATTTGAGCAGGCCTTCTGCACAAGTCACCTCCCCTTCTGGCCTCCCCTTCTGGTTCTCAGTGTGAGATGTGACATGATACTTAGGTTGGATGCTGCCTGGGACTCTTTCCTAAGTAAATTACCAGTTTCTGGCATAAGTACAGTGGTGAGCCTGTGCCCAGAAAAGCTAGCCACACTCCCCAAGCAACGGCTTTCTACTCCTGGATCAGTTTGTCTCAATCCAAAGCACCTCCCTATACATTCGAATGCCTGCTGTCCAGCCAGCTCCATGGTTACATGGACGACAGCATTCTTGGCCTCAGGGCTTTGCTACTCCTTGTACCCCCAGGTTAGGCACATTTATTTGCTGTCAGCCTAGGGCCCTGAATGGTAAGTGTAAGTCACCACGACCAACCCAAGGGCCACAATTTTCCCACTTGCAATACTGCTCCCCTGTAGTGAAGGTTGCTGCCATCCTTGTTCTAGAAGTGTGAGCTCTTTGGCAGTCACTGCACACTCAGCCTGTGCTCTAGACACCGACTCTCAGAGAGGGTGGCTTACACTTACGCAGAGCAGCAGTACAGTGGGCAGCAGTCACTGGGACATTTCTCAGATGTTCCTTGCTTCCTGAGAACTGAGAGTGGTGTCATGCTCTGTCCACTTGCGTCGGAGCCTGGACTGATGGATCTTCTTGGGATCAGATGCAGCTGACAGTTAAGCTGGAATGAGCCCAGTGCAGGGAAGAGTTTGCTTAGCTCATCCATGATATTCACAACCTTGTCATCGATGACTTGGCCTGGAATCCGTAGCACTGTAAATGATCATAGACTATCGTACCTACAGGTCTACAGAGTACTGGTGTGAGCCAGTTAGCTCACAAGCTGAGCACAGTCCTGTTTATCAAATCCACAGTCAGCATCTACGTATAGTAGAGGTCTATGTCCCAGCAGACTAGGGCTGGGATCCTAGTGACTGTCAAACTAAAATAGGCCTCCCTGCCTGAGAAACAGGGGTGGTCATTTCAAACCCTTTTCAGGGTGTTTGCACGGTGTTTGCACTCATGATCAAGAGGGACCATCCTCATCCACACATGGGCTTCTCTGATATGTCCCTTTGCTTGGAGTGGGGATAGCATGAAAAGATGATTCTGTCTAATGTAGACTTTTTTTCTACGTGTGGGGATAGCATGAAAAGATGATTCTGTCTAATATAGACTTTTTTTTCTACGTCTGTCACCCTTGAATGTCTTCTGTCACAAGGAACTCATTACCTGTTTCAAACAACTGACAATGAGATGAAATCTGCCTTGCTCTTATTTTCTGCTCCGATCTCTACCTGCTACAGCTGCTTTTAAAGCCTCTTTCATACATAGCTCATTGGGAAAGACACTGTCTCTGTCTCTGTCTCTGTCTCTGTCTATCTCTGTATTCAAGCCAAATAGCCCTGACTTTGCAACTGTCTGCTCATGTAGATAATTTCTGGCCCATCATGTGCTGAACTTGCTTCTATGGCTGTCTCGGGAGAAACCAACCCTTCCCTAGGCGCACCAAACCTGGTTTGGCATGCAGACTCCTGGACAAGACTGGGACAGACTGGCACCCATAGCCACTCCCCCTTCACCTTTGATTGCCACTGGGGAATATACAGCCCACCTACTCTGAGTAGCATGATGCTATTCAAGTGAGAACTGAATACTAGGTTGCATCTGATCCCATATTAGTGATGACTGACACCAGTTATCCACTTCTACAATTGAAAAAGAAATGTATTTGCCCTTTGGCTAACACTGCCAAAAAATGTGGGGCTCGTGGGTCTACTCCTGGGAGTCACGCTGCAACAGAGGAGCAGAAGAGGAGCCTTCATCCAGTGCCTTAGCCTTCTTCAGATAATCTGAGCCAATAGCATGAGTGTGTAGAAATTAAAGATCTGACTAAGAGCTGGAGAGATGGTTGTCAGTGAAGAGCCTACCACAAAAGCCTGGAGACCTCAGTGTGATCCCTAACACATTAAGAAATCTGGAAGCCGGCGTGGGTGGCACACGCCTTTAATCCCAGCACTTGGGAGGCAGAGGCAGGCAGATTTCTGAGTTCGAGGCCAGCCTGGTCTACAAAGTGAGTTCCAGGACAGCCAGGGCTACATAGAGAAACCTGTCTCCAAAAAAACCAAAAAAAGAAAAAAAAAAAAAAGAAAGAAAAAAAAAAAGAAAAAGAAAGAAATCTGGGCGCACTGATACACACCTGTAATTCAAGTGCTGCAAAGAAGAGACAGGGGATCCCAAGGACTCGCTGGCCAGCCAGTCTTGATGAATCAGTGAACTCCAGATTCAGTGAGAGAACCTGTCTCAAAAGTGGGATGGAGAGTGATTGAGCATGACAGCCAGTGCCAACCTCTGGTCACCACAAGTATACACACATAGTGCACATGCACATATCACATGTGTGTGAGTACAAACACACATGAAGAGAGAGAGAGAGAGAGAGAGTCAGAGAGAGACAGAGAGACAGAGACATAGAAACAGAGACAGAGAGGGGAGGTTGACCAGACAGGCTGTAGACTTTGGGTTGCAGAAAGAACCCAAGGCAGCCTATTAGTAAGGTCAGTTTTTGTTCTGTTTGGCACCTTCAGTGCATTGGATAAGGACCACTCACACACAAAATGCTGTTTGCTTCAAGTCCACGAGTTTAAAGGTGAACATCATGGAAAAACATCCTCCCAGAAACGTCTAGAATAATGTGTGATCACACATGAGGGTCTGGCCAGGCTGACACATAAGATTAATCCCTACCAACGAGCCCTCCCATCCAGTGACAGAAAGGGATACTGAAGCTACTTGAGATGTACTTAAACTTGTGGTGTTTTCCAAAAGACAAAATGACATCATCAGAAACCTGCCCATCCCAGATTCTCATATTCTTATTATCTAAGACAGTGACGGGATTCCTGACACTATGGACTACAGTACGGAAGGCTACAAAGCAGGGTTCAGCCTCTGGCCGTCTTGCCACCAAAAAACGATGCTGTCTTCAAGTTCTTAGTCAGGTGACATTAACAAATATATATGTCAGATTATGGTACAATAAGCATTTATAATAAAACCAGCTTGTATCCACCAAAATGTGCATAACATTTATCTCTAGACATGGAACTAAAATGGGCCTATTGGTTTGTCTGTTTCTCTTGCAAGCATTATGTAACATCTTCATTAAGATCCCCTGCCAATCACCAAGGGAGGTAATAAATAAGAAAAGTTTCTCATCTAAACAAAATGATTTTAGAAAATCATTCCCATACATGAAACTCCAGAACAATTATATCATTTCTCTGTGTTATGTTCCAGCTAAATCTAGCTAAACTCCCACCCTCTAGCCTGAGGGCTTTGTGGTTGTGACTGTTCAGTTAGAAAGTGTTTCTATGCGTTCTGATTGTACTGGGGAAAGTACTTTATAAATGCTATTAAGTACTATGCAGATACCAATTATTTGTAGGAGACACTTCATCTGGCTGTCTTGGCACTTGCCTGCTGCTGTAACAGAATATCATAGACTGGGTAATTTATAAAGAACAGAAGTCCATTGCTCACGGTTTAGAGACTGGCAAAGCCATGCTTCAGGTTCTTGCAGGCTAAGTCCAACAGGGACTTCTGCTTCCAAGATGGAAGCTCATTGCTATGTCTTCTCAAGAGACAACACACTGTATTCTCACAAAATGTAAGGCATGAAAGTGTGCCCAGCTCCATTGACCTCTCTTCTAAGGTCATTAATCCCATCCATGAGGTAATTGCCTTCCATGCCCTTCATGAGGAAAGGCCCTCCCTCTGAAGACTACATTGACAATTAATCATTGGTGTGGGCATTAGACACACATGCAGACATCAACACTGGCCATAATTAATCCCTTCCCAGTGAGGTTTACAAATGACTGTCACCCTTTCTGCTCTCACTGCTAATTCAGCGGAGCTGGTAGACTTCACTGTTTCCTTGGCAGTCCTCATTTTGAAGGGGGAGAAACACTTACCTTTATCTGTAGTCACATGTTCTGCTTCTGAGCTCTGAGTGGCCAGATTGCTCAGCTTCCTCAATTAGCATCAGAGGCTTGTGATTCCATGGGGAGATTAGGGTGCATCCTATGGAATATAGAATGATGCCTTATGGTTTCCATTGCTGTGAAGAGGCACCATGACCAAGACAACTCTTATAAAGACAAACATTTCATTGGGACTTGCTTACAGTTTCAGAGGTTTAGTCCATTATGGTCATGGCAGGAAGCATGGCAGCATGCAGGTAGATGTGGTGCACTGGAGAAGGAGCTGAGAATTCTACATCTTGATCTGCATGTAGCAGAAGGAGACTGTACCACACTGGGCATGGCTTGAGCATAGGAGACCTCAAAGCCCTTCCCCGACCAAGTGACACACTTTTTCCAGCAAGGCAACACCTACTTCAACAAGGCCACAGCTCCTAATAATGTCATTCCCTGTGGACCAAGCATTCAAACACAGGAGTCTATAGGGGCCATACCTATTCAAACCATTATACATGGTTGATGTGATCCCTGGTTCCTATCCAATGAATTCCAGTAGCAAACAGCTAATAATATCTCTGGGCACTGTTGTTTGTTTGTTTGTTTGTTTGTTTGTTGTTATTGTTGGTGGTGGTGGTTTTTGCTTTGCTTGTTTGTTTGTTTTTTCATTTGTTTTATCACATTGCCTAGAACTCAGGGCTATGTTTCTCCAAGGCCCCACAAACTCTGGAATAATTAACATTAGAGGATGAGCAAATATTCACTTGAAGAACGCAAAGGAGCTTGCCCATGGGAGCCTCCCACGTCGGTCTCTGTGTGGCTTCATAGTGTCTGACTGGCCTTGTGTTCTCACCCTATGGAATCTAGAGTCATGCACTCTCTTGCATGGCTCATCACTGATGTGAGCAGCGACACTTACTGACAGGAGCCTTGTCTTGAGACAGGTGGCAGCAGCACAGAACCAGAGCAAAGAAGCTGCAAAAATAAAACAACAGCTAAATCATAGATAGGGGGTTGAGTGTGGTGTGTGGGCACATCCATGTCTTCGGGTCATTAACAAATTCTGAAAAGTTCAAGCAACAGTAAGGCAGCTGAAGACTGGCAGATCTCCTGTTGCTCAGTACCTCAGCTAGCCCCAGTTCCCACCAGCCCTGGTCCCCTTGGTTAGGCACCTGCTCTCAGGGACTCTCTTAACACCTGTTCTCAGAGAGCAGGGCATGCTGCCAGGGATGTAGTTTCAGCACTTCAGAGGCTGAGGGAAAGAGGAAGGGAGATGCCTGGCTTCTGGCTTGCCTTTACATCTGTTCTTCGATGTTTACGCTATTTTTTTTTTCAGCCTTGGCACTAAAACTCCAGATCTCGGTCCAGAGAAATGACAGGATATCACCAGGCTTTGTGGCTCTAAGACTCCAACCCATTCAGATTCTGAGAGGTGTCTACCCCACACCTATTCTGAAAGCCTGCCTCTATCAGCCTCCAGCTCAGGCCCTTCCGTGGCTCCCCACTTTCTATAAGGCAAACCTCATTGCACAACATGGGGTATGTGTTCATCTTGGGGGGACCACTGTGACAAGTTACAGCAAACCCGGTAGTTTAAAGGGCAGAAATGTGTCTTTTTGTAGCCCTGGGAGCCGCAAGGCTGTGTGATCAGGTATCAGCAAAGCCCACTATACTTGTGGATCTAAGAGACCATTGCTCCAGGCCTCTTGACATTGGCTGGCAATTGTTGGCATTTTCCCTGGCAACTTTGAACTCTTGTCTCTACTTCCTGCTTCTGTGTATCTGTGTCTTGCCCCCATTCCTTTTCTTAGAAGGACATCATGTCAAGCCCTTCAGGAGAGCCTCGAGAGCCTTACCTGGATCAATTACATTGGCAAAGATTCTCACTTCCCAGAAGGTCAAGGTCACAGAGAGCACACAAGAGCATGCTAAGAGCCAGAACCACACTCAGTGTGGTGCTCGGCATAGACGGCTAGTGATGAGCATCCTGGCTCTGTTCTTTGGCTCACTCATAAGGGAGTTAAGTAGTGAGCTATGCTTGACCATTGCTATCTGGGCCAACACCCTAGCTGACTCCCCAGGGACCTCCTCCTTCTACCTTTTTGACCATGTGACCAGATTCAGGGCTTCTAATAACATTTCCAGCTCCTCCGGAAGTCTTGTTGGCCTTCCTTGGGCTTACCAACCCCTCTTTCAGCAACACCTCCCACAGAATCCTCAACTGCCTTACTAAAAACAGGTGTGTACTCTCTGGCTGAGCCCCTGTAAGACACCCACCAATCATGTGCTCACCATCGTGGTAGCAAGAGCCAGCACTGTTTAGCTCTGTGATCCTGTGATGGCTAATAATGGTTGTACTTGACAGAACCTTGAATCACCCAGGAGACTGGCTTCTCGGTATGTCTACGAGGGAGTTTTTAGATTAAGTTAAAATCTCCTCCTCACTATGGATGACTCTATTCTGTGGTTGAGGCTCCTGACTCCAAGAAGGAGAAAGAGACCTGAGCATCAAAATCCATCTCCCTTTGCTTCCTGGATGGGGATACAAAGTGACCATCTGCCTCACACTCCCGGTTCCTGTCACTGTAACTTCCTGCCATAATGGACTGTATGCCCTCAAACTGTGAGCCTTGAGTTACTTTTATCGGGTGTTTTGTCATAGAATCAGGAAAAGTAGCTAATGCTGTTTCCTACCAAGGTATAGGGGCAGGAAATCAAGAGGAGAAGCTGGCCACCAGGAGCTTTGCCAAGCAGGGCCAGCACCAGGTTTTTAATCCTTACCATGTTCCCATTTCAGCCATTCACCTCCAAGAACCTGAGGTCTCTGCAGTGCCTTGACCTCAAGTTCAAAGTCATAAGACAAGCTAAGGCTGGGGACAGCTTCCGTGGAACCTCTTGAAGAGAGTTTCTACAGATGGCTGGGACAAAAGGCCACAGGACTAAGACTCCAATTTGGACATTCACTGCTGTTTCTTCTGCAAGTGTTTTACAGTGCACATGGATTTCCACTTGTCACCTGTGTGTTGTCAGTGTCTAGGGAGACTGCCTCCAGCAAAGGAAAGGCTCCTCATGTGCACCAGCAGAGGGACCTCTCACTACCAGGGTCCACACAGTCAGTCCTTGAATCCCTGTCCTCATGGGTACCCTGTGTGCTTTCTAGCCAACCCACCTCTCTCACCAAGGTCTGCCATCACATGGTTCACTGCTCTGGGGTGTCTGGTCTGCTGCAGTGTGCCCTCCCCTAAGCCTGGTTAGCCATTTATCAAGTCCCCTACCCCCAAATAACTCACCACCAAGGCATTTCCATGGACTTTGGTAGAGACCGGCTCTGCTTTGAGCACGCTTCCGTTGACATTCCTTGGAGACTGTAGAGGAGGACTGAGCCTTGAGCCACACTGCACACCTCGTATTAAATCGGCACCGTGAGCTCTGTGACTAATCAGGATGTACTGCATCCAGGCACCCAAGTGCCCCAACACACGGTACAGCAAACTCCCCTTGCATTCCGCAGTGTGCACAGGCTCCAGACTCTTCCTCCATTGCCATCTCCTTTCTACCTAAGTCCTCCTGCATTGTCTGCTGCAGTCTCCGAATGAGCCCTCTCTACATGCTTCGCCCTTGGTCCTCTTTCTGAGTGTGGCTGAAAGCCAGAAGGTTGAGAGACAAATGTGGACAACGTCTGTGGTAAGACAATTTTACAACTTTGCAGCTCCATGAGCTCCGTGTGTGCATATGCGTGCACACATGCCCATGTGAACCCAGGGCCTCACATAGACGATCACTGAGTTGGTAGCATGCCTTGGTCCAACCCAGACACAGATTCCAAGAACAAAGTCAAGAAGCTTTGGCCAGTGCCACAAAAAGGCCAATCCTGCACTGGACTAGAGCTCTGTGAACACTTTATTTTTTTCAGGGGTGGGAGGCAGAGCAGAGAACTGAAGAAATGTAATCAAATGCATTTCTTTGCTGCCTTATGTATCGATTTGTTGATATAATAGCGTTTTTAGAGGCAAGCTGGCACACAGGAGACTATATACTCAAATCACAGTTTCATGCAGTTCATCAGATACCTCCCGATACCACACAACACGACTGTGACTGTGTCTGTCCCCAAAGCTCCCCAGTTGGTAGTTCTCTCCACTGCTCTGCAGCCCTGGGTCCCAGCCCCAATCACCACTCTGCTTTCTATGTCTGTGCACTCACTGACATGTCCTGCCTCCCAAGGCAAAGGAATCACTCAGTTTGCACACTGCGGTCTAGGTTTCTTTGCCCTCATTAGCATGTTAGATCCATCCATGCTGTAATATATACCAGTTGCTTAGCCTTTTTTGTGTCTGAGTACTATTCTTTTGGTAGGATGGACTACAGACTTTCTTCCCTCTCAGTTAATAGGCATTCGGGCTATTTCCTGTTTGCGCAGAGCTGCTGTGAAGAGGCTGTCCTGGGGCGTGCGTGTTGTCTTTTTCTTCTGGGAAAAGGTTGTCTTTTGCTTCTGGGGAAAGGCATGGAAAGGTTCAGTCACACGGGAAGAAGAGAGTTAACTTCTTAAGAAACAGTATTTACCAGTGGAGCTGGGCTCTTTCACACGCCCAGCAGCTACGTGAGAGTTCTGCTTCCTTCTCAGCCTCGCCAACAGTGTTTTAAGTTTTACCTGCTCTGACAGTCCTGCGCCATTGTGTGTCTCATTTGCATTTCCCTAATTACTAATGCGGATGCGCATCTTTTCATGTGGTTCCCCATCCAAATACCACCTTTTGTAAAGCTTCTATTCAAGGCTTTCCGCTCACTTTTTTTTTATTGTGCTGTTTTCTTAAGATTGATTTTTTTTGAAAGTTCCTTAAATATTTGGATATGAGCTCTTTATTTTCTCACAGAATGTAGCTGTGTTTTCATTCTGTCAATGGTGCCTTTTGAAAAGCAGAAGGTGTTCATTTGTGTGGTGGTCAGGGCACCCATTGGCTGTCTCAAGAGGATTCATTGAAACACTGAAAACAAAGAAAGCTTCTTGTGGCCATCAGTCACGATTCATGAAGGACCTACTGTGTGTTGGGAGCCAAGAACCTACTAGGCACTAAGAGCTGAGTACTTACTGTATGCCAGGGACTCCTATGTCCAAGAAGTAAGAACCTATTATGAATTGAGAACCTACTGTGTACCAAAAACTAAGAAACTATTCAGTGCCAAGAATTAAGAACGCACTATGTGTTGGGGAATTCAAACCTACTGTGTTCTGGAGAAAGCAAGCCTACTGTGTGCCAGGAACTGTATGACCCCAAGTAGAAAAATGTATGAAATCCACTGCCTGATTTTAGTCCTCAGACAGTAAAGGAGATGATAAGGGAGACCGAATGAACATTATCAATGCTGTATGAGAAGAGCAGAGGGTGATGGGGCTCCCAGGGGAAGGAAGAAAAGGATATGTGACTAAAAATACATTCCTTAGGGTTCTGTTTTTATTTGTGGGGAAATTGCCTCAGGCCACACACTGAAGGCTCCATGGTCTACCTAAGATCCTGAGAAGCTGAAGGAAGCTTTGAGAGGTGGGCCTAGTGGAAGGCTATTAGGCTATTGGGCTGCATCTTTGGAAGCTCAGCCCCTGGCTATCTTTCTCCTTCGCTTTCCAGGCATCATGACTTCCACATGTGAAGTCCAGTCATCACTCAGGGTGATACTACAGGGCACCGTGGACTGAAATCTCTTAAACTATAAGCTCAAACAAACCTTTCTTCATTTAAAGTTGTTTTATTTACTTACTTCTTTCTTTCCCTTTTGCTTCATGTGATTTATGTGTGTGATGGGGACTGCGCGTGAATACACATAATGGAGCCCAGAGGTTGCCTTGTCTGGCTTTTACACGAGTGTGAGAGTTCCAGACTCAGGACCTCATGCTTCCGCAGCAAGCTCGTTAACTGCTGTGCTGTCTCCTCAGCCCTGCTCTTCCCGCAGACTGACCACCTGAGGTATCTTGTCATCGCCACAGAGACCTGCCCTGAGGATTACTTTCCCTACTCAGAAGGGGAAATGTAGGGACACAGGCCTCACTGAAGACAAAATGAGAGAAAAATGCCTAGAAGGGGGAGGGGTTGAGAAGAGGAGAAAAATGACTAGAGAAAAAAAATATATACCAAGGGAAGTTTCTAGTCGTAAAATAGAAATTAATGGATTATAGAGCAGGGACATTAAGAAAGATCTTTAAGGGGTTGCCGGAAATGGGAGAGCCAGGGCAACTCTGAGCTGTCATGTGGAGCGTTTTATATAACAAACTGCTGGGGAAAGCTAATATAGGCTTTATCTTACAAAGGGTAAGAGGCAGTGCAAGTTGGGGAGATGAAAGGAGAGGGGAGGCACAGGAGAGCCCACACTGGGACACTCATGCAGCTGGCCACAGGGGAACCTATTGTTGCTTCAGGCTAAGCTGCTATTCCCTGTACCCTGTTCATGGAGGGAACCCAGGATGAAGCTTCCAGCCCACTGTGATTTGGGGATAGAGGACAGTGATGTTCTTCTGCAGATTGAGGAGCATGCTAAAGGTTCCATTTCCCCCCTGGAAGCCACTTGAAGAGGAATATGGGAAACTAGGCAGGTGCCAAATGCTCCTTCCTGCATAGCATGCTTTGGAGGGGCCCAGACGTCAAGTTTCCAGAGTGCAGTGTTGCTCAGCTAGAGAAAACCCGAAGTATTCAATGGACTCTGCTCTTCTTACTTCCAGCAAGAACAGGGAAGGCAGAGAAGGAGACATCAGGTGGAAAGTGTTCACTCTCACCATAAGCTGTATAATCTCAGGTGAAGACCCATCTGTACTTCAATGAGCATTCCAGTGACAAGCAGTAGGACTATAGGACAATGGGGAATGAAGGCAAGGAGCCGATGCCAAACCAAGGCCAGAAGCTGACAGTCCCACTGCCGGCTGAGGCCTTTTGTTCTTCCATCTCTGAAGTGTTTATACCAAAACCAAGTGGTGCTGGCACTCTGTGAATGAGATTGAGCCCAACTAACGCAGGGCACCCCAAAACAGTAATATAATCCTTCTCAACTACATTAGCTGGGATTCAACAAAACTCAAAATATAGCAGCTGCTTAAATACACCAGAAGCTTAATAATATATAAGTCTGGATGGATGCTGGAGAGATGACTCAACAGGCAGAGCAGCTGCTTACCCATGTGTGAAGACCTGAGCTCGGGTTCTCAGAGCCAATGCAGAGCCGAGTGGAGTAGCATGAGTCCAGAATCCCACTGTTCTCACTTTAGGGTGGTAACCAGAGACAGGGGGGGTCCCCAGAAGCTCAAGGAACAGCAGCCCTGGTGTAAGCAATGGACCAACAGAGAGAGACCCTGCCGCAAAGGTGAGAACTGTCATTCAATATTGTCCTCTACCTTGGCAAGAGTTGTGACATGCATACACATGTAATCACACAGAGGGAGGGGAAGGGAGGGTATAGGAGGCAGGGAGGGAGGGTACATACTAGTCTCTTCATGAAAGGCCTCCGACCTAGTCTAGGTAAACACTTCTGCTCAGGCAACTGGACAGGCCTTAAGTCAGCTTAGTCCCACAGCCATGTGCTTGGCTATGCTACTTGGATTCAAAAGTGACTGAGTAACAATCAAAATTCAGCGGTAGCTTAAAGGCACGTGGGAACAAGGGAGGCCAGCCATATACTCCAACAACATTCTGCCATTATAGAAATTAAAGACAGCCAATGACCTCAGCTACACTGATGGATCCCTCATATTAAGTCCCAAATTAAGGAAAATGTAAAGACACCACCATGCATTGAACTGCGCATGGATCAGCAATTGCAGGTGATATTCTGGCACAAAAGCCAAAGTAGCTCATCACAGGGTCTTGGGGAAATGAAGAGGGGTGTGTGTGTGTGTGTGTGTGTGTGTGTGTGTGTGTGTGTATGTGTGTGTGTTGTATATGTGTGAGTGTGTGTAGGGTGTGTGTGTGTGTGTGTGTGTGTGTGTGTTTGCATGTGTATGTGTGCACATATGTGTGCTCCTGTGTATGCAAGTACATTTGTGCATGGGAAAGGAATAAAAGACAATGCCAGGTCTCATTCCTCTGGGTTAGATCGTTTTGTTGTTACTGTCCGTGATGAAGCAGGGTCTCTCCCACTGTTCTGGAACTCTCTAGATAAGTTAGTCCAGCTGGTCTATAAGTCCCAGCTATCCACCCATCTCCACATCGCTGGTGCTAGAATTACAGGCACATACTGCCCACCATGTCCAGTTTCCCCTCCTCTTTAAGGTAGGTTCTGAAGATCAAACTCATGTCCTTCATGACCTCAAGTAAGTAAGCACTTTACTGGCAGGCCTGTCCTAATGGGCAGCTTTAACTTGTGGGAAATAAGAAGACAGACAGACAGACAAACAGACGGACAGACAGACAGATGGAGAGACAGACAGACAAAGAGATTGAGGGAGAGGTGAAGAATGACCCTCCGAGTCACCTGACCCTCTGAGTCACCTGCTCTGGGGTCACAGGGAAGCTATGAAACTGGGGGTGGAAGCAGAGGACCTGCAGTCCGATGGTGTCATGGAGGAGGTGGGCGTGAACAACCAGAATGGAGCTGGCACATGCAAAACCAAGGTATCCCTTGACTGCTTTGTGTCCTTTGGTGGTGGGACAGGCTTCATCTTGAGGCTCTTCCTGAGAACTTGCCCGGCAGAGGCTTGTGCTGAGCAGGGAATGAAGGAAGAGAAATAAGATGAGTCATTGCTCTCTGGGGAAGGGATGGAGATTCCAGCCTCAGAATGTCAGCTGTGCACCTTACACCAGTAAGGGACATGACTAAGGGACCACTTCAAACCCTCGTGTGTAAGCACCATAGCTGAAATCTTTCTTGAACAGGCACTCAATGGTATTCAATAGCAGAAGCTCATTTACACAGTGACTTTCCCAGTATTGCCACTGGAATTCTTATAATCCAGAAGAATGGCCTATTAGTCACTGGGGTGTGTGTGTGTGTGTGTGTGTGTGTGTGTGTGTGTGTGTTCTTTGGGTCTCAATTTTTTAAGCTGTAAAATGGGGATAATTATTTTTGAGCTTTTATAATTGCTGCACATGTATAGTTCTCTACAAGACTCTTGGGCTCTATGGCTGATCAGAGCATTCCTCTGTGGTACTGGTAGAATTCTTTGTAATCTAATGGCTTCCTACCTTCTCTTCTGCATTCCCTTACATGGAAAGCACGTGATGTAGCTGAAGCAGCTGCGATTGAGTATCTGTGATGTTTTGTGACATATTTCTAGTGAGTAGTAAAAAACTACTGTTGTACAGAAATTCTCTTTTCAAGTTAAATAGAGAGCTTGACTCAGAGCTCCAATGTCTGGCCTTTCATCTCCTTTGTAGACTGATCTCATCACCGCATTATGTAGTCTCTGAGATGAGACTGTGCTGTGAACATTCATGTGTCACAATTGTCTGAATCATTACAATATTTACTTTTAAATCTGCATTTCAGGTGTTGGAATGATAGACACTGTTGAGTTACTGGTTTTAGCTGCTCCTTCTTTCAATCATATTTAATTGTGCTGTTATTGGTCACCAAGCAACACATCAGAGGCTGGGTATGGGGAACAAAAGGTCACAGTCTCTGCCCTCTAGAAACTCACTTGGGGAGCGAGCGTGCATGGAAGTGGTAATATGGTTAAGTTCCCGGCACCGGGAGTGGGCCAGCAGCACATAGACAGTCCCCATGAGCAGGGCATTAGGAAGCTAGAACTTGAACTCTGTTAGTGCACATGCGCAGTAATCAGGTGGACGTTTTGCCAGGCTTCAGTAGACTAAACAGAAGCATTGAATAAACCCCCTCCCATGTCCCAAGCTGAAAGGAACAGACTTGGGTAAAGGGAGAACATGGGTCAAGTCCCAGGGCTATGCCTGGTCATGATGGAACTCTGGTGATAAAGTGGGGTGAACGCCATACTTGTAAGCTCACAAATATTACAAATATTAGCTAGGCACCTATCACCCAGAAGGACCACAAAAATGAAAATGTGGACTCTGTCCTAGGAATGCTTCTGGCTTTGATGGGAAAATAAGATGTGTGCCCCTGGTTTGGGGGATACAGCTCAGAAACAGAGTAGTTGCCTAGCTTGGGCTCAAAACATGGAGAGGGGAGAGATGTATTGGTAATCAACCAGGACAGGTTATCTGTTACAGAACGAAGGTATGCATCTCCATTCTTACTCCCTTAGAAAAAAGTGATGTGTCAAGGCTCTAGCCTTCAATGGAGATGCGTTTGGAGACAAAGCCTCTAAAAGAGTCGTAAGGGTGGGGGGCTCTAGTTCCATAGGATTAGTGAACTTGAGAAAGCGAGAGTTCTCCACAGCCCCCTCCCTCAGAACACACCAAAGAAAAGTTTTCAAGTCACAATGATGATCCAGGAGCTGACCTAATCAGACAGAACCTTGATCTTAGGCTTCTAAGTGCCAGGATGGCGAGGAAACTGGTATCGTATATTGGGGCTTCCCCAACCCCTATCACTGTGATATTTGCTGCAGAAGCCTGCACAATCTTGCCATGGGGGAGAGCATGAGGGTTTTGATGATGGAAGAGACTGCCTGTTAGCTGCCGAGCTAGAACTGGTTGCAGAAGGCGACCCTGACTGAGCCTGGAAACATCTGGAAGCACTTAGATTTAAGGGAGATTCATAGTGGGGGAACATTCCAGCTTAAGGAAATACCAGGGGCTGTTGGGCAGTAGGAAAGCCAGCGTGAGGCCCACTGGGCTCATACCATAAAAGACAGTGAAGGTCAGGGGATAAATGTGGAGCCGAGGCCCATGTTACTGGGTTTTGACAAGTTTCATTGAGTCTTGTGCTTTGGCAGAAAGACCAAGTGGTACTATAAGAGGCTCAACTGGGGGAGGGGGTGGCTATAGAAATACAGGGGAACTACAGCAGCTACAGCAACTAGGGTGTAGTCCAGAGCAACGGGGAAGGGGAGGTGGCAAGAGAGATCCACTGAATTCTGTAACCAATGGATGGCAGAGGAGAGCGAGGAAATAGGTGTCAGTTGTGACAAGGTACACTCCCCAGATCATTTTACTGCTGCCAACTTGTAACCATTCACTGCTAAGCAGTCCCACCTTGGTGTGAGGACGTGTACTGGGAAGGGTTAGTTAACACTGCACCCAAGGCGCTGCTCCTCTCTGACATTCAAGGCTGCTGCCCAATTTTAGCTCAAGGGATGAGGTCATTAGTAGTAGAATAGAGTAAGTTTGAAACAAAGATGAAATAGTCCTTCCAGATTTCCTGAGCCCAAAGTTGACACCACATCATTGGTGAGGTGTCTGTGTCTATCAGAGAGATGAAGGTAAGAGAGCGGATTTGGGGGGGTCTGAGGAACTCACGGTCAGCAGAAAGCAGATCGGTGGACGCAGCAACACCTAGAATGTGAGCAAAGAAAGAAATTCACAAGGAAATCAAAGGTTTTAGAACAATGGGGACTCAGGCCATGCTGCTGTCAGATGGAGGACCATGGGAAACCTAGCTGTCAGGAAAGAAGTGAAATCAATCGTACTGTGCTCACTTCGGCAGCACATATACTAAAATTGGAACGATACAGAGAAGATTAGCATGGCCCCTGCACAAGGATGACACGAAATCAATCGTACCAACGAATGTGGATTCTAGAAAGCTAGAATGGAACCGCTCACTTGTACTATGAGAAGAAGAAAAGTTCTTCTCCCCTCTGCTCTGGACAGCAGAACCCTCTTCTGCCCAAGGGAGAGCTTTGGACCAGGCAGGCACCACACCCATAGGATGGGTGATCTCCTGCACATGATCTTCTGCACTCCAGGGACCTTTATTATACTCTGTGATGTAACCAAAGGTGTATAGGGAGGTACAATGAGCAGCCTGTACCTAGGAGGGATGCCACAGAACATCCCAGCCAATGTCACAACCCTGAGCACTTGGCCCCAAGTTGTCATTTCCTTAGCATGTACAGGGACTGCCTGTGTATGATGTAGGAGTGCATGTTAGGCCCTCTGAATCATTTCCAAGAACTTACAAGGAGTGCCAAAGTTATTATCCAGCCACAGGTCATCCACGCAAGGGCCTCTAGCACAGAACATGAACTGATGGTCCCTGGAATCTTCTGGAAAGGTGTTATCAATTTTGTTTGTTTGTTTGTTTAACTAGAACCAAGTCCTAGAACATTAGAATTAGTTGACCATATATGAAAACTCTAAAAACATTAATGTTAAAAGGATTCCATGTTCTGTCTTCTTTCAAGCTCCCCTGGAGTTTCAGTGGTTACCATCTGCCAGCCAGAAGAGAAGCTACGCAAGAACACGTCTATAGCAGCCCATCTAAAACACGGGAGAAGCCTTCTATCCACTCTACAAAGAACTCAGCCCCAGGCCAACTCCACCTCTTCACTGATGCAACCACAGACAGGCTCTGCATTCTTCCAGAACATTCCATCCCTGCTCTTCAGTTAGCCCTCAGTGGACAAAGGAGACAAGAAGAGAGGTGTGAGCTGGGATGCAGGTGCTGACCTACACCATATTCGTCCTGGCTTCATTTCTGTGTCTGTGGTCAAATAGCCTAACGAAATGCAACTTAGGCAAGAAAGAGTTTACTCGGCTTATAATTCTAGGTTACAGTGCGTCATTAGGGGAATAGTATCATCAGGGCAGGAACATGAAACCAGTCATACCACATCCAGTCGAGACCAAGGAGATACGGATGCATTAATACTCGTTTGCTTGCTTGTGCTCAGCCCCATCTCTTACACAGTTCAGGAACCCCTGCCTAGGGAATGGTACCCCCCTTGGTGCTTTGGGTCTTCCTACATCAGTTAACTCAGTTAAGATAGTCTCCACAGACATGCCCATCGTCTGACACAGTGTAGAACAGCCCTCACTGAATCCCTCCTCCCAAATAAGTCTAGGTTGTGTCGGGTTGGCAACTAAAGCTAGCCATCACAATGCCTCTGAACCTTTGGGTGCTTAGAAATTGCCCTCTAAAGATCCAAATATCCTTTGACCAACCCATGCTGGAATTAATGCAGGATGCTGGACTCGCCCCTCACCAGGGAGCCCTGAACATAGCATGCTGTCCTAGAGTCATTTCTGTGGTACAAAACCATCAAAGTAGGAGCACGGAAGACTCGACCACCCATTTCTTTGTCTTCCTCTCTTCCTGGTGCCTTCTTTTGTTTCTTAGGGAGAGGCTGAGGCACACCAACTCAAAAAAAAATGTGCCTCAACTCAAGGAGAACCTGGAGTTTATCTAATAGGCAGGTTGGGAAAAATGAAAACGCTAATTACTTCGGGGAATCATGGGGAATGAGTCAGCTGATTGGACCACGGGGCAGCCAGTAGGAGCTGATTTTTTTTTTCCTCCCTCTTAGAGGATAATGGCTTATTCTCAGGGATTTTAGCTGTGCACACACAACAAAAATCATTCCAAGTGTCTTCTAGCAAAATCCCAGGCTGCCGAACGTTGCGTTTGAAAATTAATGTGACAAGCTGGAGGCCTGTTTGCCCCGAGATCAGAAGACAATGAAAGCTTCCTCCCCAGGAAGTGTCTCAAGGTAGAAGAAGAGACCCGGAACTGAGGAAGCAAGGGGGCAGGGCCCCACCCCGGGACCCGGACAAGAGTCAGCGGTGAACCTGGCAGCTGCCTTTGTCTTCGCAGGCAGGTCCAGCCTCCTCAGTTACGGAACCTCCACACGGAGGCTAGTGGGACTGCTCATCAATCGCCTTATTCATCTCATCATTAAAATGATAGGTCTTGCTATCTGAGAAGCGGCTAGCTGTCTGTAAATCAGGCACACCTCCTGATAGAAAGGTCTCCTGGCAGGAACAAGGACTTGGGGTTTACGTGAACACCACTGGACTCTGGGAGCTGAGGACCCCAAAGTCCAGGCTCTTACTTCCCAGCTGGCCATGGAATTAATGAAGCTGAGTAGCCCTGGATGCGAGGCACACTCTGGTCCTTTACAGCTCTTTGTCTGCAGTCAGGCTCTTGTCTTTCAGAGCTAGCTAGCTGCCGCTGTCTCTGGGGCTGGTGCAGCAGTCAGATAATGAACAGTATATCAGCGCAGTGGAGAGGGGGGAGAAGGGGGAGAGGGGTGAGTGAGCGCCTGAGCCAGCCAGCCTGACTTATTATTCCTTCACTCTCAAACAAAACAAAATCATTGGCCTGCCAGGGTCATTAAGGACCCCGGGGTTGTCATAGAAACGACCTTTGGGGCCCGGTGGTTGTTAATGCATGAGTGACTGCCTGCATTGTGTGTTCCCGGAGAGGTCAGAGTCTTGTTGGTGGCTTAAGAAAGAAAGAGAGAGAGAGAGGAAGAAAGAGAGCCAGCACAAAGCCCAGAATTGGACAGCTGACATCCAGGAGGAAGGCTGTGTAAGATGGTCCTGATTGGCTGTATGGGATGGTGACTCTCTAATGCTTGGAACCTAGTAGGTGCTTAATAAATGTCTGAAAAGGCGAGAAGGTGCACTTCTCTGTTTTAAAATGCTTTTTTCTCCCCACTTAATTCCACCCCTACAGACGCTGCCCCACCAGTGCCCTCTCCCAGGGCTAGGTAGCAAACTCACAGACTAGTTTTAGAACTTTATCAGCCTTCATCTCAAACCACATCATTGATTAAGACTGTCGCAAAAATATAGGAGACCAGGACCAAGTTCCCAGCCTTGGTCTGTATGCGCCTTTTTCAAGCCACCTCCTAGTCAAGGGAAGAGATGCTATAAGCAGAGTTTTAGGGCCAAGACCCAGCAGCCAAATCCTAATGAACTGGGGGCCTGGTCATGGAGCCCCAGTGCAATAGCTAAAGATGGTGAAAAACAGAAATACAATCAATGCAGCCACAGGGATGGGTCTCAGTGGCTCCCAAGTCCATCTTTGGGGTACAAACAAGCTCTGGATTTAAATAGGGTAATGGAAGTGTCTGTGTGTGGGAAGGGGTATTCAGAATTAGGTGTCAAAGTGTGGTCTGGCCATCTTATCTCAGGTTTACAGAATGTCTTGTGGCTTAAGGGGACAGGCTGGCTCCCGTGAAATGATTGCTGTGTCAGGTTTTTCCTTTCCATCTAACTTGACCCTAGACTTAGGACAATGGGTATGGAAAGGCTACTGAGAAAGCTGACAGTAAGGTGGCTTAGTCACTCTGTTCTTTCAGACTTGAAGGCAGAGAAGGGAACCTCAAGTCATTAACATGTCTGTGCCATTAAACAGGCCAGGCAAGGAATCTGAAGGAAAGAACATAAATACAAGGTGAAGGTAGACACTCCCAACCTTTTTTTATTTTGGTTTCCTTGAGGGTTCAAAGTGAGGAATTACTGCCAGAACCTTCTCTGGCCCCCACTGTGTGGCAGAGTGTCCCCTACCAGCAGCTCTGTAGAACACACTTAGCCTAAATTGACTAGCCCCAGGCTGCCGCCCCAGAGTCCAGAAAGAACTTATATTTCCGAATCTACCCTGCTATTAACTGTGCATCTTCTTGCAAGCCCTCCTGCACCACTTTCTTTTTTTTTTTTTTTTTTTTTTTTGGTTTTTTGAGACAGGGTTTCTCTTTATAGCCCTGGCTGTCCTGGAACTCACTCTGTAGACCAGGCTGGCCTCGAACTCAGAAATCCACCTGCCTCTGCCTCCCAAGTGCTGGGATTAAAGGCGTGTGCCACCACGCCCGGCCTTCTGCGCCACTTTCTTTATCTGTCTGTACAATCAGGGATGGTCCAGATGCTAACTAAGGCCCATGCTTGCTGCTTTGGCTGGGGTCTGCTTTCAACTTAAGATTTTATCAAACACCTTTAAGGTATTTTTTGGGTGGCAATAGAATCATCTGAGCTCCAAGAAGGTCACCATTGGTTAGTTTCTGTGGTACAACCACAGAAGTGAGGTAGTTAGGGCATTTTCCAGTCCACCCTGCGAGTGTTAATTTTTGGCACAGCTTTAATCCAGTGGGTTGCCTGATGTCCTCAGGTCAGTTGGAGGCAGAACCTGAGACCTACTGGGAGACACACACACACTTACATATATGACACAAGAAAACACATGCCTAGGGAGCAGGAGGAACAGGAGACCCCAGAACCACAGTGACAGTCTGCCCTTGTCCCATCTGTAATGGCGACCAAGCTGTTCCCTTGATCAGTACTAGAGAGAGCCATCAAGGCTTACCATTCTCAGTCCTCACTTACTGCTGGCTAAGAGGCATGTTCAGAGAGGTTTAAGGCCCTTTGTTGTTGTTTTCACAGCCTGTATATCTGATTTGCATAACTGTCAGGGCTATGGTCTGTCACCTGCTCCCCCAGGGAACAAGGCAGAAGGAGTCCAGCATTGTCTCTCCTTCCCAACTACTTGTGAAAAATGAAGGCCAGCATGAACTGAGCTCACCCTGATGGTTGATGGTTTACTTTTTTCTCTTCAGCAAACAACATCTTCCCAGACCACCGAGGAGACAGAAATCTTAGGGAGTTTCCTAGGATTACCAAAGCATAATGAATTCACAATAAAAGACTTTATTATGCTGGCTTTAAACATCCAAAAAAAGTGTTAAAGGGTCACTGGTGGTAAGGGAAGCTGGAAGGAACCTGCTTCGCTGGGACCAGAACAACTCCTGAGTCCTGTAAGAACTTTAGTACATTGCCTCTCCTCATCGAGCCTATATCCATTTCTATATCCATGTAAAGGGGAGTCCAGTGTAATGGAGCAATCTGTAAGGAGTCTCCATACAAATGGGAAGAATTTAGTTTCAGCCTCAGACCCCATATAAAAGCTAGACATGGTGACGCGTGCCTGCAAGAGCCCAGCTCTGAAGAGGCAGACAGGAGAATCCCAGGAATTTGCTGATCAGCTTTTCTAGTGGAAGCAGTGATCTGCAAGATCAGTGAGAGACCCTGCCTCAAAAATATATGAGGGGAAAGGATTGTGGAAGATACCCAGGGTTGATCTCTGGCCTCTATGTTCATGCGTGTGTGCGCGCATGTGCACACACACATACACACACCACACTCATAAATATGCAGTGTTCTAATTCTGAAGCCTCGGTTCTTCTAAAGGATAATAAAGTCCAAAGCATTTGTTCTTAATGAAATTAACACCAGGTTATATAATCGAAGAGCTTGCTGGGAGGTTGGTGCACCAGCAGATAGAATAGAATGTTTTTCCTGGCCCTTAAGTTCAGTCTGTTTTCTTAGAAATAAGACTAAAACCCAAGGCTATAGATAATGCCATGAGTATTTGCATAGCCTACAAAGAATATTTGCATATACTTGGTTATATAGCGCAGGGTGCACGTTCCTTGGGGTGAGATGCTAGCTGCTGACAACTCTCCTGTGTGATTCTGGTGTGCCAGGTACTTGTCAGGTAGTGCTGAGTCCTCAGCACCACAGATACTGAGTACTTGTTGAACACACTTTGAAACTGAGGGCCAGAGCCAGAACCGGCTGGCAGTAGCACCACGGGGCATAGGGACATCACTATTCTTGGTGCCAGTTTTCTCTCCTACAGCATCACAGTATCTAGTGGAAGAGGTGTGTCTGCAGTGACACCTGCAAGGTGGCTTAAGGTCACTGGGATTTAGTCACAGTCTTCTGTTGCAAGGAAGGTGTGAACAAAGTGACCTCTACAATCCAGTCCACGTTTGAAGTTTCAGACGTAAGGTACTCACTTAAGTAGCAGCTACCAAAAACAAACTCTGAAACACATCTGCCCAGGATTTGCAGGAAAAGCATGTTTTCGGATCAAATGTGTTTGGAAATTTTTCCTAATTGTGTCCCCAGTTAGAGACTTACAATGCATGTTACAAACATCAAACTCTCCAATAAGGCATAGAATTAAAGCCCGAGTCGTTATTTAATCTCTTTCCCAGACTTGATGAATTGTCAACCCCCATTTTTTACTCTCCCCACATAACAGAAATGGCTGTAGTTCACACTGGGCAGAACACCAGCAGTCCTCAGGAAGACTCAGGGGTCAGAATTGGGGGCTGGAGAGAGGACCTGATTAGGACTGACTGATGCTCTCCGGCTTCTGCTTCCAGGAGCTCTTAAAGCTCACACATGGTTTACTCATGAAAAGCAAGGGCCAGGGCTCCCATGCAAGCCCTTATAGAAGAAACTAATACCACTGACACCACTTCTGAACTCTTGACATTCGAGTATCTCAGTGCTCTCTGTATATTTTTATAGTTTTGTAAAAACAGTCTTATGAATTACCACAGAGCATGGCTGCCTTTCTGGTTCAATCTTCATTCTCCCTTTTTACTGAAAGCTGGTAAACATCACTTTGACCAAAACTGGCAAACACTACTTTCACCAAAACTGGCGACTCACGGCTCCTATAGTCAGCTCATGTTGCTCCTCAGTTCCATCAAGCTGGTCTGTCCTGCATCTGCGTAGTGACCTTCTTACTCTTTGGTAGCACTTTTCTCTGTATCACAGATCCATTGTCACTTGCTCAAATACAGCCTCCCTTGACTGCAGGCCAGATCTGGTTCTATGGCCATGTTGACTAATCTGCCAGCAGCTCTCATCCACCTTTGGGCTTTTGAAATGTCTGATCTTCCTACTAGATCACAAACCTCCCAAGGAGAGGGATCACCCTGTGTGACCAGCACCTACCCAGATTAGTGCTGATGAACATTTTGTTGAATAAGTAAAGGAAAAAAAATGGTTATGTGAAGTAGCCTCGTGCGCCTGGGCACTCTCTGAAGTCCAGCTCCTTTGCTAGCAACTTTAACCTTTCTCTTCATTTAAATTTGATCCGTCCTCCCATTGCCTGACCTCAGCTCCCTGGCTGACTCCAAGCCACTAGATAAGGCCAGCCCATCCTCCTCTTTCCACTCCCACAGGCTTAGACATGTTTCCTGCCAAAGAGAAGACCGCAGGAGGGAGAATTTGTAACCTACAAATAATTGACCTTTTGATATCAAAGGTAATTAGCTCAGTTTTATCTTTTGTTCCACGAAGAAAGTAGCAGTGTTCACTTCAAAATGGTACCCAGTTGGTTGGAGTTTGTATCTTAGTAAGATTTCAAACCAATGCATGGCTGACTTTTAAAAAAGTACAAATGTATTCTAAAATTCTGTGAAGAGAATGTTCATAACATTGCCCACTTGTATTCTCACTTCCTCCCATTTTACAGATAAAGAAACTGAGATCTGCAATGATTATGAAGTTCCAGAAGTGGAGATGCTAAGGTTTAAGCTCAGTCCTTGATCTTTTGTTTGCCACACTGAGCCCTGAGTTCAGGTCATCAGCTCAGGCTACCGATGGCCTTCTGTCTTCTCTGAAAGATCATGAGCTACTTAAAAGCAAGGACCACGACTTTGGCAACTCCAGTTTCTGGCCCAGTGCAATGGCACAGAGTAGTCCTAAAGAAACATTTAAAGAGTAACTAGATGAATGGCAGAAATATTAAAAGCCTGGCATAGCAGTCAGCTCAGTATGAATTCCATGAAAGATATGTAAGAAAGTCAGAGGGACCCGAAGGTCTGAGAAGTCACAAGTTCAAGGCCAGCCTGGGGAACTTATTAAAACTGTTTCAAAATTAATAACAAAAAAGTTGCAAGGATACAGCTCAGTGCTAGAGTCCTTACCTAGCATGTATTAGACCTTGGGAGCAATCCTGTAAGAAGGGAGGAAGGGAGGGAGGGAGGGAGGGAGGGAGGGAGGGACAGACGGACAGACAGACACACAGAGATTGAAAGGCATAGAATCTAGAGATAAACATTCATTTCCTTAAGCTGAATAAACTTATAAGAATTAAATTGCTTTTTATCAAAAGATTTGAATGCAAAAATCTAAAGATACCTTATTCAAGATGTCTGGATAGAAGGATAACTGTAGTGATTTGTTATTCTTCAAATGAACATTTAGGAAGAATGGTGGGAATCCTAGAAAGACAGTTGCCCTCTGCTTATCATCAGCTCAGTATAAGATTACCGTGAGTGCACACACGTGTTTATGTATAGCATTAACTAAATGACTCAAGACCACTTGCATGCAAGGGTAGATAGTGGAGAACCAGCACGGCTGGCTGAGCATAAGGGAAGGACTGCTATTTTAATGCTTTTTGAATATATATATCTTAACCCTCTCTTAGAGGGTTTGAGAAGAAGTTTCAATAAATGTAAATTCCCTTGTAATTAATGCAGAGTGCTTCCCAAGTGGCCTCTTTGTCCCTTTTCAAAAAAAAAAAAATAGCTTTAAGCCATCCACTGTCATGATATTTGTCACTTGCTGAACAAGCCACTGACTCTGCTTTGCCACAAAGGTGATCCTTACCCCAAACCCGGCCCTATGAAACCCACAAACTCGAGAGGGAGCAGATGCTTCAAGCTAAGGATGCACTACCCCGTCAAGTAGGCAAAGGGCTGGCGAGGCTGTAATCAGTAAGGGTACTGAAACAGAGTGAGTGCCACCTTCTTCCTGGGCACAGGATACAGGCTCTGAACCCAGACACTACTGACTGAAGGTGGGGGACGAACCCCAGTCATGCGTGGAAGAAGGCAGGGAGGAGAAGCAAGAAATGCATCCCCTTCCCCAGGGTCCCAGAATTGTTTTAGTAATTACCCCAGCTTCTTCAACAGCTTGTGATTTGTCCAGTGCCTGGGAACCTGTATTTGCCTCACACAATGCATAATTCATAGGGCATGGACAGCAATTATGAGCTAATTGAGGGGTGTAATGTTTAAAGAAAGGATCCATTATGAGGCACATAAGGGATGCAGGAGTGAAGACACTCTTGAGTCCACGGAGGCTCAGTGCCCCTAATTCAGCCTTCCTTGAGATGACTCTAATTGTCTCCTGAAGGGCACTGAAGCTGGGCACAAGAGTGCTCCTGCTAGAGGATGCTCAAAGTGTCCCAGAGTGACTTCCCTGCTCTTGTGATCTTGGTCTTCCACTTGTCATGTGGACATTGTCACCTGGATTCATATGATTCGAAAGACGCGATGTTTTGACCCCAACCATACTTGCAAAAGAAGAGTGAGGATCTCTTCTTGGAGTGTGGAGGATGCTATAGTCTTCGAGACAGTGCAGTGAAGAATTTATGCCATTGCCATCATAAAATAACCTCTTAAAGGAGTTACAAGAGAGATCCATAGATGGTACATCTATAGAAAATAGGGAGCTAGCTATCTTCCTAAGAAGCCCCTGGGCTGGAATCCTGTATGTGAATAGTTTTTCCTCTTGCTAAGGGCCACTGAAACAATCACTCATCTGTGATCTCAGCTTACCATCTGAACTGAGGAATGCAGTTTAAAGGAATGGCTTTCAGAACCTCCTGGTCATGATGCATTATTTCTGTGCATTCCCAGACTCATCTTTCTGACTGAAAAAAAAAATGTTTTGAGACTGAGTACCTCTCTGTAGACCAGGCTGTCCTCAAATTTGTGGGGAGATCCCCCTGCCTCTGCCCACTGAGTACTCGAACTGCAGGCTTATGCTGCATGCTTCGCTCTGATTGGAAAGTTTAATCCACCTCCACAGGCAAGTTTTGCTTCCCTTGGGACCTACTCTGTACATTGTAACTCCTGCAGGAGACCTACAATGTGACTACCACACAAGGTAATCATGTGATAATACATCAAGAAACTTATTTTCCCTTCAGTTCTACCGTCAAGGCAGATGCATATCTCATAGCAGTTTATCAAAGATACTTTGTAAAATAAGAGTTCTGCTTACGCCTAATCTTTGTGTAACCAAGAGGGCGTGGTAGTTGTATACTACGTATGTGTTACCACCTTTCTGGAACCCTGTAGGCTTCAGCATGCACCTCACTGGAATTGCTCTAGCATGGTCCTTTAGAATTTGAATTTCCTCTTCATATCCAATCAAATACTTCCAGGACAGTGTGTTGATACCATAGGACGCCCTCCTTAACAAACCTGTTCTGATTGTATTATTCCAGCTACTCAAGTTGGGCTGCAGTACCCCATGTCACCAGTAGAGGCCGCTTTTTGAAGTGTGTTACACACAACCAAAGTCAAGCCATCATGGAGTCATCCCCTGGGTGCTAGAGGTCTTATTGACCACTTTGTCCAAACAGAAATCCCTGCTTTGTCCTGTACAGAACTTACTCTGTCTACAAAGGAGTCCTCAGTCACGGCAGGCCACTGGCTGTCCAGAAGCTTCCCCAGTGTGTCTCGTTTAACCAGAGCGCCTGGCCAGTTGGTATGGCTGCTCTTGTTTGAATCAGACCCTTAGAACACGGGGACTGATGGCCTCTGCTTCTCATGCCCTGGTGAGAGAGTAACTATTCCTGAACAGTTTTTAATCATTATTTTGAGGCTTTCAAGGTGAGAAATTGAAGGAAAGCAAAGTGAGCCCATTGGCTCTGAGACTTAATCACACAAAGCCCAGAACAAACTGTCTCCCTCGTTCTGCTTCGGACCAGAGAGTTTTATCTATGTGGCTGTTGGTTTCTGACAAGCAGAGTCAGACAAACAGGCGTGTGGGTGGGCTGACCCTTTCCCCTTCTGACAGGGGTGTTGTTGTTGAGGGATTTCTGGCAGAAACTCTCCATAGACACAAACACACACACCCAATTCCCCTCTCCTCTCTCTCCTCCTAGATCTGACTAAAGATCTCACTGCAACGTGAACCACTGAACTCTTCCTCACTGAGTTATCCAAACTCCTTCAAAACCTTTTTCTTCCTTTTCATCTCTTTCCTTTGAGGTTGTTACTAATTCCAAACTCACATGGTGGTTGCTTTAAACTGTTCATTCCCCTACCCTCACCCTCCGACCCCTGCCAATTCATCTTCCGTCGTGTTACTCGATGGTTTGGTTTTCCAAACTTCTTCTTCTTGGTTTCCTCATCAAACTGCTTCCCCTTGGCCGTCCGTCTGCCCACTGTCTCTGGGCCAGGTCATGGCTGAGAGTTAGCCGAGCTCTGCAGGACGATCTCTGCCTCTCACTTTGCTGTCTCCCTCATTCAGGCATTCCTTTAGCCTGCTTGCCCATCAGTCACAGATCAGGTACAAGGACAGGATCCAAGTGACAACTACCACAGTAAAGAGCTGTCTTCAATGTGCCTGTGTGTTTTTTGATAGCAAGCTGATCTCACCTGTCACCAGCTTGGCTGAGGGCTGTGACAGAGATGGCAAGGGGCAGCTGAAGCAATAGAGAAGGGTGTGCCCAGTGGTCTGTACTGGGAAGACTTTCTATTCCTGACTATGCTGATTAGATTTTTTTTTTTTTGGCAACTTGACACAGCTAGGATCATCTGGGAATAAGGAACTTCAGTTGAGAAAATGCCTCCATCAGATTGGCTTGTAGGCAAGTCTGTGGGCCATTTTCTTGATGAATGATTGATGTGGGAGGGCTCAGCCCACTATGGGCAGTGCCACTCTTAGGCAGGGAGTCCTGGAGTGTATAAGAAAACAGGATGAACAGGCCACGGAGATCCATTCAGTAAGCAGAGTTCCTCCATATTCTCTACTCCAGTTCCTGCCTCCAGGTTCCTGCCCTGCCTGAGTCCCTGTCCTAGTTTCCCTCAATGATGGCCTGTAACATTGGACATGAAACAAACCTTTTCTTCCTCAAGTTGCCTTTGATCGTGGTGTTTTATCACAGCATCAGAAGCAAACTGATGCACTGCCCTACATTCTCCCCCTTTCCATCAATCATATTTTCCCCTGACATCTGGAGTGCCGACTGAATGCCGAGTTATCTCAGAAAGGCAGCCATTCAACCTGCTTCCCTTAGTATGAATTCGAGGGAGGGTGAACAGATCCTCTCCTTTGGACCACCCACTAGCATCCATCTTGGAACTTCAGATCATCTTTCAGCTTTGAACACACAAGAGCTTGTTTCCCATAGGGTGGCTTTCAAGAAATCCTGGTAAGGACAGAAAAGATGGACATGTGGCTGCTTCTCTTGGGGGATTGTTCCCAGGCATCCTTTATCCCAGACTTAAGTTTCAATTTACACAGCAAATCATTCATGGTTTCAGAGTTTATAACGAGTGTTAGCATTTGTTTAAACCCCATAACTGGCCATGATTCATTAGCCTTATTCTCCAAGATGCCAGTGAAGGCCTCCTTGGCTGGGCCCACACAGCAGTCAAGCAATACAACTAGACTCGAAGCCAAGCCATCACTTAGCAAAGCCTGACTCCTACATTGTGCCTTCCCAACTACTCTCTGAGCTGGAGATAATACTCAGCAACGACTGGTATTCATATGGAGTGGTGATTGGCCAGAGACCACAGGTAGCAGGTGGGGAGTCGGGGGATCTGAGTCTCAGGCTGAGTCTACCCTATGGCCATCTCCTGCTGAGGCTCTTCAATTTACACTCTAAATATCCCTATCATTGATGTTGTTGGCTCCTGAAATGGAGCCTCTTGAGCATGAGCAGGAGGGCTTCTGTAAGGGATGCCCCTTTCTGTGCCCACGCATGACCCAACAGACTTAGGAACTGCAGGACTGGGTCCTCCGTGTTTGGCCCTTCCACATTCACCACAGACTTCTGATGCGATCTCATGTTTGCAAGGCTGGCTCAGATCATGCTTTCTTCACACCACTGGACCTTGGATTTAGCTTCATGGCTCTGAGGTGGGCCTGGGTATGGACATTTTTTACACTTCCTTGTGAGATGCCGGTGGACGACAGAGGATGAAGACTGTGAGATTAGCTACTACTTTTCCTCACAGTGGTCACATGGTCAAACATCCTGCTGGTCTTGCAAGCAGGCCATAGGCCTATGGGCAAGGCCAAGTCCATCCGTGTTGGCCCTCATGGGTTGAGATCCTAATGGCATGACAGCACATGCATGGATAGATGCTGTTGAAGTCCCAGAGGAGAGACATAATGGGAGATTGTCAAATCCCACTGTCACAGGAGAAGCAGGAAAAATTCACAGTGGGGCTGTGCCGTGTCACCTGTCATCCTATGTGGATTACAGGTGTCAATCAGGTGGTAAAATACGTCTCTCCAGTCCTCACTGCAGATTTAAACGTGAGGCTTAAAGCTAACAAAGTGAATGTCCCCGCACTGTATCAGTGGTGTAATGCTGCCTTTGCTGTGTGCAGACTGACGAGGCTCTGGGTTTGATTCTCACAGCTGTATAAACTGCATGTGGTGCTGGAAGCTTATAATCCCAGCACTGGGGAGGCAGAGGTAGGAGGATCAGAAGGTCATGGTGAAAGGCATCCTGGTATACTTAAGACTCTGTCTCAAAAACAAACAAACAAACAACAATAAGTCTGCAGTGCTACTTTGACATCTCATCAGAGCAATGTATGCCGAGGTCTAGTTGTAGCTTTGTATAAATTCAAACAATATAGGATGGTGATCATTGAAACCCACACTAGGGAGCCGTGTGAACATGCTTTTCTCTGATAATTCCTGAATTTTGAGGGTTGCCCCACCATGCTTTCTGGGGAAGTTGACTGTGCTTCACCCACATGCCCACAGATTCCCTTCTTGGCACATAGACATTCAAAGGTTATCTGTTGGAGGGATCCTGGCAAGCCCAGGGCCCCCAGACCCTCTAGAGGGCACCCAAGGACTCTAGCATGCCCTCTGCACCTTGGGTTGAAGCAAGAGTTAGCTTTGAAGATTTCTAGGCAGTAATTAAATGTAATTTCAGGGGAAGAAAATCTGGTCAGTTTCGATGTGGGACAAATTGGCTTCGCCTATCTGTCTTGGAGAAAGCTTTGTGTATTAGTCTGCTATCGGCCGTTTTCCTGGAAGCATTGTTTCCCATTTCAATATAATTGCTTCAAAATAATGTGGAGGGATCAATTGCCACTTGTCAGCTGTAATTTTCTGTCACTGGGGGAAAATAATGTGGGGAGGAGAACAAAATATGAGCTAGCTTATTAGCCAAGATGGAGGGCGCATGGAAAGGCTGCCTCCACCCGGGACAGTGGGTTTATCCAGAAGACAAGATGTTATTACGGCTCCTGTTCCTGTCCTTTTTGCTTCTATGCCCTCCCTGTCCACAATTAGCAAAATCTGACCTCCTACCCCGATCCAGCACCGTTTCTACTCTTCCCATGAAAAGCCTTCCTGGCCTCTAGCCACGAAAACCTGCCCTTCCTTTCAGCTTAGTGGCTTAGCCAATAAATACAGATCAAACACCCAGGTTTATGTAGGAAGTCTTTAGGCTTCAAAGAACTAGAGGCCCCACTGACAGCAATGCCAGCATCCAGCTCATTTTCTCCTTATCAGGAAGGTGACTTCAGGTTGGGGTTAGAATCCACTCCACGAGGACTCATTTGTTCTTTGAGATGGTTAAATGGCCACCCAGGCTGCAGATAGCCACCTGCCTCCCTGCAGGAGAAGAGGCTAGTGCAGGCACCTCCCACAGAGGGGTCGGCCCTTGCTAGGAAAGTCAATCTCTCCCAGGAACCCCTGGCAATGTTTAGAAACATCTCCGGGTGGAAGTGACGTACAACAAATTACACCTATTTAAAGTGCACGATCTGATCAACCTTGATTAAGTCCTCAGCCAAGACAGTCCAGAGATCAATTATCCCCACAAAAAATCTCTTCCAGAAGTACACCTCCCCACCCTGCAGATTGGAAAAAGAAACTATCCATTCCCATTGTCCAAACTTGCTTCAGTAACCACCTAGAACTTGGAAAATACCTGGGAAAGCCAAGACTTTGATCTCCAATACACATGGAGAAAGAAGCTCGGAAGTAAATGCTAGCCAGCTTATGAGTGGGTCTGCTCTGCCTACTGCCCTGGTATCAGCAAGAGGCAAGAACTGAGCAATGGACTCTCTGGCCGTGCAATTGGCGGTAGCTGGGTCACAACAGAATTCTGTTGCTGTTAGCCCATGGGTGAACTGGGAGGTAATGGAACATTTCAGATATGAGGTCTAGTGGGATCTGGGTCATTGAGGTCATGCCCTCCCAGGGAACCATGAGGTGGACACCTTCCAGCTATGAGGTGGACAACTTGCTGTGTCATACAGCCCCACCATGATGAGCTGCCTCCCTGCAGGCTTGGAGCAATAGGACCAACCGATCCCGGGCTGAAAGCGCCAAAACCATGAGCCCAAATTAGGTTTTTCTTTATAGACTAGTGTCGCCAGTATTTTGTGACAGATACAAAGCTGATTCATACACTCCATATCTGCTCAGGAGCTAAAGAAGGAAGACAACTAGATCCCTGCACTTATTGTACATATATCATACACCTGTTATTTGCTAAGTGCCCAATCATGGCAAAGCTCCTGGCTGGTATGTAAAGCATGTATTTCTTAGCCTTTCTTTAGTGAGACTCTTCAGTGAGACTCACAGAGGTGATGCAGTTGGCCTAGAGTGACAAGGATGTAAGATAGAAAAGTAGGATTCTTGACCAACCTAAGACTGGCACCTGGGCTCTTTTGTCTTAAGAAATCACTGCACCCAGAGCTTAAAATAATGGTAGTAGATATAGGCTCATGATCGACTCCAACAGGCTTTTATGGACAAGACATGCCCAAAGCCTGGCATGCAGAGATCACAAGTCCTGAGTCAAAACACTCACCTGCGGGTACCTACCATTCTTCATGCTCTGTGCCCGCAATGTGGAGGAGATCCACGGAGAAGGGTAGGAACCGGATGCATAGAAAATCTTGGAGAAAGACTACCACATCAAGTAAACTCTGGAGCTATTGCCAGCTGAAGAAACTTGGGGATCCTATGACCCCATAAACATATAGAGGGGCCCTCAATTCCTCCCTCAAGATTGCCTCAGAGGTCTAGGGGCCAGTTGTGCTCTTATAATTACTGATACTGTTTCTGCCACATAAGGATAAAGAGCCAGACTAGAGTTCTGAACTGCAAAACCAACCAGCTGTATGGCCTCCCCTTTCCTATTGTAGGGAGAGCCTTTCTGTTTCCTTGGTGCTATGCTGTTCCAGGGGAGGTAACATCTTCCTAGTAAGTCTCCTAGACTCAAGACAAATAAGGCATGGTAGAAAGAACTCCTCAGGTGAATTTGAGAATGGATCACCAAGAGCTAGAATTTGCTTGGAAATAAGATGCATCCGTTTGGCACAAGTAATGGGATCCAGGTATTCTCATGACACCTTGAGGCTCTCCCTTTGATGTCACAAACCTCTACTGTCACTAAAGTACTTGCTGTGCAAGCACGAGGACCTGGATTTGGATCCCTAGCACCCATGTGAAATGGTTATGATGGCATGACCTTGTAATTCCAACATTGGGGAGGGTCTCTGGGGATCCTCGGCCAATAGGCATAGCTGAAACCAGAAAGCTTCAAGTACAAGGGAGAGACTGTTTCAAAGAAACAAGGTAGAGGGGCTCCTGTACAAGTGATACTGTAAGTTGACCTCTGACCTCCACAGGCACATGCACTCCTCCTCTACAGACAAATGCAATGTCTTTGTTATCTATACAGAGCCCTGCCCCATCTTGGAAAGTCCTCTGGTCATGTCCAGCAGGTACCATGTGCCTGCTTGCCTTGGCCTCAACCCAAGGACAATGTTTGAGGCTTTGAAGTTCTGGAGCTTTGGGTCCCTAATATCAGAAGGCCTCTGGACAGTGTCTCCACAATCTACAGGCAAGAGATTCATTGCCACGCTATGCTTGAACATTGATAGTGTTCTTTTTCCTTGTCCCAGAGCCTCTGAAGGGAAGCAGAGGGGCCTGATGAACTCTGAGCTGCCTGTGGAGGGAGGGAATTGTCCACAGTGGTTGCATTGAACTACTTCTAATGGTGAAAATGCTCCCAAACTGACCCACCTTGAAACAAGCCATCCAAGGTCAGAATGATCTTGAATGGATCTTTGCCATTCCAGAGCCTTGCCTGCTCTAGGGATGCCCCTAGGACTCAATATTGTACATGGAGGAAGGGTGGGTGGAAGATACATCTATACCTTTTAGGGAATCATCTCTGTGGCAGAGTTTGGGGGACAGAGACCTTACTAGTCCCTGGCTCCTGGCCAGCTAGCTGCCAGGGGAGGCTAATGAAGCCCTATCAGTTCTTTGCCTTGCCCTTCCCTCTGGTTAATGGGGGTGGTCTTCACGGTGGCCGAATTGAGCCCAGGAGCCTGGAGCAGAGAGCCCTTAATGAGGGCAGCCTGGTGATGAAAGGCCCCTTAAGCTTCAGCCACCATTACTACACGATGAAATAAATGCAGTCGGGCTCAGAGCTGCACACGAATAAATTTGAATAGCAAGACACAAATGCGGCCCTTAACTCTGACGCGCAAATAGAGTTTAATACCGAGGTAAACTGAGACCGCTTTTATTTATTGCTGTGTAAATGTATTTAAAAAGTATTGGCTTTGTGCAGCTACAGAGGCCGGCTCCTCCACAGCCTGGCACTTTCATGCCCGCCGCTGTTATTAGAGCTGTAATGAATGGGCCGCTCTGAGTGTGCTCTTCAGAAGGGCTGCAGAGGTACAAGATTAATGGGGTGACAGCATCGAAAGGTACAGACAGCCCCTGTTTCCCAGCCGCGGTGCGCTGTCTACAGGAGCACCTCTGCCTTTGTTTGCTCTGCGGTGGCTGTGAGGCTGCTGTGGATAAACGTTGGCAGGAGCTCCACTCAGGGACGGAGGCTGCAAAGCAGAGGTGTCCCTGAAATCGAGGAACCAGCAGCCTGCAAGTCCCACTAGCCACCATGCTGAGGTCCAGCACCTTCTCCCTGCAAGGGGTGATCCCTTGTTAGCTACTAGCTATTCCAGCTACTGTTCCCACCCCAACCTGCACTGCACCTGCAGCCAAAAACACATCCACACTTGTTTTTGTGTCTGCCCATCCATTGCCTCTCCACTCTTTCTTTTTTTAGGGATCCTCTCATTGCTTCTGAAACATTCGAGGTGGGGAGTTGAGCGCTGTGGAGCTGCTTCATAGAAAAGGGCATGGTGTATTTAATATCCTGCTGTGGATAGGTCTGCAGGGCAGGGAGGTCAGATACTAATGCAAAAGTGAGCTCAGGCAGTGGTTCAAAGGAGATGGAGTGTCCTGGGCTGGAAATCCACAAATCACTTGCAGAGAAATGACTTAGAGGGTTGAAAAAATGGACTAGTATCTCACATCCCTAGAGGGGGGGGTACCGAACACATTTTATAGATATGGACCACAGAGGCAGAAAGAGAAAAACGTGTACCCAATGTTACACGGCAGAGGTGAAAATGACCCTCTTCGGTGTATCAGGGTGGTGACATGCCACGGCTGGTGACATGCCACGCTGGCTGGCAAAGTCTTCTTTCCTAATGTTCACACTTCAGTAATAGCCTGGGTAGCTTGTGAAGAACTGATGCTGGCTAAGGAACAGGGATTTCACCTCTAGGCTCAGGGGTGGGGACCTGGCAAAAGTACAGCAAGTAGAGGCTGTGTGAGCGGGGTAAGTTGCTCTGCCTCTCTGAGCCTCAGTTTGCTCATTTTCCCAACATCCAGTGCTGTGTGCCTTGCATAGAAACACATACACCTACAATACTCAAAGAACACACGGCAAGGGGGCTGGGGAGATGGCATGTGTGTAAGCTGGAGGACCTGAGTTTAAACTCCAGCACACACGTGTGCTGTGAGTGTGCGCCTGTAATCTCAGCACAGGGACGTGAAACCAGGAGGCTGCCTGGAGCCCAGTGACCTTAGGCACGTGGTGAACTCCAAGTTCAGTGAAATCAGGTACCAGGCAATATGGAGGACACCTGACCTTGACTGCTGGTTACATTCACTCTCTCCCTCTCCCTCCCCCTCCCCCTCTCTCTCTATATCACATAGATATGCACATACATACACATGCACACACATGCACATATGTACACATGTGTGACTGCATGAACTCCCCCCACAGAATAAGACACATAACAACACTGTTTTTGTGTGCAATTGGATGAACATAGTTAACAATAATATTGTAGATCTCAAAATCACCACATGAGAGATCTTTAAATGTTCTACCCATAACAAACGGATCAGGATCTAAGGGGATAGAAATGTTATTGTCTTTCTTTGATTATTATACAACAGATTCACAAACATTGCATCCATAAAAATGAATACTTACTGTCCTGATTTCGGGGCAGGGGTGACAAGGTTTCACTATGTAGCCCTGGCTGTACTGGAACTTGTTCTATAGACCAGGCTAGTCTACAGAAACCCACAAAGATCTACCTGCCTCTGCCTCCCAAGTGCTGGGATTGAAGTCATGCACCACCACACTCAGCTAACCGAGTATATCTTTAATCCCAACATGTGAGAGGCAGAGAAATGACCTGGTAAGAGGTAGGACATAGACATGTGTCTACCACATTTATTTTTAGCAGACAATAGTAGAGTGGCTTCCCCACACATATACAAGAGATCCAGCAAGGACCTCAGGCCCTAACTCGGGCCTTTCTACAATTTATTGGCTAAGGACCACCAATAGGGGTGATAGGGTGGGCCAGGGACTTAGTGGAGGATGACCAGGCCTAGTCTCACTGGAGGGACATCTTAAAACATCTTAGGAAATTGGAAAACGAGTTATTCATGGGTCCGATGACAAAACTTTCCAGACAAAAACTCCAACACTCAGCGTCAGGCTGAACAACTCTACTCCAATTCTGCAAGCTGCAGGTAGTCTCAAATGCCTCAGTACTACAGAAATAGAGGGGGCAATTTAGGGTCATGGTGGACTGAAGGGACTTAGGACAGCCTGGACATGAGCAAGGGCAGTGCCAGGGACAGATAGCATGCTGTTGGGTAGATGTTTACTAAGTCAGGAGGACACAGCAGGTGGGTAGAGCTGGGCTCCCAGAGGCAGAGGTAGAGCTGACCCAGCTGGTGCCAGAGCCCGAACCTACCCTCAGCCCTCCTGGCCACACATTAGTGCTCATTAGCACATCTTCTAACTTACCAAGAAATTCAATTTTCTACAAAATAACCCGCCAAGTCCCCAGGGAACCAAAACCCTATTCATCAGCGCCAGCCTCTCTGAGGACCTCACTGTCCGCCCTGCAGATCCCCTCCTGGAGGGAGGCTGGCCCACCGTGGGAAGAGCGGCTAATTGGCACCGCAGCAGGCTGGGGTGTTTTTTCCACTGGATCTGCACTTTCTGAGTAAACAGGCATCAAATGAGCAGAACGCATGAGCCAGGGGAAAGTCTGCACACTGGCCATGTGGCTTGAATTAAAGCCCCCATAGTCACCAAGGCCTGTGCTAAAAAACAAACTTCCAGGACGTCAGGGATGGGGCTGGGGTTTGTGGCCTTTTAAGGGAGGCAGATGTCAATTTAAAAAAAAAAAAACATTCCAAATAAAAATGTCCCTGGCACTATTTCTGACAGCATTTCACAAACGTCAGCCCGTGCAAGCTGCAGTGTGCATGCTGACGTGGATATGAATGCAGATGACGGGGTGTGCATGCGAGAGGACCTAAAACGTGTTTTGACACACACAAGTATGACAGTGGGTAAAATACATATGTTCACACACATGAGGTCTGTGCAAACCTGCATGTGTGTGTGAACATAGACTGTATGGATGTGTGTGTGTATGGTTATGTGTGGATGCATGTGTGTGAGCACATGAATGTGCGCATGTGTGAGTGCTGTACATGGGACGGCATGAGCAAGTCTGTGTGTTTGTGTGTGGGGGAGTGTGAATGACCCTATATATGTGTGCACATGGGTGGGTTGAGTGTGAAGGTATGAGTATACTTCATATGTGTTTTGTATGTGGACAAACAGGTATTATGTGTGCGTGATGGTGTGCACTGAATACCTGTTTCTCCCTCCTGCATTCTTCAGTGGGGGAGGGGGGTGCAGGCTTCAAGGCTTCAGCTAAGAAAGCAATCAGACCTCCCATTTGTCTCTTCTCTGTCACCCACAGGGGCCATTGGTGTGGCAGGTTGGGAGTTGGGGCGTGGGTAGGTACGGCCCCACTCCTCAGATGCCAGGACTCCCTACAGCAGAAGAGCACTGAACCAGCTGGGGGCAGGGGGCAGGTTTCCACCGTGCTCCCAATTACTGGCACCTCTGAGTAGCTTCTGGAAAAGGCCTCGGTTGCCAGGAGGAAGATATTCCACTGAAGCATTCCCGTCCCCACAAAAAGAGCCTTCCACATATTAGCCACATTTTTCATTGTAATTATCCCCAGCCCACACACACAGCTTGGAGGATTAAAACATAAAATACAGTCTGCTCCCCACACATGAGACCAACGCTACAACTGGCATCATAATAAATAAATGAGTGGCCTCTCTCTTCCTTCTCCCTGCTCCGCTTCCCCCCCACCCCACCCCACCCCCCGCCAGCCCCCACCACCCCGCGCCTCTCCTCCCCCTTCCCTCCCCCTCCACTCTGCTTGGCACTGGGCTCCTGTGCATCTTGCTTCTGGTTCCAATCCATCCCTCCCACCCTCTCCCAGTGCAGCCCAGGGTGGACAGCATCTTCACCGAGAAAGTCACCCTACACCGAAGCGGCTGCCATGGACCTTTGTTCACAAGCCACTCGCGTTCCGGTTCCGTTCGGAGCTCGGCTGCTGCAGTGTTCACTGTGCTAAGAGCTAGCTGATGGGGTGGGGGTGGGAGAAGGGAGGAAAATGGGAGGAGGGAGATTTTCTAAGCAAATGGCTTCTTGGATCATTGGAGGAACATTAAGAAGCCTCCCGGAGCACCTCAGAGCACCTCAAACCAATGTCTCCTCCAAATGGATGGAAGGCCATCAGCTGTGGACCTGCAGCTGTGGCCAGCAGCTCGGGTTGCTAGGAAACAGCCCTGAAAATGTTTTGTCTTCCTGCTTCTGATCTGGATACACCTGGGATTTTCATGTCTAGGGCCACTGCCAGCTGGTTGTTTCAGCAACAAGGGCCGGTGGAAGAGGAAAGGGGTCCAGTTGAGTTCCAGGGCATCTTATAGACATCAGACAGCTCTGGGTGTGATGTGATGTCAATCAGCTGAAGACAGCCCATTTGGACCCTGGAGCTGATTGGTGCTGAGCCTAGTACTTCCTGCCCCATGGCCCCTCCTTACTCTTCTCTGAGTTTCTCTTCACCCTGCTTCCCCAGGAGCATCTTCTGCTGACCAAGACCATGCTCTTTCGGGGTTAGAGGTGAGGCAATCCCCCATTACTTATCCTGCTGTACATTAAAAAAACTGATATGCCAACTAAAGGTTGAGTGTGGGTCTCCGCAGCCCAGACAAATGAGAAGTTTAGGGGGAGGGTAGGGCCTGGTTCAGTTTATATCACACTCTTAGATATGGGCTGTGCTAGGTTTGAGCTCACTGCTAAGTCTATTAGGAGGCTAAGAAAATACTGAGTGGGTGGAGCCAGAGTTGAGTGGCAGGAAGAGGTGGTCAACTTGGGTTCTCATCACACCTCTGCTCCTAGGTACTGGTAGACAAGACAGTGAGTCCTAAGCCTCAGTTTCGTAATCTATAAAATGGGCCTGAAAGAACTGGGTACACTAATGTGCTGAATGTTCAGAGTCCAGGTGATGTTTCCAGACTTCAAGCCTGGACACAGGGTAGCTATAACCCCAGTGTAGCTATAAGCCTCGTGTAGCTATAAGCCTCGTGTAGCTATAAGCCTCGTGTAGCTATAAGCCAATTCCTCTTCTACCTCCTACCTATCTACACTCTGTCACTATTCTCTGAGTCAAATTGCCTCTCCGTGCTCACGCAAGTCTACCTGTGAGTCCTCAAGCTATGATTTTGCTCACCTACCTTCTGCCCTACTGTCCCCTCACCAGCCCCCAACCCTAGCCCTGGAACTTGACTGAACTTTCCATTTGGAGCTTAAGCAAGACCCCACTGGTGAGGATCTGGCTGAAGGTTCAGACTTTCAAGGAATCTGTGGCTGCTTCCCTGCCTTATTATGCTGAGCTTGGAGTCTCGTTCCCACCCCACGATGCCACACCTGACCACACAGTCCTAAGGCTTGCTCTGCACACTTGTTCTTTCGACAGCCACACCAAAGTCTGGCCACAATCTCTCTGTAGAGCTACCCAGAGGAAAATAACCCGAGCTCCTTTCCTGAGACCTCTAAAGTCTCTTTGGATGAAGGGAAGGGGACAGGAAACCCAAGTACAAAGGAGGAACCTACCGTGCTCCCAGGCCTAGCATATGGGACCTGCAAAACACCTCTTGAATGACAGAGTGGATATCTAGGGCCTGTCCTTCTACACAGGACTCAGCAAAGCTCAGACCTGGGTATAAATCCCACTTTGCAGGTAGCAAACCGAGGCTGGGGGGAGTGAAAGGTTTCATTTGTGGCTGCCCCAACAGTACCCCAGGCTACACTTGAGTATATGTTCCCTGTTCACTTAACCCACTCGGATGATTTGCTGACATAGAAGTAACACATGGATTCAGGAGATATGACTTTTGGAATCAGGCAGATTTCCCAGACTGAGGTGTGGTCGGGGTCACAGCTTTTTCCTGCTTCCAAGGCCAAGGATGGCACCCAAGTAGGCAAGGCAAGTGCAAGATGGTGCAGAAGCAAGAAGTGGGGAGAAGAGTGGAAACAGAGCCTCTGGTCTGATTCAGGGGTTCAATCAGCAAAGATGGAACCACTGTAGAACTGGCTCAAGGATCCCTGAATAGTAGTGTAGAGTGCATATGTGTGCCTGTTTGTCTGTCTGCCTGTCTGTTTATCTATGTGCATATGTCTCTCTCTCCTCTCTCTCTCTTCTCTCTCTTTTCTCTCTCTCTTTTCTCTCTTTCTTCTCTCTCTCTCTCCCCTCTCCCTCTCTCTGTGTATATCTCTTTTATGTATCTATGCCTGTGTAGGACCATGTGTCTGTCTCTCCCCATGTGTGCTCCTGTCTGTGTATGTGTACCTCTTTATATGTCCATTTGTATGTGTCTATCTGTGTATATCTGTGTGTGACCCTTTGTGTGTGTGTGTGTGTGTGTGTGTGTGTGTGTGTGTGTGTGTGAATCTGTCTATCTGTATGTGTATATGCCCCTCTTGTGTGTCCTCTGTGTGTCTGTACCTATGTCTGTGTTGTCCCTCTTCCTCATGTGTGCATGTCTGGGCGATCCCTAGAAACACAGATGGATGGAGGAGGCCTGTACCCTGGCTGTCCCAGATTCAGAAGACAACAGCTTCTGAGAGTAGAGGGGACTGAACTCAAGGAGCTCCAAGTGGGTGCCACTCTCCTTCCCTGACTCCTTAGGAGACAGCACATCACTGGCCACTCAGATCCCCTGACAGATGTGTGGAACATGGGCGTCTAGGTCAGACTCTAACGTAGGACCAGGAGTTCCTCAGAGAGACGGAAACCAGTGTATCCTTTCCTGTCTCCCCAGAGCTGGTCTTGCATCTAAATTCCATGAGTTGCTTGAAAACCCCCACTACCAGGCCCAGCTCCACCCTGCTGCCCAGGCGAGTGCAGGGACCACTTTCCTGAATGTTGCATCCAGTGAGGGACATGGACATTTCTCCCACTCTCAGGACCCTGGGCCAGCTTTCCTGCCTGCCATAGATAATGAGGACAAGGAAGGGGAAGAGAGGATCTCCCCCTCATCTGTGCCACCTCCCAACAGACAAGAGGCAGAGCCAGCTCTCCCACACTTACACCCTCAGGCTGGCTCACCTACAAGCCCCACATCCCAGGCCAGCCCTACTGTCCTGCCCAGGTGAGGTACAGGACTACATTCCCAAACACTGCAGCAGGTGAAGGGCAAGGCCAGCTCTGCCACTCTGATGACCTAGAGACCAGCTGTCCTGCCTGCTGTAGGTCATTTCTCCATTGCCCATGTCACCACAAGGCAGACAAGTTGTGGGGCAGGCTCTCCCACACTCACACCCCTGGAGCCTGCTCACTCGTGCCTCTACCACCAGGGTCAGCTCTACTCTGCTGCCCAGTGGAAGAGCCGGCAGGCTGACCAGCTCAGATACCTCCTGGTCCCGGATCCAGGGCTTTGAATTGGCTCATCCCAACATCTACCCCATCGATGAACTACTGGAGTTCATGAAGGAGCCTGCCCTACATATCCAAAACTACAGGATCTCCATGACACAGGGCAATAACAGGATATCCAAGAGGATCTCTGGTGAAGTTCCAGTATCAGTAGAATAGCAGAAGCTAGAGGCCTCCTGACAGTTTAACAACTCATTACAACGAACATTTGAAAGCAGAGAAATGTGGGGGGAAAAGTTATACTGTGTGACACACTGTGACACACCACAGCTTCCACAATGAAATTTTCTTTTTCTTTGTTCAGGGAGGAGGTTGCAAGAGTAAAGGGTAGGTACAAGGAGATGTGGGGGATGGGTGAGATTGGTGTTCATGATGTGAAATTCATAAAGAATTTTTGTTTGTTTATTTGTTTGTTTGTTTTTAAGAAATTAAATTCCATTAAGGTCATTTGGGGTCTGGCCTGCTCAATTCTCCACTTGTGAGAGACCTAGGCTGGTCCAGGGCTGTGCTTATCTAGAAACAGCAACTGAAAGACAGAGGTATTCCTGGCCAGCCTCAGGGCTTCTTTCTCTATAGTACCTTCCAATTCTTATTACCCCAACCCCTACCCTGCATCTCTCAATATGGTAGACACAGAGACAGTGAATTATCAACAGTACTAGGACATGTTAGCTAGGACTTTGTGGATTCAAACCTTCTGCTTTTAGATGGAGAGGCTGGGATGGGAAGTAGCTGGTCCTTTTCTCTATTATTCTATATAGTAGTTTACCAAGTCCTCCAGTTCCTATTGGTCTTGGGTACTTGAAATGCTTTGCTCTACTTTGTCTGTGTGGAAGGCTCCTATAAGGCCAGCACAATCCATTTTAACAGTCCCCTCCTCTGGGAAGCCTTCATTGAATTTCCCTCCCTCCAGAGTGACTGTCACCCCCAGAGCTCACCTTGGAGCTGCCCCCATGCCCTGAACTGAAATACTGCTTTCATGTCTGTACCACTGTCTCAGAGCATTCTCTCTCAGGACTGTATGTGGCCTTGGAAAAAGAGCCTTGTAGCTGTGAGATAGGATTCAGCAGAGGAGGCTGGACTTCAGAATCCTAGGTGCAAGAGTAGACATGCCTCTTCCTCTAGTGTTCCCAAGCACCTCCATCCCTCAAAGGCCCAAGCAAAAGGGAGTTTGACTGCAGGCCTCTGTCCAGGACCCTGGGATCTAGAATTATGATCCACCTGAAAGCATACTTTGGTTTAATCCTTTTTTTTTTTTTTTTTGAGACAGGGTTTCTCTGTGTATTCTTAGCTATCCTGGAACTCACTCTGTAGACCAGGCTGGTCTTGAACTAAGAAATCTGCCTGCTTCTGCCTCCCAAGTGCTGGGATTAAAGGCGTGTGCCATCACTGCCCAGCTTGGATTAATCTTTTAAGAGTATGATAAAGGTTAAATTGTAGGAGTATGGGGGGAGGGTAGACTGATAATTTATATGTCATGAAAATTAAAACTTACCAAGACATATCATGAAAAAATGGAAAAATCAGACCACAGAACAAGAGTACATTCCCAGTCAGTGTGTCTGACAAAGGACTTCTACCCAGAATATATAAAGAACCTTCCAAAACAATAAGACATGACAGTTCACAGGAAGACTGACAAAAGGCTTGAATAGTCACTTTACAGAGACACATATCTGAGTAGCCAACAGACAGAAAGAACTCAGCTTCAATAGCCATCAGAGAATTTTCAGCTAAGTCTGTGATAAGATACTATCATACACATTTTAGAATGGTTAAACTCCAAGGGCTGACAAAACCTAGTTTTGGCAAGGATACAGAACAACTGGAATGCTCCAGAATTGCTGATGAAAGTTTATTTTTTCAAAAGGCCCAATCAATTTGGGACATTGTCAGGATCCACTAACATGGGATGCAAACACTGCATGCTAGATAAGCTAACAACTCCATTCCTATGAACCAACACACGAACATGTATGTATGTTTTCAGATACAGTGTTAAAAAAAAAAGAGGAAACAGCCCATATGCATGTGAATAGGTACAGGAGCAACAGAATTTACTCAACCATGAAAATGAGCAAACTACTTCTCTATCCAGCAATATGCATGCATGTCAGGATTGCATGCTAAGTCAAGAAATACACTCTGTAAGGTTTTCAGTTAATGTCCCCAAATGGGCAAACCTGTAAAAGACCAGAAGAACGGTGGTAGCTTTGTTACCTTGACATAATAACAGAGCTGAAACATATTCTTTTCATCTTTTTCTCTCCCATCATATGGCTGTGTTTTTATATATCATACCCACACATATGTATTTCAGAAAAATGATGTATACGTGATCATAAAACATCAACACATGTGTATAATATATTTTGAATTAATATAGTTCAGAAAATGTTACATATTTTGACATAATTATACATGCTACGCAATTTTTGAATCATTTGAGAATTTGAAGTCCCCTTTTTCCCTAAATATTTGAGCATGAAGTATACTGTGCTGATATATGCTTTCTAAGACTGGAGACATTCGCTAATGTAAGTATAGATTAGTGATGTAAGCATAGATCAGTGCTCTAAATTAAAAGCTAAAACAACAATATACTGACATGTCTAGACTGCAGACCATATTCCAGTTTTGCCCATTGTCCATGTAGTTTGGTTGTGCCCATTTTCCCTGGTTGTGCCCATTTTCCCCAGTCCTGGTCTAGTCAACTGGCCCAGCTTTATATGTTATGTTCAGGTGTCATGTCTCTGTGATCTCCCTCTAGTCTGTGGCTTTCTTCAGCCTTTCCTTTTGTTCCTTCACTGGCCATTCCCTGCACACACAGGTGTTCTACAGAGAGACCCTCTTCTATTTCCCAGGTTGCAGTTTTCTGACAGGAATCTCTCAGCACAAACTGCATCCCTCTGGGGACAGTACAACAAGGAGCTGGTGGTGTGGGCTGGTCCTCGGGCTGTTCCTGTTTGTATCACCCCTGACTAATTATGCCAGCTTGCTTTCTTCCCTCCTTTTCTGCTGAGCAAGTAATTTATGAGGAGACACTCTTAGGCCCTGTATGCATCCTGCCAAGTACACGCCTTGTACAACAGCTTGCAAGGCAGGCATACCTCCATCCCTGCATCCAGGAAGAACCCAGAGACAACTTTTTAATTTTAATTTTTTTCTAGATCTGAAAATGGATCCAGGGCCTCACATGCACCAGGCAAGTGTTCTGGTACTGGTCTTCTCACCAGCCCCGAATATATATATATATCATGGTGCCAGGAACTCCACTAAGTGGATCCAGGGTAGTATCTCAGCTAAGTTCTTTGGCTTACCTGAGGGGAGGAAGATTTATGACTCAAGCACAGCCACATTCGTCTGGTGTAGTAGCTACAATATGATTGTCATTTGCCTGCTGTCACATATTTTAGAAAGAGTAAGACTAATACTGGATGTCATCATTTTAGCACTAAGGACAAGCCAATCCAGGTCCTAGGACATACAAGTTTGGAATAGGAATTAGCTTGCCACGCCCACTCCATTGGTACTGAGTGTTTGCATCCAGAAAATCAGATCCCTGACCACATTCTTAACATCTACTCTGTCTGACCCCTATATAGGGATGCCGAGTAGTTGGGGCACACTCACTCCCATGGCTACTTCCCATGTGCTTCTACTTTAGCCTCAAAGGAATCTTCCTCACAACCCATGGAGTCCATGATGCTTCTTGGGGGGAAGGGGTTTACCTGCACCATCCACCAAAGAGTAGGACAAAGGTAAGAAGAAAAATTATGTCCTGAGCAGTAGGAAGAAAGACTCATCCAGCCCAGAGGACACCTGCAGTTCTCTCCCCAGCACTTAGGCCACCTGGGCTCCCAACCTCACAGCTGCCTAACAGGAAACACTGCCTCGGGCTGGGTAAAGTATGGGGCTCTCTGACAAGTTCTTGGGTTTGCACCAAAAGCCCATGGGTCCCATTGCTCTGCCAGATTCTGCAGCATGCACCCTGGCCTGTTGGCCTTGCTGGTGTCTGCAGCCCTCCTGTGCTGTCCCAAGACTTCCTGGTTGTGGCACATGAGCATCATTATGCGGAGCTGAGGGAGCCTGTGTTTACAGCTTGGCATGGGGGAAGAACACACAGATCTTTGTTGCCAGGCTACAAATGACTCCTTTTTTCCCCCCTCTCCCCAGAAGAGAGAAACAATGATTAAAAACTCCTCAGTTGCTTGGCAGGCTTCTGGGTGGTTTGCTGCGAATGTTCCGAGACCAGGAGGGACCTTGCCTTTCACAGAGCCTCTGCCTCACTGGCTCCCTTGGCTTTGGATCTGTGCTTGATCCATCTTAATTTTTTTTTCTAGAAAGACTCGGTGTCTTAATGGTTTGGTCCAGAGTGGCAGGAAAAGTCCTCAAAGGACCAGAGGTGAAAATGGCTCAAGGGGAAGGCTGAGATGAAGATCGGTGAAGGAAGTACACATGCAGTGCAAAAAGCAGAAGATCCCGACACAGCTGTCATGAAGCTGGGATGCAGGGGGAAAGCCTTGCCTGGAGCCTAGGGTCCAGACTGGAGAGTAGCCCTGCCATGCCTGTGCCCTCTTCCCTGTAGCCAGTGGCTATTCTATCCCCAAATTCTGGCTCCTCTGTGAAGGCAACAACACTAGAATGTTCAGACTCTGCATGGCCTGGATGATGGGGTTCTTTCTGCAATTCCACAACTTTTGATAAAACTAGCAAGTTCACTGCTGGTTGCCTGGAAGATTATCTCTGTAGGATTCCCCATGTTAACATCAGCAACATTCTAAAAGAGTCTTTATAGGACACACTCTAGTCCATACCTGCCATCGTGACAGAACACTACAGACCAGGTAAAGTAGGATGAACAGAGGTCTATTTCTTAAGCTCATAGAAGCAAGCAAGCATGACGATGGAGGACTGCATCTGGTAAGGCCCTGCTTGCTGCACTAGAATATGGCACAGGGCACCACATGATAAGAGGGAGCTAGTGATCTGTCTGGTGCCCTCAAATCGCTTTAGAGTTAGTGTAAACTCACCCACCAAGGTGGGTGTAAACCTTGTAAGTTAGGCACCCTCCCATGGTCATGTGGAGTAATCACATTACCAACACATGAGCCTGGGACCTCGCTCACAGCACAGCAGGGTCACACTGCCCTTTGTTACTGTTGTTGAGGTCTGGCCAATGAGGAGATATTGTGCCATTCATCCAAAACCCACTAAGGAACCCAGTCATGTTCTACAGAGTTTCTGTGAACAACAACAACAACAAGGCCACGAAGCACTCATAGCCTCATAGATCACCCAATTTCAAGAACTAATAAGCAGTAGAAATAGTGTCAAACACAGACACAGGAGAGCCCAAAGCTTAGATGCCTACCTTTCCATAAAAATCACCTTGATGCCAAATGTGATGGGAAAGAACTGAGGAGGATCACAAGTTGGAAAATAGCCTGGGCTAGTTAGTGAGATTTTTGCTTCAGAAAGACGTCTCTCAAAAGCAAAGCACAAAAGCTGGTCCCTGGGTTTTCTGAGTTCTGAGAGTCCCTGGGAAGTAAAATTCCCAGTGTGTGTCACTTTTATTACCCAAAGAATGCCCCCATCCTAAGAGTCCTCCCTGGGGCTTCTGCCTGTGCTTTGAGTTCACCTGCACAGGCATGAGACACAGAATGACTCTCCAGGCAGATTTCCTTCCTGGAGCTATTCTCCCACACAGATTGGAGCAGCCTGATTAATCAGAAGGGATGCTGTGGAGAATGCCATCAGACATCTTCCACCCCTTTTCAGCAGGGGAGGAAGGCCAGCCTCCAGTCACTCTCTGGCTGCAATCAGAGCTTCCTGCATGAGCATGAAGGTGAGATGGTAATGAGCACCAGCACTGCCTGGAGGAGGACTCCCTCCACGAGCCTGCTTCATGAAGGCTACCGCGTAAATCACGCAGGCTCCGGTGCCAGCACAAGCCGGGCACCCACCATGTGTGGGGGTTAGAGAACCAGCCGAGTCTATGCCGAGCCTCACCTGTGGGTTGATTGCGGTAGTTATGGGTTAATTCACTCTCAGACTTGGAGGAGTCATGTGCACGGATGTTCTTGCCATTATTGTAAATGTGAGTCATTTCACCTTCACGGCCCAGGCATGTAAGAAGACCGTTGATCGAAGCAAGGAGAATCATCCTGGCTCCGCTGGTGCTTTGTGGGAATGTACTTTCAAAGAGATGCGTTCGCTTTGATATTAGAGTTAAGTTTCCCCTGAGTCAAGGGCTTATTCCCTCATCTTCTGAACAAATATTTATCGAGTATCGTGTACTATCTGAGAGAGCATCTCTAGACCTGGCAGGGTGGCCACAAACGGGGCATGGCTTCAGCTTCTGCACTGGTAGGGCTGACATTTGGGTTCTATTTGGGATGTGAAGAGCCTGTTTCTTCCATTCTCAGGAGGACATCCAGAGCTTGGGAGCTAGCGGATCATCCTTACAAAACAGATCCTAGCTCTGAGACAGGAGAATCACGTCTTGGAAGTCAACCTTATAACTTGGCATCTCTCAATCAGGGGGAAAACAAAATGTCTCAGCCAACAGGAATCAGTGATCTTGAAGTAGGCAGAGCATTGCTGAGCAGATCAACTGGCTGAGAGGCATAGCAGTTCTGTTTAAACTCCAGTTTCCCCCTCAACTTCCTAGTGCTCTGACATTAGACTGGTCAGGGTCAACCTCTGAGCCACTGTGAGACTTAGAATCCAAAGTGCTTGGTGCCTGATGCTTAGTAGAGCTGGTCCAACGATCTCCACTCTTCCTCCATGGCGGGAGATTCAAAAAATGCTACCAGTGGCTCCAGTTTACCTGCTTCTAACCTCTCCCTTCTAGAACACTCTGGTACACTATGGAAATCCACCACTGCTTTTTTAGCCCTGTTTACAATACAGTTTCCTCCCAGCTGGGTCCAGTTGAAGCTCCTTGTAAGCCATCAGGTCCTAAAAGCCACATTTGCTCTGCTGGCCTTGCCAGTGCAAGAACAGGCAGGAAAGCTCACAATCGGGGCCTCACAGCCAGACAAGGCAGCTTCCTCAACTGCTGACAGAATCATGGCAGCTTCCCAGCAGCCTCGGTGCATAATCCTGGCTGAATCTTCCTCCTATGAGCCAAGTAGAACCTAAGCCTCTGCTGTGCTGTAGTTGACATGGCCAGAGGGCATTTGGGGCAAAGGTGAAAGGATTTCATGGACAGAACTGAAGTGTGGGCAAATGAGAGAAGAGATTAGCATAGCCTGGGAAGGCCTGACTCCATCAAGTGACAGTGCTTCTTGAAAAGGAAGAAGAGGCAGCCGTGTTGAGTGGTGGCACGGGGGACATGTGATGAGAAGCTACCTACAGGCTCCTTCTAGGTGCTGAGAATGGCCAGGGGCCAGAAAGATAAAGGGTGAGCTCAGTTGCAGAATGGCAAAGAACATTCTTTCAAGGACGTGAGGAAAACAGGAAGCCAAAAGTCCCGCCAGCTGAATCTCCAGCTGAGAACACAGTCTGGGTGGAGATTCCAATTCAATCCTCCATAGAACGTACCCTGTAGCAGCCACCGCTAACAAGTGAGGGCTGTTTTAAGCCACCAGGGTTCTGACAGTGTAGTAGACAGCAAAGAATGCTAATGGCACACAAAGTCACTGGGTTACTCTCTTCTTCCAGCAGGTTCACCTACAGCTTTAGGTTCTCAGGCCCCATCTCTAGGCTTCACTCACCACTATCTGCTCCAAGTTCCTGGACCTGCACACACACACACACACACACACACACACACACACACACACACGCACGCGCACGCACACACACACACACACACACACATGTCCCTGGATAGCTCCTTTGTCTGACTAATTTTGATTGAAACTTGGTTGCGGTATGCTCTGTGAGGCTGGTTCTAGCACATAGGAGCTCTCCCACAGTTAGGGAGATGAACCCAGAGTGTGAAGTGCTTCAGCCAGGGTGGAAATGAGATTTCAAGGAGGACCTTCCAAGTCCCATGCCTGCTTTCCACCTTGATGGCAGGTTAGGGGCCTTCAAAGATCTCAGTGCCTGCAGACCCCAGACAGTGGGGTGGATATGCTGTTCCACACTTTGTATCATTGCCTGTGTTGCTGGACACTTTGTCCCATTCCCCAGTACTCCAAGGGACATTTTTACCTCCAATTTACAAATGAGAACACTAAGACCAAGAAAGCTGTTTATTGGTTCCCTCCATACACGTGGTTGAGTCCCCAAGAGGTACCTGAGAGTACAAGGCCCTGGAAGACAGAGGGGGCCCAACCACCTAGTGGTCCATGGCAGGCAGGGTGGGTACAGTATGAAGACAGAGCCTGGGCCAGGCTATGATGGAATCCATAATATTCACATTGACTGAAGCCTGGAGAAAGATCTCCCTTGGAAGCATAAGCTAAGAGTATAAACTGGAAAGCTTCTTTTGGTCAGCTTCTTTTGATCAACAACTGTGTGAGGCAGAAGACTACAGTGTACCCCCACAGGGTGGGACTGCTGGTGGAGTGTGGCACACACCTATGTGTCCCTCTAACTCTTGAAGCTTTAACTCCATAGGGTGTCTGATCTAGCACAAAAGGAAGTAGAAACAAACACATATGTATCAGATACATACATGAACATATAAACACCAAAAACATTCTAGGGTTCATCCAGTCTGAAACTCATACTGCATCCAAACAGGTACACAGTTGCCCACACGCTCACATATATGCTTATACACTTGCACATACATGTATGCATAGTTACATATGCCCCATATAAGTGATCATATACATTCACACATATCCAATGGCTGTATACACACATAAGTATGTATCCCTCTAATTCACACACACAAAATCATACTTATACACATATCCATGTAAACATATACACGCATAAACATGCAGTCCATACATACACACACACACATACACGTATATATTCCCATAAACAAGAACACACACACACACACACACACACACACATTCATACATATCTACAAGGGCATATACACCCACTCATATGCCCCTCCCCATTCACACACAATCCCATACCAGACCAGGTCAGCGGAGCCCTGGGAAGGCACAGAGCAGAACACTGGATCTAACAGGCTCCCTGTCAAGAACGTGGAGGGGCCCCAATTGTGCAGAACAGAAAGGCAGCTGAGAATCCATCAAAGGCAGTCCTGTCTCCAGCCACTTACTATCAAGCAAGCAGCTACTGTGGCTTCTGAGGAAATTCCAACTGCTTCCCCAGCAACTAGGGTATATAAACCTAAAATACGGCTTTCCCCTTCAGAAGACTAACATCACCTAGCCCTCCCTCCCAAATTAGCAAGGTTTCTGCCACCCTCAGCCCTATCCCTGAGCACACCAGGCCATCCTAGCAGGCGGATGTAACCAGCTGAGGAACCCGGCAAATCCATCAATAGCTCTCTAAAAGCCCAGATGAAATTTAGTCATCGAAAATCCCTTCCCTCTTTGCTAATAAAACTTATCAGTTCAGGGCAGGAGGCTGGGAGGAGAGGGACCGAAGACAGTTACCTTACTAAATTGCTTGGAGAAATGGCCCTCATCAGCCATCTAGGAGCAGAAAGAACGGAAGCAATGTAACATTTATGGAGTGAGATTTGCCCATCTCGAGTCACCTACCCAGGTCTCTGAAGCTCTGTAATGTGTCTACTCCATCTCACAGGTGAAGAAAGCCAGGCTCAGTTATATACTGGAGAGAATCAAAATGAGCCTAGGCTCCAGCCTGTACAGCTGTACATGCCATACAGCACAGCCTTGGCTGTGCCTCTCTGTGGATGCTCCTCCTTGAGGAACCCGACTCTTAAAGGCAACAAGAATAGAAAGTTGAACTTGGACAAGTCAACAGCACAGAGCCCAGGCTCAGAAGACACTTGACCAAGCTTTATGGGTCTCCTCTCAGTCACACACAGACACACCTGGGCTTTCCCCCAGAGTAACCTGGGAACCCTCCTTAGCCCTGGAGATGCTCAGAGCTTGCCAAGTGGTCCCTAAGCTGATATGTGACACCTTGCCCTTCTTACTAGAGCCTGGGGGAAAAAATCCAAAGCAGCCCTGGCTTCATCCCATTTAACATAAAAGGGGAGCAAGTCATTCATTCCAAACTACAAAGGGGCCCCTCCACGTTCTTGTCAGGGAGCCTGTTAGATCCAGTGTTTGCTTGCACTGGCCACATCTGAACCCTCAGGAGCAGAAGAACACGTCGGCAGCTCTTGCCGGTGTCTCCTTAGGAAGTCTTCATTGGTGACACGCAGAGTTTGCTCAGCACCTCAGATAAAGGTTCCCTCTGAGGCCGTGAAACATGGGAGCTCCAAGCCGGCCGATCCATCCAGAAATGGTATGGTCTTGCGGAAACAGTGGGCCTGGATGGAGAAAGAAATGTGGCTAAGTGAGAGAGAAAATTCCCCTAGGAAGATCTATTAGGCTGTGAAATAGTATTCCACAGGAAGCGGTGGAGGGGGTGCCCGGAGGTATTTAAAGCTGTGCTGGACTAAGTAATAGAAGCCTCGTGGTGTGTGGAGTGGCTGAGAACTGGCCTCGGGGGAGCTGCCGCTGTGCCCTAATAGGTCGACTCCAATAGAAGTAATTTCCGAGCCCGCCCTAGCATTCCATGGAGCTACACTGCTTTTGCCAGGCAAAGAAGGTGTTCACTTACAGCTCAGAAAAAGCCCCAGGGTTTGATGCCCGCATAGCCATCATTTGTTAACAGGCTGGCAGTCCCCAGCAAACAGATGTCTACATTCAGCAAACCCCTCTCAAAATCGCATCTGCCTTTCAGGATGGAAATTGACAAGTCACTCTTCAAATTCTTATAGAATCACAAGGCACTCAACGGAGTCAAAAAAGGATTTCTAGACAGAATCAAGTATGAAAATTCCCACTTCCTGATGTCAAGATTTACTATAGAGACTGTGTGGTACTCACACAAAAATAAACACATAGATCCATAGCATAGATCTCAGGGTCCATAAATAAAATCTATACATGTATAGTCAATTAATGGGTGTCTGTTTGTTTTCTCCTTTTTCTTTTTTTTCATGTGTTTGTGTATGTGGTATGAATCCATGCATGTTTATGTTAGTGTTCACACATGTGTTGGCACACATGTATGTGAGTGCCTGTACTCATGTGTGTCATGTCTGTGCACACATTTAGAAGCCAGAGGTTGATGTCAGGAATCCTCAACTACTTTTCCACCTTATTACTTTTGAAGTGGCCTGTCTTACTAAATGAACCCATAACTCATTAATACAGCTGGTCTCACAAGAGAACTTGACCCAGGGTTTCCTTTTTCTACCTTTTGAGGATGGAACTCTAGACTGGTTACTACACGTACTCAGTATATACATGAGCTCTGGAGATCTGAACTCTGGTCCCCCTGTGTGCCTGAGCAGCTAATTAATCACTAAACCATATCCCCACTTGTGGTCAGTTGCTCTTTGACAAGCATGCCAAGACGATGCAATAAGAAAGAGCAGGCTAATCAGCAAATGTTGCTGGAAGAGTTGAATATCCACAAACAAAAGAACAAAACGGATCCTTTTTTCACACCCCATGCAAAGCAACGTCTGAACATGTAAAAATACTTTAAGGAAAGAAAGCATGAGAGTTCACCAACCCCGGATTTGGCACTGCTTCTTATATCTGGGGCCAAAATACAAGCTCCAAAGAGCAAAACAGACTAGATTTCATCACAATAAGATTCTAGAATCCTCCCTCTTTCTCTATATATTCTGAACCTCTTACAACTCAGTAACAGATAGAGAAACTGCACACACTTTAGAATGGGCAAGGAATTTGATAAATTTTTCTCCAGGGAAGATACACAGTAGTGAACCGGAAGTGATCAGAATGGTTCATTAGTAGGAAATACAAATCAAAATGGTAACAAAATACCAGTTCACATCTGCTGGTGTGGTTTAAATAAAGAAGGAAGCCGAAGAGCAGCTGTCAGGATGTGGACAAACAGGACCCCTCCTGCATCACTGAATGAGGAGAGAGCTCAAGCACTTTAGCAGCCTTCAAAATGTTACAATTTCAACAGCAACAATCTCACTTCTCATCATTGACCCAAAGGATTGGATGCACGCTGTTGATTGATGTTTACATTAGTAATACGAGTTATAGGGCCAGAGTGATGGCTCATTGGGTGAAGATGCCTGCCAACCAGCCTGATGACCTGAGTTAAATCCCCAGGATTCACCTGGAAGGACTGACTCCTGCAAACCCATCAAATTGACTTCTACACCACTGAACAGGGAATGGCATGCACTTTGACATGGAAGAGAGCATATCTATCTATCTATCTATCTATCCATCTATCCATCCATCTATTATCTCTATCTATCCATTCATCCATCTATTACCTATTTATGTCATCTCTATACCTATCTGTCTGTCTGTCTGTCTGTCTGTCTGTCTGTCTATTGTTTTTATATTTATAGACATTTGATTTTTGTATACCTAGAATACCAAGACACAGGAAAGAACAGGCAGGTCAGCAAATGGTGGCAGTGTAACTCGATATCCACAGGCAGTGAAGCTGGATCCCTCCCTCACACTGCATACAAATGGATTAAAGACTTACATGAAAGATCTGAACCCACGAAGCCCTCAGAGGAAAGCATGTCTATAAATCTTCTCCATCTTGGATTTTAAGTCTAAGAAGTCAGTCACAAAAAGCCGCATATCATGATGCCATTTATATGAAGTGTCTGTAATAGGCAGATTTATAGACACAGAAATGTATTCATGTTCACCAGGGGCTGGGGGAGGGGAGAGAGATGAGATTATGAAATTTTCATCAGATAGTGATAATGACTATACAATTCTGGGAATACACTGAATCATAAATATTACGCAATGAAGGGGTGAATATCTTGGTATACGAAGTATATCTTTAGAAGCTGTAAAAGCCACCTGTGAACCTACCGCACAGAGACTGGTTCTGTATCTTATATAAATATTATTCCCCTTACATGAGTCCACCATATACATAAATTTGAGCCTGGTCTTGCTCTCCATCACTATTTAAGCTCCTCTATGTTAACATCTCTCTCTCAATGTATTTCATGGTGGCGATTTCCACAGGGTTAGGGCTGCAGCTGTCTTGTTTAGTGTTATGCTGGGCTATGTTGGAATTCGTTCCTTGAGTTTTGCTGTTATAAATGTTATCATTGTTGAACATTTCTGTGTATAAATTCTTTTAGGGGGTGGGTATGCTATTTTTAGGCTAAACTCTTAGAAGTTGAGATGGCTTGAGGAAAGAAATGAGTAACAATTCTGTTGCCAATGGCACCAAATCACCCTACTTCAGATGCTTTTTTTTGTTGTTTTATTTTGTTTTGTTTTTGTGGTTTTTGGTTTTTGGTTTTTGGTTTTTTCGAGACAGGGTTTCTCTGTATAGCCCTGGCTGTCCTGGAACTCACTTTGTAGACCAGGTTGCCCTCAGAAATCCACCTGCCTCTGCCTCCCGAGTGCTGGGATTAAAAGCATGCGCCACCATGCCTGTCTCTCCTTCAGAGTTTTGATGTAGGCCATTTTGTTCAGAATACAGAGTCACAGCCACAAGAAAATCCCCTGGTACCCTGGAGGTTTATTGTCCTTAAAGTCAGACTTTCCCAGGGTGGTATCCCAGCTCTGTCCCCTTGAGGCTAAGAGTGATTTTAGCCAAGAAACTCAAGAATGTACCTTAATTTCATTTCTATTTCTTCTGCTACAAAAGGGGCATGGTTATACCTATTTATTGTAAAGATGATAATATGTCTAACGTGTTGAATCAGCCTTTAGAATCAGGTGCCCACTGAATCTGTGTTTCTCCTCTTCACTGCCCATTTTTAGCTCATCAACGACATGTCCTTTTGGGTACTGAGTCTTGCATAGGCCTGTGTCTTAGTCACTGTTGTATTGCTGTAAAGAAACACCACGACCAAGGCAATTCTTATAAAGCAAAGCTTTCATGGGGGCTTACTTACAGTTTCAGAGTCCACTATCATCATAGCAGAGGGCAGGACAGCAGAGAGCGTTGCAGCAGACCAGCGTGGTACTGGAGAATTAGCTTAGAGCTATATCCTGATCCACAAACAAAGAAGACTGGACCTGGAGTGGTCTTTCAAAACCTTGAAGCCCACCCCACACTAACCCCAGTGGCAAACTTCCTCTAACAAGGCCACACCTACTCCAACAAGCCACGCCTCCTAATCCTTATATCCTTTCAAATGTATGGTAACTAAGCATTCAAATATATGAGCCTATGGGGGCCATTCTTACCGAAATCACCACACTTTGAATCCACAGACAGGAGGATATTTCTCCTCTAGTGATGTATCTGAGATTTTGCAAACCCAAAGCAAGTGTATGCACAGCAGTAAATTTGTCCTCAGCAACTCCCTTCAGATAAACCAGGCTCAGGCCAGGGGTGGCCACTCAGAGGGTAGAGCACTTGCCTAGCATGCACAGAACTCTAGGTTCCGTTCTTGGCACTAGACAGGTGGTACACCCTTGTAATCCTGGCACTCGGGAAATTGGAGATAGGATGACAAGGAGCTCAAGGTCATTGTGAGAATCATAATACCCAGGCTCCTAAATAAATAATAGCACCTTCCCCCAGCCCTCACCACCGCACAAAGGACCAGCAAGCTGGCTCACTGGATAAAGGCCTGTCCTGACCCAAGTTTGACTCCCAAGGACAAGCATGGTGGAAGGAGAAAACCAATTCTCTTGAGTTGTTTTCTGCTCTCCATATATACTTCATGGTATGTACAACATATACCCCACCCCTAACACACAAACACATGCACACACATGTGCAGCAATAAAAGGTTAAGCAATATAATTTTTAGAATAAAAGATGTGTATGTGTATGGATGTGTAACAGACTTGTTTCTTAATGCTGAGTTCATTTCTTTTCTGCCAGTAGATTATAGAGCCACAGACTGCCTGGGTAAGCCCTGGATCACCACATACTAGAGTAATTACTAATTACATGTTTCCCCATTCTGTAGCTTATTAGTAAATTGTATGTAGAGGGATCTGAAAGTAATTGCACTTCTCCTGTAACTTCGGCAGCTTGCAGAAACCAGAAGGAATTACCTTATTTACCTCCTAAGTGATTCCCAGTGGTTGTTTGTCAAATATACCGAAAGAAAGACCATACAATCACCAAATCACCTCCTGCTCATTAATGGTGTGTGAGGGTCACAAGAATTCTTAGTGGGAAAAGACTGCTAAAGAGCCACTGACAAATTTATGCAAACGTCCCCAAGTGGCTGATAGATTAATTTTGATCATTGTTCAGAAAAGTGGGCCCTTTACATTATTAATAGTTGTCAGCTACACGCAAATGTTTAACTGGAAACTTAGAAGAAGAGAGCTTGATGTTTCTGAATGAGGCTGTCTTTATGAACCTTGTGTGTGGAGAGGAAAGGCGGGTAGAAAGATAGAGGAAAAAACTCAGTAAGCAGAAAGCCTGCTCCTTGTTTTGATGGTCTGTGGGTAAATGGTTTTACTACCCAGAGCACTGCCGAGGGCTCCCTTCATTATCTAATAAACTGTAGCCATACTAAATTCCTTTCTGTGTGTGTGTGTGTGTGTGTGTGTGTGTGTGTGTGTGTGTGAAGGTCAGAGGACAACATCAGTTGTTGTTTGTTACTTTTCAGGTCCCTTTTATCTTCTGTTTGAAGCAAACATTAGCGTGGAACTTCACCAAGAGGCTGGACTAGCTGGCCTCACTTGCAGGGATTTATCTGTCTCCACCGGGAGATAGGAATCTCACCACCTCTGGGATTACAAACGCTTATCACCGTTCCTAAATTTTATATGGTTTCTGGAGATCCAAACTTAGGTCCACTCACTGTGAGACCAGTGCTTTGCCAACTGAGGTCTCCTCAGCCTTTTTTTTTTTTAAATAAATTTAAAATGGTAAAAGAAATTTCTTCTTCTTCTTCTCCTCCTCCTCCTCCTTCTTCTTTTTTTCCTTTCTCTTCCCCTTCCCCTTCTTCTTCTTCTCCTCCTTCTCCTCTTCCTCCCTTCTCCTCCCTCCTCTTCTTCCTCTTCCTCCTCTCTCCTCCTCTCTCCTCCTCTCTCCTCCTTCTTCCTCCCCCTCCTTTTTTTTAAAAAAAAAAAAAAAAGAAAATTTGATCCCAGGCAAGCTCAAAGCTTTTGGAAGAAACTGGCTGGGATACTGGCTTCTACCTTTGTTGGCAAAGAAAGATTTCTACACCAACACACGGACAGTCTTCCTGTGTGATTGGTTTGGTCTGCAAGGCAGTGCATGGTTCTGACCTTTGGGGTACTTTAACAATGTTAGGGAAAAGATGGGGACCAAAGGACTGGGGCTAATTCAATGATCAGTCTAAGACATTTGATCCTGGTATTCCCTCTTCCTTCTCTCCAGACCTGCAGGACAAAGCGCTGACACAATGAAACACCACACTCAACAGCCTTTGCCTCCTGCTGCCTACACAGTGTTATGAGTGCATTGCTGACATAGGACAAGAGTAATAGGAAAAATGGTAACGAGGAATGACAGGCTACCACCTTAGGCCACCACAAGATGCTGGAACCATGGCTTATTCTGTGAGTACACTCATGGTTCTCTAATGATGACCTGGCTCTAGTCACATGTGTGGTGGCAGGACCAGATGCCTCTTTTACACAGAGCCTAGAACACCTTGGCAGAAACAAGAAGCTAAAGCCCATGATCTCATGATCTGTTCACTCTTGCTGGCTACTCCCCTAGCTGCCCCTCTATCAATCCACTCATCCTACCAATCTCCTTGACCTGCAGGCCTCCCATCCTCTACCCAGTGCTGAAGGTTGGATTGGTGAATCTAGAATCAAGACAGTCATCATCATCATCATCATCATCATCTCCCTGGCAATGTGTGGGAAGGAAGGAATTCCTGCAAAGAAATAAAGTTCCCCAGAGAAAGTGAGAAAGCCATGGCTGGGCATCCCCTGTATGCCAGGCCCTGGTTTAGGCTTGGGAGCACCTAATCTATTGCTAGTAGCAGATGTCAACCATGAAGCACCCCTTGCAGGGAGGGAACAACATCTGGAACAAGAACAGTGGTCAGTGGTAGTGTAGAAGCCAAGTATTGGCTTGGGGTATAGGGACATCTGAGCAACTATGTTACATTGCCATTTTAAGGGTAGAGAAGAGGTTGTCAAACAGAAAGTAACCTCCTAGAAAGTTTTGCTCCTTGGTAGCTGATTGCCTTCCCCCTAGCCTATACTTGGAAATGGCCTACAGCGAAGACAGCAGTAGCTAACCCTTTGTGTACTAGGATCTGACTGGCCAGGGCAGGCAGGATCAAGGCAGCCTTAGGCCAAATTGCCTGATCCCCATCTCTAAAAAATGTATAGTCATTCCTGGAAATGAGATCTCACCAAGAGAACACCCACTCAACCTGTTAGTTCGTGATACTCAACAGATGATGCTAAACCGTAGAAACTGGTGGGCTGGAGACCAGCTATAGAGCAAGCACAGAATCTCACACACTGGTACCTACCTCAAGGAAAGATGTTGACAGCAGTGCTCACAAAATTCTTATTTTTTTTTAACAGATGAGCCCAGGGAGGCTTGGTGACATTAGATAATTTACCCAGGGGCACAGCTCACCCCTAGGCAAAGGCAGGAGCAAGCAATGTTCTGTCTGGTGTGAACATCAAAAACCCTGGCCTTGTGCTCCCTAGTGACTGCTCAGCATACAGCACTTTGCATAGAGGATTGAGAATTGTATGTGGTCTGGAAGGGGATGGGAAGGGATTACCAGAAGGGACATGTGTCTATCCCAGATGCTGAGTTCAGGACAGGGAGACCCACCGGGGTATCATTAAAGAGTCTACACAGTTTAAGGCTTCACAAGGGAGACAGCGAACAGGGGAGTAGATTCTTGGGAAACATTTGCAACCAAGGGTAAATGGATGGGAAGGAGGCAGGAACTCAGAGCCTTAAAACTATGCTCAATTCTGGTTCCATGGGGCCAGAGAGAAAGCTTCACTTGGGAGGCCGGCAAAGGAGGGGAGCAGAGAGATAGCTGTGGCTGGAGAGACCCTCAGAAGAAGGCACACCATGTCTTCTGCATAGATTTTTAACTCATCTGGAATTTAATTTTTAATTAATTAATTAACAGTGTGTACATATTTGGAAGTGGGAGAGACATAGACAAAAGAGCAAAACAGAGAGAGAGAGAGAGAGAGTGAGTGAGAGAGACTGCATATACTCATATGTGTTCTGGTGTACACATGGAGACCAGAGGAAACTTTTGAGTGTCAGGCCTCACCTTCCACGACCTGTGGCAAGCCTCTCTTGTTTCTGCTGCTGCAGACTCCAGGCTAGCTGCCCCTCCCTGTCTTCGCCTCTGATGTCCCTGAGGAGTGTTGGGATTATAGATGAAAACCATGACGTCCATCCATTTTCAGTTCCAGGGATTTAACTGAGTCTGTCAGGTCCATGTACCTAGCACTTTAACCACTGACCCATTTCTCTCCCTGGCCCTTGCTGAGCTTTTAAAGCCAAGTCCTATAACCGCCATCCAACCTGGGTCTTTTATTTGTTGGCTTGAAAGGTTCATGGACTTGAGCCTGATTCAGAAACCCCATGGAAAGGCTTATCTCAACTTAGATTGGGGCTCAACCCCAGAAATTCTGATTCCGTAGGACTCGGGAGGAGGGTGCTGTTGGTCCATGGCCACCCTTGGAGAACATGGGGTCTGCCATTAACTTCCTACTTCCATCTCCATTATGAGGCTGAGGTGGACCTGCATAGTAAGGCGCTTCTGGGAGAAAGTCCCTTTGTATTATAAATGAGAGACAAGAAGAGAGATGCCTGCTTCCACCTGGTGCTGTCCTATGTGAAGCTTGTTTCTGTTGAAGCGAGTTTACAGCAAGATGAAATGAACTCACTGATCAGAAAGACAAGTCCACCATGCTGGAAGTTTTCAGCCATTGAACTAAGTGTAGAAGTCTAAGATGGGATTTCGTGGTTCAAGCCTATTCTGATCTGGCTTCCTCTTTCCCATTTCTGCAGTCACCCTAACCCATATAGTACTCACCCTTGACTTGTTCCCTTGACATATAAGCTGCAGTTCCTTCTCTTGGACCTCCTCTTCCCCGGCCTCTCACATAGCTCTGGTTTAGAAAGGCTGTGGTCATCTATCTTTCTAACCCAGCTTCTCTTCCTCTCTCCCACGTGCCTGCCACAGAACTGCACAGAGGTACCACAAGCCTTTCCCTTCCATATATATAACTGAGCTCACTTCTACAGAAATCTCTAGTCCCTCACAGCTCTCTAGTTCTAGAAGGCTCCTCTTTCTTGGGGTGAAGGGGAGCCACTTTTATTTACATTTTTAGCCCCTATAGTCAATTCACTGACAAGTCTCTCTGCCTCTGCCCCTGGGATGGTGACCCTCCTGTGTGCCCTTCAGTCCAGTCCCAGTGCCACTGCCCTTGTTTGCTGCTTCTCTCCTCACTCTGAGCCTTGTGAAGATGGCCTTGTGCCTGGTGTTTTCACTTGGAGCATCCTCCCTCTCCACATTCCCTTCTGGCACCAGAAGCCCCTGTACTGCCTGCCAGTCCACAAGGAGACCTAAGCACACAGAGTTTGAGAACCAAATGTTTGTATCAACCAGGATGCTCTCCACCCCAGGAATCATCTGTCCTCATGGATCTCTGGATCTCTCCAAGTTGGGTTCTACTTAAGGGAAGAAAGGAGAATGACTCTTTGAGACACCATCATTAAGGACATCTGAGAAAAATAGGCATGTAAACATATCACAGATGCCAGATTTTTGAAGACAAAGATGTATGAAGTTCTGTTCTAGGGCAGGCATCTTCTAATCCAGAAACTCTTCTGGAGACTGCTTTCTGAAACTCTACAAGCATTCCCTTTCTTTTTGTAGCCCTAGGCATTCCTTGAGAAACCTGCTAACACCCAGTTCTAGTATCAGGTGCAGCTGGCCCTAGACCCAGATCTGGGAATGGATGTGTCAGAGCCTTGCGGCGGTGATTAGCTCGATGCATGGGACCCAAACCAAGGCTCCTTTCTAAGCTAATCCAGGTACCCTGTCTTCACAATTCTTCATGCATTTCACAGCAATGAAGACTACAGACATTCCTCAGAGTTAACACTGTGCCTTGGCACAGCACAGCATTAAAGCAAATGTCCCAACACAATCAGAGGCAAGCTCTGATCTCCCAGTACACGTAGGAATCATGTGCCCACCATACCCGACTAACTGTGCAAAAGCATTATAACTAAAATAGATCTACCTGTGACTGCTGATCGTGATTGTAACTTGACTGAATAGAGAATGACCTGGGAAGTCGGGAAAGCATCCCCCTGGGTATGTCTGTGAGGCTTTGCTAGACACAGTCAACTACAGAGAAGAGAAAGAAATCTGCTCTAAATACGAGCAGTACCATGCTATAGGCTGGGGGTCCTGGATAGAATGAAAGGGGAAAGGAAAGGAAAACCAGCTTGGAGCCCAGGCAGTTTCTCTCTGTGTGTCCTGGCTGCCATGATAAAGGAAATGATCAGCATCACCCTTCCTCTCTTAAGGTGCTCAGTCTGGTAAGTAACTCTAAGTCTGTGTAGCACAATGCCTGAATTCTCTTAAAGTACCACTTACCATCTGAGCCAATAGGAAAATGGTCTTGCAGATTTTTCTAGCAGAAAGTTGTTGCTCAATGAATTGCCTTAAATCCTGTATAAGCCTTGAGCTTGTTTGAGGCCAGAGATGCCCTTTGGTGTGTAACTGAGGAGAGCTCAGAGAGAGTTAGCAGTTTAAGGCTGGTGACAATGTATGCATGCCTGAACAGGACAGTCTGCTCTGCCCTCCAACTTAGCAACTGACACACACACAGCGTGGCTGGTTTATAGTTGATTCTTGATCACCATGCAGAAAGGACTCCTGACACATGCCAGAAGGGCTACCTTGGAAGTCTGGGGTGCAATGGATTGTAACTCCTTACTCAGAGCAAGGTGAAGAAGGGGCTAAGAAGGTGGCTCTGTTGATAAATTGGTTACTTCACAAGTTACCTGTAAGGACCTGGGTTCAAGTCCCAGAAACCATATAAAAAGCCAAGTACCAAAGGTGCCTGTAATCTCAGAGATGAAGAGACGGCAAGCAGAGGAGAATCCTTGGAGGATTTCCAGGCTATGGAGAGATCCTAACTCAAACAGAAGAAATGACTGAAAAGATATCTGAGATTGTTTTCTGGGCTCCACAGACATTTAAAAACATGTGCACATGTGTGTGCATACGTGCATGCGTGTGCACACACACACACACACACACACACACACACACAGAGATAGGAAGACATGGATCTGCTGCCCTTGGTCAATGCAGCGTGAAGCAATGATAGTATAACCACCTTTGTTCTTCTTCCTCTGAGGCTCTTTGGACACCAGAAAGGGAAGAGAAACCTCCTAGGGGTTCAGATGAATTCAAGACCTCTGGCCACCAGGCAGAAAGGCTCCTTGGCTGTCAATGTTGAGGAACTAAGAAATGGTGAGGCAAAGACATTGTGTATCTGATAGGCCTGTATCTCCATCTTGTGTGCTTGGCTGCTGGCCCAGTGACCAGCTGAGAGAGAGCAGGCTCCTGACAAAGTCCAAGAGATGAATGAAGACAAGCAAGTCTCCAGATTTGAGAATGGCCCAGGACTATATGCAGAGGCCAGTGACTGGGATGGACCTGAGCTGCTCTCTACCAAAAACCCAGGAGAGCTGGGTGTTCTCTGGGAAGTTACACTGCAGCTTATCCTGGCAACTGGGGTGTCTACTCAAACACCAGCCCTCAGAAAACAATCTAGTTTGTGTTTTTCCCTGTCCTCAGTCCCCTCTTCTCTCTACCTTCCCCTCTCCCTCCCTTCTTCCTCTTTTCCTTCCTTCCTGCCTTCTCTGTCCTTTCTTTTCATCCTTCTCTAACTTTCCATCCCCCTTGCCCATCTCTTCCTCCCTTCCCCCTTATTCCTCCCTTCCCCCTACCTCTCCTTGGTGTGTGACTATGTAGTTGAGTACAATGCATTGAGCCCATGAGGTGCACTCTAAAGTCTTCGCTCTACCTTCTACGGTGCCAGGGAGAGCTCTAGCCGAGGTTACACACAATCAGGAAGGCGGACATACAGTCATTTCAAGAGCCATGCTCTGCGCATGCTGATTAATTCATTGCTGTTCAGCTTGTCAGCTCTGCTGCTCTCCAGAGCCCGAGATAAGCCTTTGTCCTTGACTCTCTCCTGTTCAAACAAATTTTGTGAACACTTGAATGGAGACATAGAAAGCTCCTAATCAAACCCATGGATTCCAGTGAGCTCAGAGGGGCTGACAAACAAGACAGAGGGAGGAGGGCCAGGCCACATCACTCAGTGGGCAATGCAACAAGCTCCCCCAGGCTTGCGAAGCTGGGTGCAGACGTATCAAGTGTATGTGCCCAGGGTGAGGAAGCCAGAGGAGCTCCTGGACCAGAGACGTCACCAACTCCTCAGTGTGCATCAACATGCTTTCTATCTGTCCCGGGCAACTCAAGGGTGCACACAGAAGTAGAATGGAAACAAAGAATCTCCTGGTGTCATTCAAGGGTGTCCTGGTTCTTCTCTCTTCAAATCTTAGAGTCAATTCTCAGTGCTAATATTGAAGAAGAAAACTGACCATTTTCTTTTTTTCTTATTTTTACACGTTTATTTTTTTATTTCATACGCAATGGTGTCCTTCCTGTCTGTGTGAGGGTGTCTGATTACCTGCAACTGGACTTAGACTGTTGTGAGCTCTCGTGTGGTTGCTGGGAATTGAACTCGGGACCTCTGGAAGAGCAGCCAGCACTCTTAACTGCTGAGCCATCCATTTCTTTAGCCAAAAAATTGACCCTTTTCAACAAGCTCAAACATAAACTTCAGAGTGAAAACAGGTTCAGAGTTCCCATTTTCAACTCGTCAAAGGACTGCCAGGAAAAAGAGGGCACATAGTATACCATGCCTGTGAGTCACTCTTAGTATCAGGGACCCTCACCTATATGCATTTTGAAGAAAACAGTATAGCTACTATAGTTGAAGCTATTTATTGGTTGAGTAAGGAAGTGAGTGCCCCTCCCAGACAGGCATCTAAACAGAGGCTAAAGTGGCCATCACAAGTTTCTGTGCAGTCTGCGCATTCACAGAGATGGGACTGACAACAGGACCAAGATTCTTTGTGTCCTACTGCTGGACCTGTAAGTGCAAGAGGAGGAAGAAGTCTCCAAGTCAGCTGCCCAGACTCACAGTAGTCCCAGGCATCTGTAAGGGGGCGGCGGTGTGTTTTCTCTCCTTTGTAGGAGTCTCCACAGGGACACAGACAAATATTTCCAGCACGAACCTTTCATGAAAAGTATGCGTGCAGAGCACAGTATGACATGTCTTCCTCTATTGCTTTCTGCCTTGTTGCCTTTTGACTGGCTATCAGTGATCCAGAAACACATCATTCTGTTGGAGAGGCAGGTTGGCTAGGGAGCTCTTGGGATCTGCCTGTCTCTGCACCCGCAATGCTGGTGTTACAGGTAAGAGCAGCCCTGACCAGCTTTTTCTGTGGCTTGAAACTCAGGGCCTCATGCTGCCACAGCAAGCACGCGTCCCAAGCCACTTCAGTGACGAATGGGCCCGTGAATCACATATGCCATTGCAGATGCACACGGAATGATGTCACTTTCCAGTAATTCCAAAGTATACATTGTGGTTTAGATAGTACTGAGGGCCAAGTAGGCATTGTGGGGTTCACAGTAAACAAACCCAGCAATCTACAGGAAGCTGCCCCTTAAAAGCTGCTTCACTGTAGTGTTCAACTGTGACCCTATCACATACCTGCCTTCAAATTTGGCAGGAAGCTCCCTCACTTCTCTGAGCCCCAGTTTCCTGATCTATGAAAAGGCTGCCGATGTAAGGCTAAGGGAAGCAGTAGCAAGGATGACTTTCTCTACAAGGTGGAGTCAAGAGGCAAAAGGAAGGGCACAGAGAGGGAAGTGAGTGAAGTCACTTAGTACAGAAAGAGCCATTTGCTCAGTTCTCCCAGGTCTCCTGGGCATGACTGCGCATGTCTGACCACAGACAGCTTAATGTCAGAATCATCCAACAAGCCCACCCGTCAGCCTTGCCCTTGTCACGCCTGCGCTTCAAGTGGGCATTTCCAGTTATTTTTAAACTGGAATGAGCTGGCTGCTTTGCCGCTGTGATTGCTGAGCTCTCTCTCTCTCTCTCTCTCTCTCTCTCTCTCTCTCTCTCTCTCTCTCTCTCTCAGCTGACAGGGTGAAAGTCTCCCACCTACAGGGAGGGGGTTGTCATCTGTTTTGATCCACACTTGTAGCCCTCAAGAATGGCTAATGATCGATGTGTTCAGCAAGTCAATCACAGTTCTGTCTGGTTCATGCTTACTTAGCAAGGCAGTTGGAGTGTACAAGAAAGACGCCAGGCTGGGTGTCAGCAAAGAGGCACCCACCCCCCTGCATCTCCCAGAAGATATGAGTTCAGATGGGTCCCTCATCCTGACCCACAATGTCATCATCTAATCCTAAAGATGGTGCTCCCAGACATGTACTATTACCGTTTTGTGCAGAAAACAGCATTTTATCAAAGTCTCTCAATCATCTCTTCATACACATTTGCATGCAAATACCATAGCAGGTGTGCCGGTTTGCTTTGGATGACTTCCCTCATGGATAGATAACTTCCTCTCCCTACTCTGCTCTTTTCCTTCTGCCTCATGACCTCACTTTGCAAGCCATCTCCACAATATCCAGGTCACTAGCAGTCCCCACATACTGTCTTCTGTGCTCATATGATCATCTGTAGAACCACTGTCTGATTCTTTTACTTTCAAGCGGTAGGACTGCCTATTCTATACTTTCCTGTCTTAGGAGCAGAACCCTGTGGGCACATCTGTGTCACATATCTGGTGTTCTTCACCTAAGAGAGGGCCTGCTGTGCTTATGCCCACTCCTCTCCTTGCCATCTTAGCTAAGCCCAGTCCAGACAGACAGGCTGCAAGAAGCACCCCTGAAACACAGACACGCACACACACAAAGGAGGACGAGGAGAGGGAGAGAAACATACACACGCACAAGCAAACATACAAGCAAATATACACAGAGACAATACATAAACATATTCAGACACACAGACAAACATAAACACGGATGCACACACAAACATGCAGAGATATGTACACACACAAACACAGAGACAAACATATACACAGAGACACAGATACAGAAATGCTCACAGAAACAAACTCATATAAACACACACAGACACATAGGCACATGACACATATAAAGACACACAAATGTTTTCACAGAATCAGACACAGACACACACAAAAACATATACACAAACAAGCAGACATATAGACATATATACAGTCACACAAAATATATCAAAACAGGCACACAGAGATACAGACAGGGACATACTTATATGTGTACATGCATGCATGAGCGCATGCATGAGCACGCACACACACACACACACACACACACACACACACACACACACATTTTCTTCCCACTTCCTTGTCTGAACAGCCTAGATACTTCCATGACTGTTACTCAGAGAATCGAGCCAGACTTACAGATATTGGGGGTATGTCTAACATTGCATGGCCAGTAAGTGCTGTCAACAATGGAAGATAACAGCCACTGTATTGCATACAGTTTAGTATCTGATGCCCTCCCCCACCTTCCAATTCCCCCTCCTGAAAAGCAGATTCTATTCTAGGCTGTCCTGAAGTTCTACCTACTGATAATATGATCAGGTTTTGGACTCGCAGAAAGTGTCCCAAGGACTCTGGTTAGAGTACTCTTTGGAGAACAGTAATTCAGCAGCCCATACCAGCATATGGGAAGAATTTAGGGAAGACAAACTAAAAAATCATTCTGAGAGTCTGTGTCAAACACTAGCAATGCTCCAGACCAGCAGAGAACAAGCTTATTCAGCCCTCTCTGAAGGTGGAGTGAACATCCCTGGACCCAGTCCTCTTCCCGCTGAGGGACTGGCCTCGTGGAGACATACATTCTGGATACACTATACAGAGCTTTCCTGGTCCCCGTGACAGGGTAGACAGAGTTTGTATAGTCCTGTCTTCATTTCTATACCATGTAGCCCTCCTTTGGGAATGGGGGGGACGAGATATTCTTAAGGAATCTTGCCATCTGACTAGCTGGGAAACTGTTTCTCAGAGCAGTAAGGAGCCACTTCCTGTGTGTCATGGCAGTAGTATGGAAGTGGGATGGGAGACTTGGGTTCATGTGTTTATGTATAAGCTTGTGATTTCTCCAGGAGTCCAAGGCCCGGCTTAAAATCATGAGTTCTGAGGTCCAAAAATAGGTCCAGGTTTAAGTATCAAATGTGCCACCTGTTCTGTGAACTTGGGAAGAGTTTTAAATCCATGAATGTTTCTGAGAGAATTAGCCCCTTGGGATTCCAAAGACTGTAAGAAAATTTTTTAAAGGTTTCACAGGTATGAAACCACTCCACAGTACGCAGTTAAAAAAGCATTAATAGTGCATGTGATGTTTGTGGATGACTTCTTGAAAACCTCACCACAGTGGCCTCAGCCTCCAGTGGGATGTCTTTTCCACAAGTGACACTTCTCTTGACATATGTGGATCCTCTAGGAAGCCTCTGTAAACCATGTGGTGGTGGTTGTTGTTGTTGCTGCTGCTGTTGTTGCTGCTGCTGTTGCTGCTGTTGTTGTTGTTGCTGCTGCTGTTGCTGTTGTTGCTGCTGCTGCTGCTGCTGTTGCTGCTGCTGCTGCTGTTGTTGTTGTTGCTGCTGCTGTTGCTGCTGTTGTTGTTGTTGTTGCTGCTGCTGTTGCTGTTGTTGCTGCTGCTGCTGTTGCTGTTGTTGCCGCTGCTGCTATTGCTGTTGTTGCTGCTGTTGTTGTTGTTGCTGCCGCTGCTGCTGTTGCTGTTGTTCTCGCTTGCAAATTGTCATCTACAGAATCTCCAGAGTTGGGGGGGGGGGGGTGAGCTCATCATCTTAGTTGCTGACGGCTACTTGGCTAACGGGCAGAGAAGGGTTGGAGATGTGCCCTGGGAAACTTTCTCCAAGTACAAAGGCCGTGTTTCTATAAGGTTGTCAACCAGCCTCAGGGAAAAAGCCATTTCATTTGAATTTTCGCTTCTACCCTGGATAAATTCTAGGGGCAATTAGGCTACTCTATGTTTTAATTAAAAAGAGTCACCTTCCGATGAGTCTCAGGAAAACAGATACTGCATATTCTCTCTCATGTGCATATCATAAGTTCTAATGTTTATGTCCTTGTAAATAAGGGGGTGTGAGAGTAAGTATAGATTACGAAATTGGATAGGAGACCACAGAGGGGAGCAAGAGTTTTGAGAAGGGGTGAGCACAAAGGTTACTGTCATGTGAAAGTGGGAGGCCCACTATGGGGAGTGGGGGAAGGAGGAGGGGAATGTTGGAGGAGGGGCAGAGAGAAACAACAACACATTTTGCTTGGGAAAAAAAACTCATAAGGATATACAATCCTCTGAAAACAAATCGAAGAAAACAAAAGTCACCTTCCACCATAGAGCAAATGGAGCTTCCTGAGTGGCCTCATGGATGAGCCCACCTTTCCAGGAATGACCAGTGTGGAAGGGATCACCTCCTTCTTCCCTCTGAAATGTGACTCTTACAGAATGTGAATGGAATCAGTGGAAAATGTGGACTCGGCACTCATCATCACCATAGACTAACTCATAGCAAAGGTAGTAGTAATGTCCACATGTCAGACTGAATACTCACCCCAGGATTTCCTTAGGAGAGGAGGGGAATCCCCACTGCCTTTTCTGATTATACAGAATTCAGTTCCTCCCTCCAAGGACATGTGCTTCCATCCAACTGTGATGTCTGCTCCAATCCTACAGACAGAATACATTCATTTGCGGTAACCCACAAAGTCATCATCTTCTTAATGACCTTGGGGACCTGCTCAGTAGCTCTGTGACCCCACCAAGGTAAGAGTAGAGTTCCTGTCCCATTCAAGATTGCATCTTCACATTCTGTTTCTGTCACCCAGAAAGACATCCAAAGTCGAGGCACATCAGTTATACCCTCCCAGAACACCCCATAGCCTTGCTTTCCCCCTCTGAGAAAGAAGGAGGAGACTATTACTAAGCCAGTGTTTGTCACAATCCCCCAAGGGTTGTGGGCTAAAGCACCAGTTGAATAAGCCTTGCTGGAGAAGGTAGAAAGAGTATGGCTCTCCTCATCTGTTCATCTGTGGGATCTCACACGCTGACTAAGCACATGCACACTTACCTGTCCCATGACCTTTGAGGGAATCTGGGATCCGAAAGCCACGCATAGCTGTCTTTGTAGGGCAGAGGAGCATGTGGGATTGCCACACAGCAGTAGGCTTAGAATAGTCTCCCCACTTGGCTGACCCCTTGATCTACAGTTCATCCAGCCAGGCAAATGCTGAGCAACCCTCCTGCTCCGTAACTGTGGTCTAGGCTAAAGACAAGCTACAGTGGTTTACCTCCATTGTCAACCTGGCTACCTTTAGAAACTCCTAGAACACTGAAACAGACCTCTGGGATGTCTGAAGATATTTTCAGAAAGGATTAACTGGCTATAGGTAAGATCAACTGGAATTCGGACCATACCACTCCTTATGGGATAGAGGGGGAGAGATGGGAGCTCCAAGTACAGAGATTCTTTTTGTTCTTAGTCCCCATGATGTGAGCTGTTCTACATCTCCACACTCTCCCCCCCGACCCCCATCATGATGGATAGAACTCTCTGAAACCCTGAGCCAAAAAAACAGCAAACACACACACACACACACACACACACACACCAAGATAGCTGTTCCAGCATTTTGGTCACAGTGACAAATAGGTGGCTAGTATACCCAGAGCAGTACTCATGGCTCAGAGGTGACTCTGTTGGGTTATTGTGCTTTGACAAAGAGCCTTCACTATCAAGCTGGGTGGGACACCTGGCCAGGTCTTAGTGATGACAGGATTACTTGGAGAGACGAACAAGGTGCTAAAAGACACCAGGGAATAACTGCTGCATGTCAACCTTGGCAGCCTTGCCCATTCCTCTTTCTGTTCACCTTAGCTGATCTCATCACTGATCTTCTCCCTCAAGTCCTTCCTCTTTGCCTCTTGTCTTCTCAAAAGGACCCGTCACGGCATATCATAGCCATTTATGATCTACGGGGATATATTGTCTGACTTGTACACTGCTACAGCCCATTCACAGCACCATTTCACATTCTAGAATAAAAGTGGGGAGGAGAAAACTGGGCACAGACATTCATGTCCCAGCCCCTTTCTCTGCTTCCCAGATGCTTCCTTAAATGGAATAATAAATAAATGATCACAAGACAGAGCCTGAAGGAGGTCACTGAGAGTTGAATCCAAAGAGGCCTGGAGAAGCCAAGACATCACATCAGTCCTGCATGGAAACATTTGAGGGCTTCCTGGAGGAAGCAGAACTGAAGCTTAGAGAAGTCTCAGGCTGCCCTCCTGTACCTTTTACAAGCTCAAAGATGACTGTGTATTAATTCAGGATGGCGGACAGGATCCCACAACCACCAGATTGTCTGTTACATTGTACTTGATCATTGAACTAAAGTCCATGTTTAATGGAGGAAGCTTGGAGACAGATGGGCACAGGCCATGGCAGAGTTAGGTAGCACTCTCTGTTCCTGAGAACATCTTTTGGAGACCATGTCCTTGGATATTGCCAGATACTGGTCCAACCTCTTTTATCCTGGCTGTGCTGACACAATTTGGCCTTCTGCTTTCTTTTTATGCACACGCTCACCCCACACTCACATTAAACCCTTCACAGCTAGAAAACTCTGAAGCCGCACGTGCACATTCTCCAATCGAGGATGTGGGTATCACACCCGCAGCCCCACAAAGAAAGGCTGGGGCCATCATTGGGCTCAACACCCAAGGAGCAGGCTTTGAGGTTGCTTGCACCCCAAGAGTTAAGGAGTATTGTCTCCTAGTGTTTGAGGGGGAAGTGTTTTTCAGCCTAGCAATTTCATCACCACTCAAGCGTGAAGTGTGATCTGCAAGATGTGTTTGTCTGGCATCCAACCTCAGCTCCACCACATCCTTACGAACTTCTCTGAAACTCAGCATCTTCCTCTGTGGAACCTCCCTGAAATGTCTGTTGTGCTTTCCTGAGAAAACTGATCTTTTACTTTTTTTTTTTCGGTTAACCAACATTTCTTAGAAACTAAGAGAAATCATCAAGACCAGGGTGGGGTCTGGGGAGCAGAGGGCGTGGTGACCTATAGACTATGGAGTCTGCCAGCTGGTCCAACTGAGAAAAGTGAGAGCTAGAAAAGAATACTCAAGATGCTGATAGCAAAGAGAAGGTATGCATCGGTGTGACTTGAAACACCCTGTGGCCCTGAGGTGAGATCACAACATGGCAGTGTGGAAGATGTTGGCATAAAGTGAAACAGCATTTTAGTCAAAAACCTAAATTGCTAAAATTAACTTCAAACATGGACATCTCATCAGATGAAACCCCAAAGAACTTGGAGGGAAAATGTAAAGGATTATATTGCTAAACATTTTTTCACTAAAAAAAAAAAAAAAAAAAAAAAAAAAAGGCTTAAATAGCTTTGTAGAATGGGTCTTCAAAAGATTTTTAAAAGTAATTTCAAGAGATTAAACTGTTTCCAAGATCTACATACTTTTTTAGGGTGTCTAAAAATGATATCCAACTCATTTTTATTAGTTGGAATACTTTTCATTTGTGTGTATGTGTGTGTGTGTGTGTGTGTGTACACACACACATGCACAGCACTATATTGTAGACACTGGAGACCAGATGATAGCTTTGGGTCTTGGAACTGAATTTAAAGATGGTTGTGAGTCACCATGTGGGTTCTGGGAACCAAATCCAGGTGTCCCCCCCACCCCCCGCTCTTACCCACTGAGCCACCTCTCCAGCCCCACCCCCACCCTGCTACCATATTTACTGAGACACAGTCTCTTCATTGGACTTACTGTTTTAGCTAGACTGGCTGGTTAGTGAAACCCTGAGATCCTCCTGTTTCTGCCTTCCCAGTACTAGGCTGTAGTTATAGATGTAATCCACCACTTATATCATACATTGAGTGCTGGGTAGCTCAACCCCAGGCTCATGCCTACACAGTGAACATTTTACCTTCTGAGTAATCTCCCTTGCTCCAAGTTGCAAAAGCTTTAATAACTATGCCTGACAAATACAATATACAACAAAGTTTAAAATCCATAAAGTAACATTACTAGGAAATTTATATGTAAAAATTCTAAATAAATATGTATATGTATCAGATTTCAGAAGGGTGTTAAAAGAATAATGAAGTATGATTAGGCAAAATATAGTCTGGGAACATTAGGTTCAAAGTCAATTGACATAGGCAGTTAAAAATAGTAAGAGAAAGCATGATTGTACCTTTGTAGTTCTATTCAAATGTATTTACACAGAAAGTTCTGTGAGAGCAGAAATTGTTAGACTGGATTTGATCAAAATAAGATGCCTTTGCCCTTCTCAGGACCATTGAGAATATGAAAATATGATCCACAAATGGGGGAAATAATTGTAAGCTGTGTATCTGTTAGAAAAAGAGTGTGTATCTAGAATATATCTGAAACTCATACACCCCAACAAAAAGGAAATGACACACAGCCTTGAAAGAGGTGGTGTATCTGAGCAGACCTCCACCAAAGACCACACATCAGCAGGCACTAGTCACTGGAGAAGAGGCACCCCACCGTTGGTCAGAAGGACATAACTTTGGTGTAAGATCAAAGTCATGCTCAGTACATGTCTGTTGAATGGCTCTAAGGAGCAGGAGTAGAAATACCTGGGTAGGAGCAGGAGGTGAAGAACATGGGTGACCATGCGCCACCATGAGGGAGACTGAAGACAGCGTGAACACAGGAGCAGGTGCTGGGACAGTAGGTGAGGTCTCAGGTGTGATGCTGTAGGATTTCCCATCATAGACAAAACTCGCCCAATGTGCCCCTAAAGTGATCCAGTTTTACAGTAGATGACTTGCACACAACAGTGATGATCTCAAACGGTCCTGGAAAACACTTTAGCATTCTGATTCATTGCTACCTCTGCCGGTCAGAGAAGTGATGTGTTAGGCTTGTTTGGGATTTTCCCTTCTTTCCCTCTCAGTGAATGTCTACTACTTGTGGAATGTTTTTTAAAGTCTCCTAAGGAGGACCCTGTGAGAATCGTGGAAGACACCATCTCTAACACACACCATCTCTAACACAACCTCTTGTGTGGGATGGCTACTCAATAAACAGAAGGATTCCTCTCTGTTTTTTAACCCTCTTAATTCCTTCTCCTTGGCCTAGCTATGGATTCATGTTCCAGAAACACAAAGCACTGTCCCCATCCCCTAATAAGTGTCATGCTTTTGCAGGACCCGTCTTAGGTAAGTTTTCTATTACTGTGATAAAACACTATGACCATAATTAACCTGGGGAGAATAGTCATTCCAAGTCACCATCCATCACTGAGGGGAACCAGGGCAGGAGCTCAAGCAGGGACCTGAAGTCAGGAACTGAAGCAGAGGCCATGGAGAAATGCTAGTTTCTTGTGCTTGGCTTGGCCTGCACAGGCCATGGCGAGAGGCTAGCCCCTTATGCTTTGCTTGGCCTGCTTTATTTATTTTGCTTTTGAATCTTTCTCCTTTTATTTAAAATGATTATTTTCTCACATAATATATCCTGAGGGTGGCTTCTCCTCCCTCTTCTCCTCCCAGTTTCTCCCCACCTTCCCTCCCATCTGGATCTACTCCCTTTCTGTCTTTCATTAGAAAAGAGCAGGCTTCTCAATGATAACAAAATATAACACAATAAAATAGAATAAGATGGAATAAAAACTATCACATCCAGGTTGGCAGAGACAACTTGAAGGATGAGAGCCCAAGGGACAGAGATCAGAGGCTCACTCATTTGCACATTCTGGGATCCCATAAACACACTAAACTGGAAGCCTATATATATATATATCCCAGTGCAGACCTGTGCAGGCCCTGGTCAGCTTGCCTTCTTCTAGGCTCCCAGAAACATAAGCATGGGGTGGGGTGGGGTGGAGGGGCACCATCCATAGTGAGCTGGGCCCTTCCACATCAATCAATCAAGACAACACACCACAGACTTGCCCACAAGGCCATCTAGTGGGAGGATCTTCTCAATTGAGGTTCCTCTTCCCCAGTGACTCTAGCTGGTGTCGAGTTGACATAAAAGTAGCCAACACAGACTCTGAAAGAGACTTAGAGAGCTAAGAGGGAGAACCCACAGGGAGGATCTAGCTGGGAAGAGCATTGCCGCTCCTGTGTAGGCAGCAGGGGCAATAGAAGGGGCAACTTCTCCTCCATCTGTCAACATATAGGACAGCAGGCAATGCAGGGCAGGGGACTCAGAGAAGGACAATGCCAAGGCTAGCCCATCCTCACCAATCTTTAGCCTGGCATCACCCTGTTTCCTGCCTATGGACCCAGAGAGTCAGAAGTCAAGTTGATATCAGTCTGACTGAGACAAAAAGAAAAGGCAGAAGTAACTGTGTGGAGCACGACCAACGTCTGAATCAATAAGACTATGCAAAGTGACCTCCAGGAACCTGCAGAATGTCTTGGTAGGCCTTTGATGTACTAGGCAGTGCTTTCTTAGCATAAAATATTACAAAGCTGGACAGGCAGCAACTGGAAACTTGCACAATGCCTGTAGCCAAAGAGCCCAGGCAAGGAGATATTTGCACTGTACAAGGAGATTAGAGCATGCTCAAGGTCTGCAGTACAGTGAATTGGAGAGACCTCCGGACATCATTCTGTCTCTTTTCAGTGAACACTACTCCAGACTTACCTGACTCTCAGAAACCAGCTAAAACTGACCAAATAAGCCACAGGTAACAACTATTAAAACAGTGGTTCTCAACCATCCTAATGGACCCTTTAATACAGTTCCTCATGTTGGAGTCCTCCCAAACCACAAAATTATTTTCTTTGTTACTTCATAACTGTAATTTTGCTACTGTTATGAAGCTTAAGGTAAATAACTGTATTTTCTGATGGTCTTAGGTGACCCCTGTGAGAGAGTCATTCAATTTCCCAAAGGGGTCTCAATCCAGAGGTTGAGAACCACTGCTTTAAAGGAAGCTAGCAAGACCCAGACACATGACTATACCCAAAGTTCCCCATCCATTATACCCTACAAAACCCATCAGTTGCACCGAGAAGTGGGAAAGAGTGGACCTGGACAAACAGAATGTCTGTCAGAAGATGGAGATGAAAAACAGCAGAGACAGTGGTATGGTTGACAGATGGTTCAACAGCTGCTAAGAGAGTGCACCCAAAACAGGATGGAGGAGAAGCAGGGAGAGGGGAAGGAAGAGGAGACAGGAAAGAGGGAGGAGGGAGAAAGCAGAGAGAGAGAGAGAGAGAGAGAGAGAGATCAGAGAGAGAAGGGCCAAAGGAGAAAAACAACACATTTGTCAGAAATGTTTGACTGCTCTGGATTAGCAAGGGATTAGATGCTCCAGGGAGAGGAGACCAATGAACCTGAAGACAGAGAATGGGTTGATCCTGCAGAAAAGAGAAACACTGGGAAGCTGGCAGGGCCTCAGTGAGCCCTGGGGACAGTATCGAACCACCAAGCAGAAGCATACAATGGAGGGAATCAAAATAAATTATTTGACTAAATAATGGCTAAACATTTCTAAACTTGATAAAAGGTATAAACTCCCTGATTCAGAGAGTCAACAACCCCAGGCAGGATCAACACACACACACACACACACACACACACACACACACACACTGAACCACACACAGTACATCAGAATCAAATTGCTAGGACCAACGATTTAAAAAACAACAACAAAAAAAAGCAGAGCAGGCCAAGAAGACAAGCCAAAGCCTTGAGATTCTTCTGAGAGCCAGACTATGGTTTCCCAGAGGAGAAAGAGCAGTTCCTTCCAGCCAAGGTGGAACATCCAAAGAGTACAGACCCTCAGGTCCACATGGAAAGAAGGAAAACTCAGCCTCAGTGTGGACAGCTACCGAGATGCTCAGATGAGACTAAGCGATGGTGGGATAGTCACAGTGGGGACAGGTACAAGCGAACCAGCCAAGTGACATGTAGCAATTTGGATTCCTCGACTTGGGGATGGGAGGCAGGGAGAGGGAGGAATGGCTTTGTCTTAGTCCTTAGCAACAGGACAGGTCCAGCCTTGGAATCAAGAAGACAGAGCACGGAGGGACTGGACAGAGGGACAATGTCATCAGTACCGGAAGTCCCCTCTGGAGGTGCCTGACACAGTGCCAGGGAACTAGGATCACAAGTACGTGCCCCTTAGCTGCCAGAGACAAGAGCTTTCCCACTGGGAGTTCACAGTGCCCATACCATCATCCGAAGACCTTAAGAGAGTCTTAGACACATTTCCAGGCAGATCCCAGGATGCTTGTAGCTGGGATCCTTCACAGAGCAGCGGCACAAACACACCCATATTAAACGGTATTTTGAGGTGTTTCTCTTGCCCTCACTCCAGGGTGCCTTTTCAGAGAAAGTATGCTGTCCCAAAAGAAAAAATAATAATAATAAAACCTTCTATCCTCCCCACCCTCCCTGTCAGCCCAAGCTCTCTCCCCAGACAAGTGTCAGGGAGCTGGCTGCTCTCCAAAGCTGCCTGGCTCACTCACTCTCAAAATACCCTCAACCATAGATGCTTCTAGAATGTGAACTGACCTGGAACATTTTTCGTCAAGGGCAGCAAAGCTTTCAAGTAGTTTCTTGGAACAGAAGAGGAGATAGAGGGACCGTTGCTGAAAAGGAGACTTAGCAGATCACACAGGCAGCAAAAAACAGAGTGGCCCAGCAGGCTGCTGGGAAGGCTGGCTGCCCCTGCTGCCTCAGAAGATCAACCTTTTACAGAAGACACAGGGCCTTAGCAGCCACTTCAGAGAGTGCTATGAGGAGACAGTAAAATGCCCTATGTCAATTAAAGGGTGGGGCAAGGAGGGAGTGCAGGGAGCCCATGGAGCCTGACTTCAGAGTTGTGTGGTCTCAGGATCGTTGATACCTCCGCTTCAACTCTGGTCTCATCACTTATCACAGATGCAGGACTCAAATGTCTTGCTAAATATCACCATGCCATTTATCTCCTAAGGATATGGAAGTCACCACACAAGTGTATGCAGTAGACAGAAAAACTGATCTGTAAATTTGCTTGCACGGAACCCAGCCCACAGTCTACACAGCACTGGGCACATTCTGTGCTGTTCTTTCCTCTGCCTTCCGCAACTGGAAGCATTTCCTAGGGAGGTCACACAGACCCCTGCCTGTCCCTCCAGTTATCTTTGAACACACGTTCCCAGCTTGTCTTTCTGTCTTGCTCCACCTCTCGCAGGTCCCCTTTGACAGGCCTCCCACATTCCACCCACCTTGCAGCTGGGAATTCAAAAGGCAACAGTTACTCTCCGTGGAGATTGACAGATAGCAACAACAAAAAAAAACATTCTCTCACCCAGTGATCTTGAGAGTACTGAAGCTACGATTGGCTGTCACCTGGCCCCTGCCTTTCTCTGTATCCAGCTTGTCCTCTGCCCTGGTGCCCAGTTAGACGACCCATTTCCAGAGTCTGCTCACTTTGTAACTTGGACCCCAAGGTGCGGAGATCCTCCACTTTTTGAGAAAGAAGACTTGAGTTGTGCCCACAAGTTGCCAGCTGATCTTAGACCCAAGGATCCCTTCAGTGCTCCAAGCTCATCCTTGTCCCTGCCGGCAGAAAAGCCTGTTAGAAGTGATCGCAAGTCCAGAACCACACATGCCTGCCTCAGTAGCTGCATTTCTTCCGAGCCAGTTTCCAGCCAAGACAAGGCCCCTGGTCTCGATGGAAGGATATATCTCTCACAGGCTGCTCTTAAGATTCAGATGTGTGGGAAGCAGGCAACAGGATAGAAACAGAGCATAAGAGTATAGGGAGCCACAGAACATTCTAGAACTTGGTTTCAGAGCAGCCTAGCCTAAGAGTCAGTCATATCTTGGCTTGTTGCAGATTTCATACTTAAACGTTTTTCTTAACAGAGAGGTAGAAAGTAGCATCTTTGAGAGATGGAGGCATGAGGTATGGAGCCCTGTCGAAACGACAGCTGCTGCTCATATCATGGAAGGTGGAAAGGAAGACGCAGAGCTCTAGAAGACAGACTGGGACCTTCACACGGACTGTTTCAAACACCCTCATAAGAGTAGACACACAAGCAGTGAGCATCCAAAGGACTTTGCACAAGGATTCCTCTTACTGAGCGGCTCTGGGCTGTGCCAAGCTGCAATACAGGGAAAGAGAAGCCCTAAGGAAGCAGTGACCTGGGAGATTGGTATACTCCCTGCCAGAGGGGACTCAAACATGGCAATATCACGCACTCATCAACCTTCCTGAACCTGCTGATCAAGACTTCCTAGCCATCTCCTAAGCCAGTAGTAGGTCACTGGCCCAAAGTCGTCACTGCACAATGCTTCACCCCACAGTGGTCTTACAGGGATGGTATGCCTTCAGGAGGCAGGGTTCATCACCCTGGGCAACTGTGTCCTTCCCTCGTGAGTTTTCTTGAACAGCTGAGCCATGTGTTCTTTCCCAAGGTCAACGTCAGTACGTATAAACATCTAGAACTGTATAAGCTGTCCAAGGGTCAGGGGAACAAAGGGCCTCTGTAGTCTTTTCTATCCACACCTCAAGTTCTTTTTATGACTAGTAAACCTTGCACCCAGAAAACTGAGTAAAATCTTGAAATGGGCATAAAGTATCCCTCCATCCAGGCAAGCCAGAGTCCAATCAGCAACTGACCTATCTCTTGGCCTCTTCATCATGGTAAGGAGCCATGAAGCCTATGTAAAGAGAAGTACAGAGATTCACTACCTGCCAGGTAGGGTACATCCTTAAGATCAGAGTACCAGAACTGGGAGATAAAGGCCCAGCCCTCAGTCTTCCCCAGACAATGCAGAAGAAGGTCCTCAGAGTGTCTCAGAAGTCTTGGGAAGTCTGCCTGAAGCAGTGGTGTCAGCAAAGCCCCTGCTATTGGATTTCCCTTCCCCTCCTCCCTCACCCTCTTCCACCTGCTCCTTGAGATCACTTCTTGCTAAGTCTCCCACAACCCCCATTCACAGATCAGCACCCACCTTCTGGAGAACCTACACTGCGCTAATATTTAACATTCCCCATGAACACTGCCGGGCTCCACTATGTACAGTGCATACTGTACACAAGATGGCTCTGGAGCCGATGTCCGGGAGCCTGATTTTTTTCTCTTGAGTCTTGGGCTGATCCAAGATCCCTGCCACCCCTAGAGCTCTTTGTCTTAGAAGCTGGTGTATTAATGTCCCCTTCGGTCTTCTCTCTCAGATGTCACTCTACAGCCACACCCCTCTCCAGCTGTGAAAATTCACCTGCCAAATCATTTCTCTGTAGCTCTGCCCGGGGGCAGTATGACAGCATATGGCTCCCTATGCCTGAGTTAATTATCTATGGTGTTCACACCACACGAAGGTCCCAGCACCGTAAGCAGAAGCTGCACTTTGCAGTGGAACTTCCAGGAGCCTCACCTTCAGACTAGGTTTGGTTTGGGGGTGGTGATAAGTCTGGGGTCAAGCTTGTACATGTGACAGACTTGCTGTATCATGCCCTAAAAGTTTAAGTGACTACTACCACATACATACATACATACATACATACATACATACATACATACATACATACATACAATCTTTCAACTAGCATTTGTATCAAAATTCAGTGTCTTCCAGATACTCCAGATGCCAATGGGGTCTGGTTTAGAGCAGAGAATCCTGGATTCAGTTCATGAATTCAGTGTGTGTTAGGAGTGTGATGCAAAGCAGGAGAAATAGGGGCTGGGAGGGGGGGCTGGAATTCAGGACCCTGAGTCTCTCGCGATTCTCTCCTGCACACCAGGTAGCTAGACTCCCAGAGAGCATGTTCCCTATCACTGACGCATTACCTCCGCACACTGTCTCTTCCAACCTCTGCAATGACAGCGTCTTGTCCCCCACCCCTTAGCTGCCCCTCTGGCTTCTTCTGACCTCGACCTGCCCACTTCTACCCACCTCGGCCCGACTCCATGAGGCCTTCACTGCCGTCATCCCTACCTACAGCCATTGTTGCTCTTCTCTGTTCCTCTCCTCCTTCTGCAGAAGAACTCAAATACAACCTGATCTCACCCGCTATTTCCTGGACACCTACCACACCGCCCAGTGTCTGCAAAGGTCACCTCAAGACTACAAACAGGTGCTGGAGTTCCAACCATTAAATACCCATTGCATATATCAGAAAATATAAATAAAAGTAGGATTTGTGATAGCACTTGTTAAAAGAGACACACAAACATAGACGTACACACACACACACACACACACACAGAGAGAGAGAGAGAGAGAGAGAGAGAGAGCCTGAAGAAACTGAAAGCAAAGTCTTCACTGGACTTGTGGCTTCTCTGAAGGTAAGTGTTTACTGGGAAGGAGACGAATAAGAGGATATTGCAGAAAGACCCTGTAGCCTCTGCCATTAGACACGTGCATCACTTCCTGGAGGAGGAGACACCCATCAGCTCCTGAGAATAGAAGCAGTTACCCTAGGGAACCCTTAGGGAGAGGACATGTCATTGAGATTCTATCTGCTGAACCCCAGCATTCACTCAAGGAAACAGTAGACCAGGCTCTAGACTCTGGCTATATCCTACCTTAATGAGACCTCCTATCATCAAAGTATGCATGACAGGACTTATTAAAGGGGCTCCCTGGGATTCCCCTGGCATGCTGGGGCCAGGCCTTCAGAACTACCTGACTTTCAAAGGGAGAAATAAGAAGAGTGGCCAGCAGCTCTCTCCTAGCAATGCTGACCACGGCTAAGAGTGGTTCATCAGTGTGAAAGCCAATGTTAGTGTGGGCATGAACTCCAGGCCTCACAGTCCATGGTCCCTTCCACAGTGGGGTGCAGACACTGTTAGAAGAGGAAAAAATGCCCCCCTCCTTTCAATGGAAAGCTGGTGAGCCAGGAGCCAGTGCAGGCTGCTTGGAGTAGTCTGCTCAAAGTGCTATAGCCTTCGATGGAGAGCTGACCACTGACCCCCCCCAACCCCATAGGACGATGCACAGTAATTATGCTCAGATGCTCTGAGTGGGACCCTTCCTCCTTGGCTATGTTTTCCTTCCTCGATGCCAAAGATCACCTCTTCACCTGACAGTGATACCTACCTCTCTGTGGTAAAGAGAGCAGGACCCATGAGTCATTTTTCCTGTGAGGAGACGTGCACATCTGGGCAGGAGAAGATTGAAGCCATCACCTGCCCCCACCACAAATTCAAAGCTACAGATGGTGGTGAAACTTGGGTCCATCTGCTTTGTATCCACAGAGGACATGTAACCAAGACAAGCTAACATGGAAGGAAAGGTCACTTCCAGGCAACCCATATCTCTTCTGTCCTTTGAGGGATTAATAAGGAGTCAGAATACACTTGTATTTCCTCTCCTTAGAGGCTATGGTGTCCTCCTGGCTTAAGAGTTAACCACACCATCCAGCCTCAGGAAGTAAGTGCATGTCCCATTTGTGATGGCCAGCCTCAATCTTTGTCCCTAACTCTTTGCCACATCTACTGGCTGACTAGATGTCTGGCTGGTACTTGAGAGCAAAGTTGATTGTAGTAAGGCTTGTCCTGGCCTCCTGGTGCTTGCAGCTATACAAAGGAGGTAGCTACCTGGCCTGCAGTCTCTGAGTAGCACAATACCCACAGTTGCCTGTCTGTGGTTTTGGATTCTCAGAGCCTTCTTAGAGCAAATTTCTCATGGGAGTTGGGCTTAGATGGAAAGTAGAGACCTGCGTCTCCATTATAAAGTCAGTACCGAAGCATTTCCCAGTCAGAGGAAGGGGTTTTGAAGAGTAAATGATGAAGAAAGAATTTTCAGTACACAGATGGGACTACTCTAGACCTTTAAGACACATAGGGTCATAAATCTGAGAAATGAGTAGGTAGGAAAATCCATGGGGCTGGACCAAAGAACAACAAAGAGATTGAGCTGCTGGTCCTCTGTGGACCATTCTGCCACAGTCCACCCCTAAGAACCCCTGCTGTCACCAGGCTATCTGTCCATGGAGTCTCTGGAGCAGGGACGGTCTGTGTGTGGCTCTAGTGGATAGACAGGGATAGAAGGATCTGGGAATGTGCCCTGAGGGAAATCAGAACAAAAGATGACTGAAGCCCTTGAACACTTCCTACCAAGCAATCACCTTGTGGCCACCCTTGCCCAATAATTCCCAGACTGTTTACAAAGATTGCGAAGATTGATTTACTCTGAGATGTTGACCATAATGACCCAGTTTGCAAACAAGGAAAGGGAGGTTCAGGGTAGATGGAACAGTAAGTAAATGTTAGACCAGATCCAGGATTCCATGACTCTTGCCAAGTAAGACAGCTGGGTGCCAAGAGACCATACATCTGTGGAGGGACTGTGGGAAGAAATTGTTTACCAAAGATGCTGGCCATGTGTGCATTTGTTTAAAGAGAAAGAAACTGACCATGGGGGTGGGATATGAGGGGTGGTGGAGAGTTCCTGTGTGTGTGTGTGTGTGTGTGTGTGTGTGTGTGTGTGTGTGTGTGTGTGTATGAGACTGTCTTGGCTCTACTTGGAAACTTTGTTACAGTCCTACTCCTCTGTTCTCCTCTTTGTCTTTTGCATTTCTTACAATGTTACTTCTGTAATTAGATATTTTAAAAACAATGTTTTTCAGGCACGAAATTCCTGCAGGCAGGCAGGCTTGAGGACCTGACTCTTGTCACCGGAACCGTAGGTTAGAAGGAGAGGACACACCCCACCCTCACACCCCACCCTCACCCCTGGTTGTTCTCTGACCTCCATGTGTGTGCTTCGATGAACACATAGACGATAAATACATAAACAATGTAATTTTAAAAGATTTTTTTTAAACCCTTGTTTTCTTATAAACCCATGTAAGTTTAAACCGGAGCAAGGGAGCAAGGTAATGAGGAAACCAGAATGGACCTGGGGTAAGGAAACTTGGCTCTGCTCCCAGCAGTGGGATCTTTCCCTGGCCTACTGTGTGGCCTTGGCTCATTCCCCTTCCCTCTCTGAGCTCTGTTTCTCTCATCTATAACTGGAACTTTAGGCTGAACGTGCTTGCAGATCTTTTCCTACTGTCCTCTGTAGGTCACAGTTGCTTCAAAGAAGAAAGCATCCCAGGGACTCCCAGACCCCAGCCTTGGGATCTGGGCTGTCAATCCCACCCCTCTTCCCTCAGAATGGAGGTCGCAGCCTTGGCTACTCCGGCCTTTGGAAAGAGTGAGTAGAGGGGTCTTTGTGAACCTGACAAGCTGTTTCCAGTGCCCTATGTCACCAGCAAGGTTTTCCTAACCCTCGTGTCTGCTTTCCATGGTCTCCCACACTAGGCACAGTGACTTTCTTGTCCTTTTGCCCAGCTGTCCAGACCTCTGTGCCCTTGAGGGATGGATACACACTCTCCTTTCTGCTCACAGCAGGGTCTCTCATAGCAGGTCTCAGGCAGGTGACAGCTTAGAATCTCTTGGAATCGTCTGGACCTGCTGATCCCTGCTTTCACTCTTGGGGCTGTCTCTACTCTGTCCAGATGTTTACACAGCTGGCCGGATTACTAACTGCGCTGACATCATATACCTTGATATTTCCTCCATGCAGAAATGGCTCAGATGGGAGAGAAGCAGGCTGCTGAGAATCAGAGTTCTCCAGGACTGACCCACAGAACATCCCCCACTTACTGAGAAAGCTTTGGACTCGCTCACTTGCAAGCACTGCTCCTGACCTCAAGAGCCTCTGTTTCCCCATCTGTAAAGCAAAGGGATCAGTTTGGTCAGCTCCACCGTGCCTTTGGGTTCGCAGAATTGATCTGAAGGACCACTTCCCTCTCCTTGCAGATTTGAGGCCCAGAATAGGAGCTGATTCTATATGACCTGTAACTAATGATGGAGATCAGTTGAGAGACATGGGGTGGGGATTTCTTCCCTGTACCCTCTGACCCCCTCATGGTACATGCTTCCAATGCAAGACTGGGGGTGGGGAACTGAGACTCAAGAAGGAACCCTCATTCTTTATAGACTGTGTCCTCAGACCTCCCTCTCATCACACTAAATACAGGCTGGACTTCTCTCGGGGAGAAGCTGGCATTTCTTTCAAGCCTCAAGTCCAACAGACCTGGATTTTCATTTGGATTTTGATATCGAGGCTCAGCGAATCACAAGCTCACCGAAAGACAACCTGGTGCCTGCAGGATCCCACCCACATGTGACTGAATTCCTACGCTCTTAAACGTTTCCAGCACTCATACCTGACATTCCTTGTGCTTGAGTTTAAACTGTGACAGAAGTCAAGTCAAAAACTGATGTTAACATACTCAGAACCAAGGTCTGTACCAGGTGCTGGGAGGACCCTGAGCTGCTGATAAGTGACCTAGAGAAAGTGACATTTAGACTGGTCTTTGAAGATCAGTCAAGAAGAGCCTGCAGGCAGCCTCTGTAGATACATACTGTCTGTAGCTGATGACCCCGACCACTGCTCATTCTGGCTGCCCCTGCTTTCAAAGCCTTCTCATCAGAGGAAGGCCCAAGAGGATTGGGATCTGAAAGATAACTCTATAGGCAAGGATGACCTGCTGGTCCAGGTCCCTCCTACTCGTCAGCTCCTCAAGTCCTATCTTGGTTCTGTCCCTAACATCTAGCACAGGACAAAACACAGCTTACATTTGTAGAACAAACAAACACCACATCTGCATGAATCCTCTCCAGTGGCAGAAAACCTAGGGAGCCTTATTGACCATGCGTGCAGATAGTATGATGGTTATTTTTTACCTCCGTGGTCATATGCAAAACTATACTCCAAGCAGGGCACAGTTGAGTTCCCTACTGACTTATGAGATAAAATAACCTTTGTCCAAAGTCACCTGATTAGCAAGTGACAGAGGTAGGAATCCATACACAGACCATGAGGACCTCAAAACCCATGCCTCTTTACCCTGCCCCTCAGTACCCTCTTCACTCCTGGAAGAAGGACTGTGGCCTCAGACTTGAGATGCCACAGCCCTTGGGACCTATTCTAGGCCTCCTTCTCCTCCCACACCTGGTTGTCACTCTCCTTCTGGGCCTGTTAGACCCTGCCTCCTGCTTACTGTAACTTGGATATAAGGGAAGCTGGAGCCAGGGCCTGTGGTCCGAGCATTCTACCCAGCCCGAGAAGGATGCGTGGTGTGCTTGGAGTATGTCTTGTTAGCCTGCAGGGGGATTTTTCAGAGGTAGATTCTTCTACACCATTAGAGGTGTAGACTTCCCCTGCTTCTCAGGTCTCCAGACCACACCCTCAGCAAGGTTCCAGCTCTGAGAGGAAGTAGAACTCTGGCTCCAGCCGCTCCCTGCAGCTCACACTGTGCACTTTCTTTCCCCCATTCTGCTGCAAGCCTCCACAAGGATGGGATGCCTCGTTCCCTCTTGAACAAGAACTGGGAGATTTAAAACACTGTTTCTTTTCAAGGCATGTTCCACATCTATTGGCCCTAAGTGACACCTGAGAAAGAAAGAGACCCCGGTGCCACAATATATGGTCATGCTGTGTACTCTGCCTGTGGGCTCCCAAAGCACATAAAGACCTGTTGAACGTCCCAGAAGTGCTCTGTACCCTCATAGTATATGTTTCCATGCAAGACTTGGGGGGGGGGATCAGACTCAAAAAGGAGTGCCCCCTCTCTACAGATGTGTGCCCTGGAGCCCCTTCTCATCACACGGAACATGCTGTGCTTCTTTTGAGGGAGAGGAAACTTCTTGTCCACAGAAAAGGCTTTCCCTGCTAACTCCAAAAGTAAGAAGTCAGGTTCAGAAGGACATCTCCAAGGAGCTTGGAAGTACTCCAGGCAGGCTCCTGAGCTACTTGGACACAGGCATATTCCATAACAGTACACAGTTCAGCATTTCAGAAAAGGCTAGGCTTAATTCCTTACTTCTCTAGAATACTGGGTTATACTTGGGTGAAATGGAAGGTGGGTGCCTCGGCCTCTAGGAACTGATCTGCATGACTACGGGTTCCCGCTTTCCAGTAAGGAGAGGTCATGTGGGGACTCCTGTGCCCTGTTCATACCAGCTAGGGAAGAGGTGGAGGAAGATTGTTTGATTGTTTGATTAGTGACTATTGTCATCCATTATCCTGAAGGTTGAGATCCATTCAAGGGACGGTGACTCTGAGCAGGAAGCTCGGAAGGTGAAACATCGACTAGGTTTTCTTTTTCTATGGGGCTACACACACATACTATATATTCTGGAATATATAGAGTATATATTCTACATATACACACAGACACACATGTCTATTATTTTAGGCTGAACATTCAGTAGTCAGCGATTCTCAGCACTTTGACAGATAATTAGTTCTATAGTAACTGCTGGCCCCTGCAAAGGTGAGCTTCTCCGACAAAGCTTTGATGTACCTGTCTATAGACAGAAACATAAATACTTAGGAAGCAGTTAGATACCACAACATATCCACTGAACAAAACAACCATAGATGCTTCTCTCTCATATGACAACCTCAGCTCACTGCCTTTGTCGGATTTCCAGTGCCAAGTATGAAGTCCCTCCTGTACAGCAGGCCTCAGAGCCAATCAGAAAGTGCTTGGCTACCCCATGATCATGAGGTCACTCTTTTAGTGGCAGGCACATCTGGCCTGCCATATCTACAGTGTTATGTGTAGAGTCCACAGCTGGATATGATCGCTGGGGACTTTTCGTCTTGGGCAGTTTCTATAACATCTTCTGTCCTCTCACTAGGCAGTGAGCAAGAAACTTCCAGCTCAGTTCTAGCATGATCTGTTTTGTGTCCTGCAACCAAAGGATGTGATGTCTTCAGCGATAGGGTTATACAACCTGGTGCTGGTGGACAACAAAGAGGGGCAGTAATATATTGACTCTGCTGCCTTGGAAACCTTAAGGACCTCTCTGACCAACAACTCAAAGGTAGCCCACCCCAGGAGCCACATCTACAGATACAGATAAGGGAGGCATTGGCCTGGGGTAGCATCTCAGTAAGGAAATTGATAGGCCCCTGGATTCCTGGGTCAAGCATCCTGGTCATACATGGCCACACACCTCCATTCAGATTCTTATATATGTATTTTAAACTCCAGTTATTATGTAAATTGAAATGGATGAACATATCTAAATATCTGTGAGGCAAGTGGTTGAGAAGTGAGTGGAAGCTGCTACTGTGTATACCCAGTCAAGGACAGGGCTGGCCTTGAGTACATCAGTGGTTAAGATACAGGAGCTGGGGGGATAGCTCAGGTAGCCAAGTACTTAGCCAGCATATGCGAAGCCTTGAGTCTGATTCCCAGCATCACATAAAATGCATGGTAGTACATACCTGTTATCCCAGCACTTAAGAGGTAGGGGCTAGAGGATCTGAAGTACATCTGAAGGCCATCCTATGCTACATAGTGAGTTCAAGAACACACAGTTAGGTTTTTCTTCTCATGCTGTGATCCCTGCTATCTGAGTCCATGTCACACAGATCTGTTCATGAGGAAGACAGCTTTCTCCCAGCTGGCGAGGGCTCACTTGAGGCATAGCCAGCCTTTCCTGGCAAGAGGACCGAAGAGGAGTTCAGGAGAGCCTAGAACCAATAGAGGGAGGATGCAGTCCAGATACTGCCCATCAGCGGCCTTCTTGTTACCTTGAAGGGTGCTGACCATATGATAAATGTCTCCCAAGATTCTCTGTCCCTGAGGTATGTGACTTCAAGATAGGCTTTCTTAGCAAACTGTTTTTAAAAAAATGTGCATAGTATAGATTCAGACCCAAAGACAGGTTATTAATCAGTGCTGAGTGGCTTTGTGGGCCTCTGCCCTGGGACTGGGCATGTAGCGGTGTGTGTTCAGTGGCCAATGTTGCATGGAGTCTGGGGGAGCCCTGGAGGCTACAGGGTTTAGGGGTTGGAACACGTTGGAAGGTATCCAGTCCAGAACTAGAGCCCTATTCACACTCAGAGGTGGAGAGTAAAGCCCAGCTCTCAGAGAGGCCATGTGTGCAGTTCTTAAGGATTATGACAGAGAGGGTGTGGGTTCACAGTAACAGGCAAGGTACCTCCTTGGTCCAGAAAAGTCCACTAATACGTCCTGAGAAACCCGAGAGCTGACGGGAGAATGAGATCACATGGTAACGCAGGTATAGGGGACCTTCATGTCATCACACTCCTAAAAATCTTTCAGGAGCTGCCCCTAGCCTTGCTAGGCTCTCCGTCCCCCTTCATTTGTATTCTTATCCCTTTCTTCTCAAGACAGACTCTCTGAGTCCTCCTATATGGTAGCAAGACTTCCCCACTTTCAGCATCAGGGAAAATCCACCTCTCTCTCGGCATTCAATGCCAGACCCATCCTACCCTTCCCAAAGCCTCCACCTAAACATCCACTCCAGGGAAAGAAAACCCCACCTGCTCGCCCTACCTCCCTGTCACCCTATCCTATCTCAGTGTCTCCATTAGCCTTTACATCATAACTCAGTCTCTTCAGCAGCTCATCCACTTACTGTCTGGCTTTTCCATTTGAAAACCCCTCCAAGAGGGTATCACCCTAAGCCGTTGGCAACTTCTCTCCCTGCTCATCTGTGTCTGCCATGGTGGGCAATCACAAAAGCTTGTGATAAGTGCTGTGTGAATGCTGAGTTGAGAATGGAGTCTCACCTGCCTGGCCTCCTGGAGCAGGCAGGGATGTCCCTGCCACACTGCCCAGTAGTCTCTCCTCAGTGGTGGAAGCCACACACCCCCTGGGTTCCCGCACACCTCTCTCAGGCTTGCCCAGTTGCTGGAGTCACCCATGCGATCTCCCAGCACAGACACTGCCACCTACTCTCCGTGAACTGTATTTAAAATGTAAATAAAAAAAGGCTTTTAGGAGATTTAAGTGTTTCCCTTGGTATTTAAATTATTCAATTATAACTAAAGCTATTAAAATACAGTTAATTAAAATTGTTAGATTGTTTTCCTTCGCACTGATCGTGGCATCGCCGACTTCTCCCTCTAGCTGTTTAATTCCTATTAAAAATGATAATGCCTTGCTTTATTCATAAGTGCAGCAACCTTCCCGTACATCTTCAGGCGCTCTCCCTTCCCCAAGCCACACCATCATCTTTGCTCCTAGCAGTGAAGCGGAAACTCTGCCTTAGTCTTCAGAGGTTTAATCAGCAGTAAAAAAAGACTCAAAATTTAAACATTAGCATGACTTACAACAAATAATACAGACCCCTGTTTTTTTTAAATAGCCTTCTAATTCTGATGCAACATAATGTCATTAGAGACCAAAGCAGGACCCCAAGGTTTAATGAAAGGTGGGTCCCAGATAAAGGCTTTGTAACTCACAACATAAAATTACCAGATCGTACACTAAATATTTATTTGAAAGGTTCTGCAGCATTTCTGGTGGGAGTAGCTCAGTGCACTGTGCAGACGGGTATGTGTTTCTAGAACAGGAAGAAAAAAAAATGCAGGCAAAGCCAGTGCCTGCATCTTTAACGGGATACCTCTGAGAACCTAACAGTTACAGTGTCTCAATCCCTGAGCTGTGTTACATGGCAATAATGGCTCTTCTTGGTGATAATGTGCCAAGTGGCAATGGGTTCAGCTTGCCCAGAAGGGCCAGGTACCACCTCTAACCCTGGGGTTGATTGGTGAACGCATCTGAATCGTGACTCCTCACATGTCTCCAAATGTCACGGCAAAGGGCATGGCTGCGAAGTGGCTCAGTTACTAAAAGGTATGGCTGCCCTCAGGGAGCTTGTGACCACCAGCCATGCACCCTGCACGTGGAGCTCGAGGTCAGATAGTACTGTCGCTAAGGTTTCCTGTGTAGATATGGAAGATTCTACAGGAAAGGTTGGCTGGGTGTGGTCTCCCCTGGGCAAAGGCAAAGGGAAGATGAAGGGGAGGGGACAAGAAGAAGGTGGTGGGTCTGGGATACTGAGACCCTACTGTAGTTGAAACATAGATTAGGTGCAAGTGTATAGCAGAATTTAGAGACCTGGTCAAGAGTAAACCTAAGACATGTCTCCTCTGAAGTTTGCCCATCCACGAAGTACTGACCGTGGCTCATCAAAGACATGTGCAGCTCTCAGAGCTGGGCTGCAGGTGGTTGGTGAATGACCAGAAGAACTGCAGTCAGCACCTGTTGCGTTCTGGGTGCTGGTTGGAAATGCCCCCAGGGCTGGATGCTGAGCTCCTGGGGACCCAATCAAAATCTCAGGCAAAGCAATCTGAGCTCTGAGACCTTGTTCTGCAGTAACCTGAGTACACAGACTGGGACTGCAGGCTGTCTTCCCAGGCCCACCTCCTCCTGTGCCCATCCGAGCCTCATCAGCTGCTCTAAATGTGCCTCTTTATCCAAGGGACACAGTGTCCCAGGAAAGTAGAGAGAGGCTATGAACTTCACTGCTGGTCACAGGGGAGTGCAAATCTAAACCACACTGACATGTCATTGTGCAACGAGCGAGGTGACTAAAGGTCAGCTCAGTCATCCTGGGGCAGAGAGGAGGGGAGATGAGCTACCACCATCGCACTGGTGGGCATTCACTTTGTAGAACAGTAGGCAGCTTCTGCATTCCCAGGGAGAGAAAAGAAAGCGTATGTCCACTCTGAGCTGTTGGCAACAGCCTTGGTAGATAACTGCCTAAGAGTGGAACAAACCTAAGAGTCCACACACAGAGGAATGGGTAAAGAAACTGTGGTATATCCATTCAAGCAAATAGGACTCGGCCATGAAAGGGAACACGCTGCTGAAACATGATATAGCATGTGAGTAGATTTCTGCATAATTACTCAGAGTGAAAGAATGCAGGCAGAAGGGGGAGGGGTCTGCATGCAATGCATGGGGCAGAGGAAGTGTGCCTGGGCATGGATAGTGGGGTGGGGTGACAGACAGGAGGTATAAGGAAAGAAAGATTCGGGTGTGATGGCTACATTCACTCTTGACTGCAGTGATAGATTCTTGCCTACAGACAAATGTCAAAACGTATCAAAGCACACACTTTTAGTTTATTGTACATCAAGCACAGGTCAATAAAGTGGCTTTAAAAAATTAAAAAACCCAGACTTTAGAGCTTTCTCTTTTATAATTTTGACTGTGACGTGGTTTTGAGTGAATAAAGTAACAATAACAGTTGGAATCCCCTAAATCGATTTTTCCTCAATCAGCCCCAGTCTTTACTTCGCCCCCTCTTTCCCCTTCTTCCTAAACTGTTTGAGAGGCGAGTCCAAGATATTGTTTCCCTTTAGCCCAACACCTCAGGGGATATTTCGTAAAACAAGGTATTCTCCTGCTGTCCACGGTTCAGCTCTTGCAATAGAGAACTTTGCCATGGACCCTTAAATCAGTGCCAAAAGTAGTTCTGCAATGGGCATGGTAGCTGTCTCTGCGAGACATCCATTCAGGAGCTCCCAGCTCTCAGCTCACACATCTCTGGCTCCTCTGACCCCAGTCGCAGAGCTGACCACCACTCACTAGTGGCCCTGTGACCTTGAGCCTTCACCTCCAAACCCTGATCCATGCAGCAAGAATAAAACGAGCCAGCCCTCGGGATGGGGGAAGATGAATGAGAGGATGGTTGTGTGTGCCATCTGCATTATAGGGACTAAAGATAGAGTGAGCAGGCAAGGCACTTAGGGCCAGCATCCTGCATGATCTGAACACTGGACTTCAGGCTGGATGTCCTGAGTCACTCTGACCCAGCTCAGTGAGACCCTCTGAGACACTTGTCAGGCACATCCTCTGCTGGTGTAATGACCCCTCTCAAGAGTTTAGGGCTGAAAATTTCCCTTTTATGTTTTAAAATCCACTCTACCATGAGAGGGAAGTATGGAAGGATTCTAGAAACCAGGAGGTTGAGGATCCCATTAGAAATCAACAGAATCAACAACGCAGGGTTCATAGGGTCTCACGGTGATTGAAGTGGCAACCATGGTCCCTATATGGGTCTGAGTTAGGTCCTCTGCATATACCTTGTGAGTGCATAGCTTGGTGTTTTTGTGGAAACCCTAGCAGCAGGAGTGGGCGCTGTTTCTGATTCTTTTGCCTGTGCCTGGGACCCTTTTTCTCCTCCTACAGGATCGACCAGCCTTGATATGAAGATTTATTTTTTTATTTTTGCCTTGTCTTATTGTAATGTGTTATGCCATGTTCAGCTGCTATCCCTGAAAGGTCTGACCTTTCTTTTAAGGGAAACTGAGGAAGAGTGGGTTTATGGGGCAGGTAGGGAGAGCTTAAAGGAGTAGAGGTAGGGGAATGCGTGGATGGAATGGAATGTATGTGAAGAATAAAAATTAAAATAAATAAAATTCATTCTTGCTCCCCCACTTCCTTCCCTGCTAACATTGTTCAAGTCCAGAGAAAGTGAGTCTCAGCAGCGGTTGCTCCTGCCCTGGCGGGGTGTATTCTGCCTCTTGACATTTCTTTCTGCTGACGCCAGAACACAAGGCTTTGTACCTTACACACAGTTAATTTGTGCCAGGGTACCCATGACCAGGATGAGCAGGTATAGGACCTGCTGATTAGGAGCCTTCAGCTGAAGATGTTGCCTGTCTGGTGACTTCTGCTTAAGTCATAACATTAGCTCTTGGTGGCTTCAGGGTGGTGAGAGGTTAACTGGCTGATATGAGCAAGGCTACCAAGCAGAGGACATTTTGGAGCTTGAGATGTGATGTCACACATGCTCCGAATTCAGAGATACAGGAAGAGAGGAGCAAGGTAGGCTGGGAGCAGTTCGGGCTGAGGGAGAGCTCCTTTCAGGCTGAAAGGAGCTAAAGGTCCCCAGGTGGGAAGCAGAGCAGCAAGGCCCACCCACATTGGCAAAGGCAGGGGGAGATCCTCACTGCAGTCCATCCCCACAGCCCTTCAGGCCCTGAGCAGATTCTCACACTGCCTGGCTCTGTTTGTTTCCTAGTGCTGCCTAGGTAACAAATGACCACACACTGGGTGGCTTTAAACACTCTGTTGTATAAGCCAGAAGTCTAAAGAAAAGGTGCCAGCTAGACTGGCTATGCAGAGTGAGCAGGCTAACCTCACATGAGTCAGGCCTCCTCTCTCTCCCTCCCTCTCTGTCTCTCTGTCTCTCTCTGTCTCTCTCTGTCTCTCTCTGTCTCTCTCTCTCTGTCTCTCTCTCTCTCTCTCTCTCTCTCTGTGTGTCTTTCTGGCTGTCTGCCTCTCTGTGTCTCTCTGTCTCTGTCTCTCTCTCTGTATGTGTCTCTTTCTGTCTCTGTCTCTCTGTGTCTCTTTCTGTCTCTCTCTCTCTGTCTCTGTCTCTTTGTCTCTCTCATCTCTCTCTCTCCTCTCTCTCTCTCTCTCTCTCTCTCTCTCTCTCCCACCCCTCTTGTGACTCCCAGCTTCCAGTGTTCCCCCTCTTGCACAAGGCTCTAGGATCTACAGTCCTTGCTACCTTTGCCTCCCCTCTGCAAGGAGGGAACAGCAAGTAAGTCCACAGCCTCTACCTCCACCTTTACAAGCATCCATGCTCTGGCTTATGTCCATAACACTGAGTGTCTTGTCTTTTCTGTCCCTTGTAAGGACACACCTGCCACTGGATTCATGCCATCCTGCCCTGGGGTGGACTTACCCAAAGACTATCACATGCCACACAGATCCTTACTTGACTGGTGCTCCATTATGAGATTTTGTGAGACACCATTACATGTGGGTGGGGCACAATTCAACCCTACATACAGGTTGAGAGCAAACAGTGTGTTATCACCTGCCACTGGATTCTTGCTGGCCTGTAAGAGCTGTTAGCATGATTAACTGGGGCAGGGGGCGGGGCTAATTTTCAAAGGTCCCCTAAACCTGAAAGGAGGGGCTTAGGGGTGGTGACAGGGGGATGGCTCTGGTGATCTCAGAGGCCAGCTCTCCCACACCCTCGCGCCCCTGGGGTACACAGCAGAAGATGTGAGAGTGAGGGAGAGCGGGATACCGGAGCATGTAGTCCATCTCACCAAGCTTCACTGTCCTCCCCTGGAAACTCAAGTTCCAAAATGAGGTTTGAGCATCTACTGAGTTCTGTATCAGGATGTGGTATAAGGGACATGAAGTTTCTTGGCATATGACGTTTTTAGGGTCATGGGGAGGGGTTCAAGATATCATAGCTGGTGAGAGATGCCCACAGAAGCATTAGGGGCCAAATACCTTAGGATCAAGGTAGACAGGGAAACCCTGCACACAGCCTGAAGGAGGTGGTACTGAGCTATGACATAAAGGACATTTAAGAGTTAGACAGGACAGGGAGACATGGGGGTGAGTAGGTATGTGGCATGAGTCAGGGTGAGCCTGGTAAGTGTTCAATGCAATAAGAAAGTGCATTTTGGTTTCCAGTCTGGGGAGGCAGGGTGGGACTACTATGGGAGTTCCAGGAGGGAAAAAAAACCCAACAACTTTGCAGAGATAGAAAGCAACCTTGGGTGCAAAGAAGTCAGAATTTTATTCTGCTCCCTCCGGCGGCTGATGGAAGCTGTTCAGCCAACTGCAGAATGAACAAATTTGCAGTGCAGAATGATCACTCAGGCGGCTAGAGGGCACAAGCTGGGAGCGGGAGCTGAGCAGAGACCTATTGCCTCACCCTTGAGAGATGATCAGAGCTGAGGTGCGATGGAGGGGAAGGAATGGACGCACGAGGCTTTGGAGGGAGGGTGTCACGCACAGGGCACAGTGACCTCACACAAGCCCGGTTGGCAGGCCTGTCTCTAGGTCACAGAGATAATGGACCTGGTAAGCTTTGGAAAGTGTGGAACACCTCGCCCTGGCAGGGGCTGGTTTGAGCTGGATCCTGAAGTGCAGCCACTCTCATCTCCTCCCGGGAGTCTCTCCTCCCTGCTTTCCTTGCCTGTAAGCAAAAGAGAGAGGGGAGGTGAAAAACAGACACATTAAGTGCCAAAGCTTATGTTAATACAGCATTAAGGTTGAAAATGTAATCTCCTAGGAGTCAGGAAATTCCGAACAAGGGGTTTCCATAGCAACTCAGCCACACTGCTCCTCTGTCCATTTGGGCCCTGTTTTCCTTGTTAAATATGATCCCGTCGTATATTATATTTTAACCAGCTAAATGTGCTACCCACAGCACACAGAGCTCTAGTGATGGTTCACGGAGCTGCCAGAAACCAGTGTGTGCACACGCATGCACATGCATGGCAAAGAGCAGGTGCCTGCCGAGTGAGCCTGACATAGCACAGCCGCATCCTGGTATCTAATAAATGAGTCGTAATTGCATTAAGAACAGCTCCCCGATACATCAGTGAGCAAGGGCTCCGCAACCTCTGTGTTCAGAATGGATGGATCAGAGTGTCACTCTAGGGACCCAGAGGGTGAGTGGTAGGCACCTCAGGACTCCTCCCAGACGCCAGCCTGAATGGTCAGGAGCCCTCTCAGATGGTACTGTCAGGATGTGGGTCAGAATTACCTGGTCCACTGACTCTTCATGAGCGCCAGCCAATCAGAGATTATCTGTCACTGTTCGTTAACATCCCCGGCGTTCGCCCACACAGCAAGCACACAGGCAGAGGAAATGTGACACTACCCCCCCACTCCCCGCCAAGCACACACAGCACAGTGGACAAAAGCTTTCACTGTGGCTGCAGGGACGTTGGGAGCTAGGAAGATGGACAGGAGGTGGGGCAGCGGGATGACTAAGTAACAGAATGTGTGAAACATCTGCCTTATCATGCCGTGGAAAAAAGGCTGGAATTTTCCACTCAGGCTGCTGGGGCTCGGTTATCTCCCAGACATGTGGTCTTCAGCAAGCCCCTTAATTTCTCTTTGTCTTAGTTTCTCATCTGCAAAATTGGGATAAAATTACCATTAACCTCACACAGGCTTGTTGGGGGATTAAATGGGATAATTGATGCACAAGCTTGCTGGAAACTTCTAAATCCCTAAGACACATGTCAGGCTGCCACGGAGCTCTAGAAAACCATGCTGCCTTCTGGTGTCATATAATGGCGTCTAGATATTTTTGTGCTTGATTCTGAAACCTTCCAGTGGGTTCCAGATGCATTAAAAGGTCTAGAGCAAGGGTAGCCAAATATTTTCTGGGGAGATTCAAAGAGTACGTATGTTGAGCTTCGGAGGCCATTGCTCTAAGCTGTACACAAACAACTGAATGAAGCTGGGTTTCAATAAAGTTTATTTTAAAAAACAGGAAGTAGACAGAGCTTCTGACCTGTGGGCTGCAGTGTGCTAGTCTCTGGTCTATGATTTTCTATTTAGAGAAGTATGTATTTGTGAATATAGCTTTTCTGCTGAGAATTCAACTCTATCTCCTACCTCCACCCATCCCCACATGGACACAGCCTCTCCTTTTAAGCAACTTCACCTCCCAAAACCAGTGAGCGTAGCCTGCAGAGAAGCAGCAGCATTAGCTTCCCAACCCTTGCTGGCCTCTGTCATAGACTGGAAGACTGCAACCACCTCTGCTCCCCAGTTAGTAATCCTTGAAATGGTCCAACGATGTGAACGTGTGTGTGTGTGTGTGTGTGTGTGTGTGTGTGTGTGTGTGTGTGTGTGTGTTCTTCCAACTCATTCAAGGCTTCTAGAATAGTCAGGAACATGATCACCTCACCACATCTGTGCCCACTGCATGGCCCGGAGCCGGTCAGCTTCCTCTATGGGTGTGAAGGTGAACCTGGACAGAAATGGCAAATAGAAGGAGCAGGTGTGCAGGAGGGTCTACAGCTTCTATCCCTCTGATGGAAGACCCCTGTGTCATCATGAACAAGCATTCGTGATAGTGACGCAGAACCACCTCCGCATGCTGCCCTCTGAGATCCTCAGACTCCTCCAACTTGAGACTCTGGACGCTTCCAGAAGCGTGGCAGACTTTCAGCTTTCCCACTGGCAGGCTTCCCTCCTCCTCCCCATCCTGGGCTGCACAGTTGGGCAGAACCAAGTTGTGTAACTCACCTCTGAGTCACACTTCCCCAGCATGGCATCTGCTGTGTGTCCTACAGAACAGAGCTTCCTTGTGTCATGAGACCCAAGCAGGTGACTTATCCAGGAATCAGGGCCAGTTGGTGGCTCTTGTCCCAGGACATCAACTAAGAAGATACTACTTCTAGTTAAAGTAATAGAAGAATATATGTGAGGGTGTGTTTCAGCATGTGTGGTAAGGCTCCAAGGGTAGCCACAGATTGCTGCATGCAATTTAGGGGCAGACCATGTGGGGGTCTCTGTGTGATTTCATGTGTGAGCACATATGGTGAAGTTCTGAAGACATGTGCATTACGAACACACAACTTCACACTGGGATATGCACATGTATCTGCCTCTATGCCTATACCTAGATGATCTCATACATAGGCTTGTGGGAAGGTGCTGCATATATGGGTCTAGGCACACATTCTTGTGCATGTTGAAGGTTGCCTGTTCCTATACATGCTTTGTCCATGCCTGGGAATGTCTGATGATCCTGCACATAATTCTCTCTGGGTCTGTGTGTGTCTTTAATGCAGATATGCATTTTTTCTGGGGAACATGGTGGCCTCCATCATCCAGCCTCAGATAAATATTTCGTCCCCCTTGCTTTGAGGTGACATTAGCTAGTGTTCCTATGAAGAGCCAAGGCCAGGGATCAACAAACTCCAGCTAGCAGACAGAGTCCAGGCTCAAATGACAGAGTGTTGAAAAGCAAGCCACCCCTACAGTGTCCAGCAGGGAGACTCCCCATGTTGGTGGCTAGTGTCATTAGGAGCTGATAAGTTCAGTCCCTTTTCTGCTTCCTCCAAGAGTGTTCTCCAAGTGTGGGGCCTGGGCAAGAGGTGACAGGGAGCTGCCTGCTTCTTCTACAAAAGCCAGGCCAGAGCCTTTTCATGATTTCTCCACTTCCTGGTGAAGCAGGGTGCTTCTGGGAGCAGAAGGTCACTGTATAACCCAGGGTGGCAATGAAATCCTGGATTCTCTTCAGGTACTGGGTATGTGAGCAAGGCAATTATGTTGAGAAAGAGCAAGGACACAAAGCCAAGAGGCAGTGGGCATAGCCATCTTCCAGCATCTTCTAAGAGTACGATGGGAATGGCACCCCCAGCTGCCTTTCCCAGATGAAGATCCTGAGTTTCTAAGAAGGCCTCATCCTAAGGTACCCTGCCAAGCGTGGGGCAGAGGTTTATCCAGCTCTGGGCTTGAGAATCCTGTCTCAGAGAACTGTCTTTGCACCCCGTGAGGATGAGGAGCTGCCCAGCCTACACTGGAGAACCCTCTCCAGAGCTGCCAGTAGTGGAGAGTTTCTGGCTCTGTGTGTCCCCTGTTCACGACACTAGGAGTGACTGAGTCCTGTATACCACACTAACAACTTGAAGGATCTCAAGCCATCCCCAGTACTCTTCACACCACCCTCTTCGAGAAAAAGTGTGGGCCTTCTCCAGGAAACAGGCAGGCATGAGTCAGGTAAATGGATTTAAGAGGCACTCCCACACACCACTGCTGTGTGACGCTGCGTGGCTTACTCAGTCTCTCTGGGCCTGTTTCATCCTATGGTGATTCAGACCTCTTCTACAAATGCTCCAAGCATAGAACTTTCAAGATGACTACTTCAGGAAGCTCATGGTGATGAGAGAGAGAGAGAGAGAGAGAGAGAGAGAGAGAGAGAGAGAGAGAGAGAGCATGTGACCAGATTCCAAAGCCCAGGAAGAGAGATTTGTGTCTCCCTGTGCCTACTGTCCCTAACCCCATGCATGCTCCTGGTAAATGGTAATGTTTCTGAGCCATTCTTGTGTGGCAACATTAAGGACTTACTCAGCTGGGAGGTGGTGGCGCACAGCACACCTTTAATCCCAGCATTTGGGAGGCAGAGGCTGGCAGATCTCTGAGCTTGAGGCCAGCTTGGTCTACAGAGAGAGTTCCAAGACAGCCAGGGCTACACAGAAAACAAACAAACAAACAAACAAAAAACAGAGGGACTGAGAGACTGAGACACACACACAGAGAGAGAGAGAGAGAGAGAGAGAGAGAGAGAGAGAGAGAGAGTCACTCTAGCTTGTAGGCCTGTGGCAATTCGATCAGAAAAGACACCAGCCCGTGCTTAGAGTTGAGATGTGTAGACAAAATGAACCGTAAACTGTTCGTCAGACGCCCCTACACACCCTGCTATTCACTGGCTTCCATGCATGCCCAAATACCTGGAGCCACAGGTGAAAAGCATCGCCTGCCCTGCCTAAGCTGGGCGGAAAGTAGAACAGAATTTGAACCAAGATGGCCTGTCAGCCTGAAGGATGGGGCGGGCCAGTTCTGTCACCACCACGTGGCATTCGTTCAGCTGCTGGCCTGCAAAGAGGCTGCTCCTGCACCCCACCCTGGTCCCCCTCATTGTCCCAGCTCTCATTACAGCTCCTGCATGCTCTGGTTTGAGCTTTGTCCCTTCCTGACCCACCCTCTGAGTGATGGCCCAATTGGGTCCTCTCTCTGCTTATCCCTTGCTTACTAGTGCTCACTCCAAGGTGCTCAGTAGCACTTTGAGATGGAGGGGAATGGCCACTCTCCCTCTCTCCTCCCTTGAGTGCAACCCTCCTAGCTCTGTGCTGTGACAGCAAGCTGCAGGTGACTCTGGTGGCCCCAGGAGTCTAGCTCACGAGTAGGCCATGAAGATACTCTGACCAGCTAGCTGCACTTCAGAACCCATGATGCCCCAATCAACACAAGTGTCCACCTCCTCTCACTCCTCCCTGTCTTGGCCGGGGTGGCATGGCAGTAGGGGAGTCACTGAGCCTTCTTCCCCCACCCCAGCCACCCACTCCTCCACCAGCCAGCCTCCCATGCCAACCCTGGCACGGGCATCAGGCGCCGTGAAGGGTAGGCTACTAGCTTAGGATAAAAACCTTCATTCATGACAGCCTCAAACCCCTGGCTCTGGAGAGACAGAGATTTGCTCTGGGTCTGAGCTGTCGCCGGGAGAGGAAAGCCGATCCGCAGAACGGTGCTGCTTAATGTGCCTCTGTTCTGCTCACCTGGCAGGCCAGCACAGCAGCCCACTTGTGCCTCTGAAATCCTAGCTGGCCTCTGGCTGGGAGCTTTGGGGACTGCAGGGGAGACACTGGGTAGAGTGTGCCAGGCATGCACACCCAGCCAACTCTATACCCAGCCAGGGCCAACAGCAAAGAGGAAGGCCAGCAATAGAAGCCACTCCCACAACTGTGTGGAGACCTCAGTCTCTTTCAGTTCTTCTTGGGGTCTAAGTGTTCACTGCAAAACTTCACATGGGGATGATAGGTCACAGGTACTGCGGGTCAAGCAGATGTTTCTTGATTTTTTTTTCCAGTGTGACAAACTTCCTCATAAAAGTCAGGAAGCTGTAGGCGAATGGGACTCACATCCCCAAATCCTTCAGCTGGCCCCATAGAGATCATTCCCATACATTTCTAACATCATCCTCCACAGTGGGGGAAAAACTAGTCCAAATAGTGACATCAGACACGCCCCCAGAGGGTGGGACATAGGGAATGGTTGAGAGAGAATGGATCATATGTCACATTTACTTGATTAAAAAATACTTATGACTGTTGGCAGGGTGTGTTTTACTGATGAGAGCTATTGAGCTCAGAAAAGCTCTCACTCAGGTCCTTTCTTCTTCCACAGTGGAGGATCATCTAGCTGGGTATGCAGCAAGCCTGCAGTTCCCAGCCTCCCTTTCAGCTACATACCATGTTGTCCCTAAGCTTTGCCACCAACATGCTAACCAAGAAGTACAGAATCTGAAGGGAAAACTTTGAAACAAATAAACACACTGACTCTTGTGCTTTTCCCTCAGCCCTATAAGTGGGATGCTTCTTAGAGAATGAGGTTCACACGGTGCAGTCATTTGGGCCACGCAATCAGAGCTGGTTATTGGGGATGGCAGAGCAACAAGATGGCAGAGGTCTGGCTCTCTGACATTCAGGGAGCTACAATACAGTCTGGGACCTTGTACCTGGACTTGTCTCTTTAAGCCACTGTCATTTTGAGTTCTTTTGATAGATAGTGCATTTGAAGAAGTAACTTAGTCAATTACCTCAGTGGCCTAAACACCAATAGATTCCACTTCTCCTCACCCAGTTTATTGCCTGGAGCCAGTCCCTTCTCCCCTCCAACCCCCCAACCCCCCAACCCCCGTGTGTGTGTGTGTGTGTGTGTGTGTGTGTGGCATGCATGACTTCCTGAGAGGTCTCTGTGCTGTGGGGCTCTATGCCAAGACCCCATGTTCTACGATGTTTGTGTCCAGCTTTATAGTATATTCTCACACAGCCATGGGGGCACCTGAAAGAAGCTAGGTTGCTCGCCTGGGCAGCTCTACCTCATCCTCCCCAGAGCGAAAGCCACCTCACCACACCAGTGCCCAGTCTGCTTCCCTGCCCCCTGCATCATCTCTATCTACTAACTATCACTTGCAAGCATGTCTAACCCAGAGCCCTTGAGCCACATGTAGCCAAGGGAACTACAAATACAGCCCCAAAGCTAATTATGAATACAACCCAAAAGAGGATGATAAATGCTCTTAAAGGCTCTTGAGAAATTCATTGTTGTTTTGCAGTTTTGAAGGTGGGCAAAGTCAACAATGCATGGCGTGTAGCAAAGTCATTCTACAATGTCAAAAGGCTGGACACCCCCACACGTGCTCTGTACCTTCAGCGGATGTTCCCAGAGGGCCAGGTCTGTCTTTCCACCTCCTAAGCAGCCAGCTGTGGTCATTCTTCAAGGTCATTCCCTTGGCCAGTATCCCAGCATTTGCCTTGTCTGTCCCACAACACTTGATCCATACTTCTGTGCAGCAGGCAACCTGCATCACTGAGACCATCTGCGTCCCAAGCAGACATAAGCCAAGGCTAAAGGATCTGGGTGCCCTCCATGTCCCCAAGTGTGAAGTCTATGGTGTTGACAAGAAATAGCTTTGGGAAATGAGGGCCAGAAGCAGAGTCCTCCATAAACTCCCACAGGTGATCTGACCCTCAGCACCCTGTGGCCTCGTGAGGACCCTGCAGCTCCACACCCACACCACCATCTCCTTCATCTGTAAGCCTAACCCAAGAACAACACAGATGCGGGAAGCAAACTAGCTGCTCAATTAAACGCCAGTTGAACATATGAACATACACATTTCTTAAGTGATTTTTTTTTCAGTTCCCTAAGAATCTGAGCTTGCTTACTGAGCTGTCTCTCGGCACGTAAGCCACAGGAGGCTAATGCCCAGTCTAGTGTATAGGTAAAAATCCTCAGTTACCCAAGGAAATGGGGCACCAGCTCCCTGGCCCCCCGAGGGTGGGTCTCTGTAACCTTTCCCTTTGCTGGGTGAGGTAAGCAGCTCCAAGGAGCGTGTGCGGGCAGGTCAGGAGAGGTGAGACGCAGGGTGATCCGGGGCTGCTGGCAGCCAGAGAGTCCTTTGCAAAAAGACAGTCTTGTTCTCCCTGAGCTTTTTCCTCATGACTTCATTCTGCGACAGGCTCTACTTGGATCATATTTTTTTGATGGGCCCCAGCCCCAGCTGCATGAAGAAAAATGGTCTCGGAGCCCATCCCAGGGTGGCCATGCCAGGACAAGCAGGGTCTGTTCACTGCCCTGGGCTGAGTGCCTAGCTTACCACCCACCGCTCTGCAAAGGGGCCAGTCTGGGCAACCTGTACCACAGCTGGAAGAAGTTGCACACGCCTGTGGGCTCCCCATCTCTCTGCTTTCTGTTTACTCACTAACAAATGTCAGGGCACTCCAGCATAGTTCATGAGGTCAGCAAGCATCCAGTGAGCACAACGCAGAGGCTTCACTCACGCTGCCTGGACTCCTCCCACATTCACCATTCCCGAAGCCTCACTCTTCCCACTTGGATAGGTACCTGAACTACCTCTTCCACTCTGGGCTCCCACAGACAGGAATGGATGCAGAGAGACGTCCCTGCTCCTAGGACTACAAAAGTAATGTGTGTTGGGGTGTTCAGAGGAGGGGTCGGTGAATCCTATAGGCAATATTACTACCTCAGTCTTCATGAGCTGCAATTTGCTGAGCAACACCTGAGGACAGGGTATACTGCAGGCAAGAAGAAGGAGATACACTGAGTGTCCATCATCACGTGTCCAGTGCAAGAGGCTGAGCATGGGGAACAGAGGGAGAAAGAGGACAGCATGCCTTTCCTATACCAGTAGAATTCCAATGTGGTCCTGGGAGGTCACATGACACTCATAGATGTCTGAATCGACCTATTTCTGCTCTGTCTCCCTCTATGGACTATCCTTTTGCTTGTTGGTTGGTTTGCTTTGGTCTGTTGACACATGGTTGAATGATGGCAGCTACATCTCCCAGTAGATGCTCACTTTCTGTCAGGGCAGGAAAAGCTCGAGTTCACTGAGACTCTTCTTTTCTGTCCTACACACCCCAGAGAAGAGAAACTCATGGACTCGGACCCCAGACTAGTAATTTCTGGGGACAAGGGAAGTTAAGAAAGGTCTCCGTCAAACGAGATGAGATTTCCCCAATTGATTTACACTGAGGCTGGAGGTCACCTGATACCACAGACTTCTGACTGATACCCAAATGATCCTGGGATTCTAATTGAGTGGCAGGAAGTTGGAAACAGGGCATGGTTACTGCATGGGCAATGGTTAGAGCTGGCATAGACATCTAAGGTGCATGGGAGTGTGTGATGAGGGATGGTGGGCTGAAAAGAAGAGACAAGTGGCTCAAACAGAATTTAAATGGACTAGCTTCAGGACCCAGACAGGAGCAATCATCTCATGAACTCCAGATTGGGACCCAGACAGGAGCAATCATCTCATGAACTCTAGATCTGAGGCCAATGTGAGTCTTTGAACCTCATTTCACATAGGAGCATTCCCTGCTAGGCAGAAGGGGCATGTGTCCTTCAGTGTACCAACTGGGTCTTGTTCATCTCAATGTCACTCTCTTTCATAATGACAGGACTACCAGGAGTATGGGTAAAGAAACGAATGAGTGAATAAACAAATGAAGCCCTATTTCCCACCATCAGTTCCCTGCTATGCCTTATGGGAATAAATGTTAACAATTCCTCTTTGCAAAGCTACTAAGAAGATCTTATGAGTTGATGGCTAGTACTTAAGCAACACGAAGGCTTTCTCAGACAGCTAGAAAGAAATGACTCAGTGCTGGTCACCCTGAACCCTCAGGAGATCACACACAGGTCCCTGTCTGCTGATAGGGTGCAGCACCTCATCGTCATGCGGGCTGGAGGAGTGGAGACACCTATGTGGTCCTCTATTTCCAAGGAGGCCACCAGGAAACACCTGTGACTGCCCAGTAGGTCCTGCCAGAGACGTCCACAGAGGAGCGGTGAGCATGAATGGTTGTCTGTATCTGCTAGTGCAAGCAGGGGCAGAATATTAAGCACTTTACGACAGGACATATATCTCCAGCAGAATGAGCTGCCTCTTGAAAAGCAGGCCTTGTCCAAGCAAAAGGCAAATAAGCCCATGTCTCAGGCCCAGCCCATCTACCCACAGCTGCAAACTCCCACTGCACGGTCACCAAAAGAATTCCTGGGACTTCACATTATCATGGGGTCCATCAGCAGCACAGGTGCAGTTTACTCTTTCGTTCCAGGGATGTTATGAGCAGCTAGCTGGGCCACTTTCTTATGGGCTGGGGGATGGTAGAAATGAAAGCCGAGCAGCGTAAAATCGAATGTGAGAAGCCACCACACAGGAGACAGGGTCTGGAGGGTTGGCTGCTACCCACTGAGGAAGATGGGGTTTTCTGGGGATCTGAGCTGATGGTGAAACTATGAAACTTGGCTTGTTTCAGGGCCAGTGGCCGGTGGTCCTAGCATCCTCATGGTAGAATACAATGACTGACTCAGCTGGCTCAGACACCAAGACAACTCTCTAACAGGCTGATGGCGCCTCTAAGAAAGCCCCAGCTGAACAGCTCTTCACGTTGATGGAGAGGGACGGACTATTTCAGTGGGTTTATGTGGTAATGTGGGTTTGCTGCCCCTAATGGCAGAGTTGTAGTCATTTCATTTGAAGTACCTGAAAGGATTCAAGATACTTTGCAGTCCTCCTAAAACACATTTCTAGGTAACCTACAGCTTCCAGGCACATGATTAAAGAGCCCTGTTTGCCTAAGTGTGGGCTGTCCCTGAGCTTCCCCCTAGGGTCTAAAAATAATGTTACACAGCTCTCACAGGAGTGGAGAAAAGTGGTCCCCAAAGCCCTTCATTCCTACTATCTCACTCTCTTATCACGAGACCCTTGTGAAGAAAAAAATCTATTTCAACCCATCTTCTAGATATAGAAACTGAGGCCAGACTTTACTGTGGCATGTGTGAACAAGTCCTACTGTTGCTCAATACTTGGCACACAATGACCTCTAACTCTAGCTAATAGATTGCTGTCCTTTCCCAAGGAACTTCTGGTCTACCCCGGAGCCAGACAAATATTGAGATAGTCACCAATGTCAGAAAGAATCAACTGTAAACTTCATAAAGGAATGGTGAGGATACTTGTCTGAAAAAGGAACCATTACTGCACAGTCAAGGTACAGATGTCCCAGACAGACAGGGAAGACAGTACAGAGCTATAGCATACACTATTTCTGAAGGGTGGACTGTGTGTCCACAGGGACAGGAGCGAGTGTCAAGATTTCTAAGGACCCCATGTTGAGCTGAGCCTTTTGGCCTGGATATGCATCTGAACACAGGGATTGTAGCCTGCGCCCAGCCCTCTGGAAACACCCGAGAGCCCTGACACTCCAGATCCCCACAGCATCCCCACACTCCTGACACTCCAGATCCCCACAGCATCCCCACACTGCCTCAAGAAGCCTTTCCTCTGCCTGACCCCACTCGCCTGCCCGAGCCACCTCCCACCCCTAAGTGTGACCCTTGCCAACTTGTAGTACCCTTCTGGCCACCCTCTCTCTCTCTCCAACCAAGTCACCAGGCAGCATTCCTAGGAGGCTAGGGAGGGGGCCAAGGATGAGGGCTGGGTAGGAGCCTGAGGGCTGTGTGGCGTTCATGAGCTGTACATCTGGAGAGGAAGACAGGAATGTTTGTGTCTGACTTTAGCTAATATCCCAGGAATTTCTCCTGGCGTTGCGGAGGGCTCCTAAGGGGACTGCAGAGCTGTGATGTCTGGGTTCTGGGGCAGGCGGGCTCAACTCAAAGCTTCTTTGTCTTCTCACTCCTCTTCTGCATCAGCCTGGCCGTGTGTGTGTGTGTGTGTGTGTCTGTCTGTCTGTCTGTCTGTCTGTCTGTCTGTCTGTCTGTCTGTCCGTGAGTACTGGAGTGTGTGAGGATGTGTGGGGGAACGTCTTTGCATGTCTGTGACTGGGTACTTGTATGTCTTAGGTGGGTGTCAGAATGGATTGTGTGTGTGTGTGTGTGTGTGTGTGTGTGTGTGTGTGTGTGTGTGTACACCCTCCTGGGCATCTGTCTGGCTCTGTCATGTGGCTCTGTCATCTTCATACATCTGTAGGGTCTGAGGGTCAGTCTCCCCAGGCACCCATCCCTGCGTACCACTGGGCATTGCCCATCTAGCCCTGCCATGTGCCATGCCTGTGACTGCTTGGGTCTATGGAGTTTCATCTTCATCTTTTCTTCCTCCCCCTTCTAGGTCAGAGGCTGCCCTCCTTGTTAGGAAGGAATCCAGTGAGCGTGAACTGGAGTTGACTGAAGAAAAAAGAGAAAGAGGAAGCAGAAAGTGGTGAGAGGTCGGGAGAACAGGGTTAGGAAGCAGGAGCCTGTGTGTGTGTGTGCGTGTGTCTGTGTGTTTGTGTGTGTGTGTGTGTGTGTGTGTGTGTGTGTGTGTGTACACGCCTCTGTGCTTTGGTGCCCCTACGTGCACTAATCCATGGGCACTTCTTACATGCAACCACATGTAACATGAGCACGTGTACCTCTGTGTATATGTGAGATGTGGGTGGGCATCTGTTCTTTTGTTTGTACATGTATGCGCACATGGATGTGATCTATGTGTGACTATCCATGCATCTGTCTGTCAAGGTGAGTGTGAAAGTACATGTGTTCTATACATGACCTTTTTTTAATGTGTCTGTTTGGATGTCTGTGTACAGGAGCAGGGTTGACACATGGCTACCCAAACACTTGTCTGCCTGTATGTTTGTGCATGTGGGTACTGTGTACACATGACTATCTGAATCTATTCACATGTGTATGGCACACAGCATGGTCTGTGCATGGCCATCCATGCATCTGTAGGGTCTTAGCAAGTGAACCTCACATTTAGCTTGTGATATAGAACCAATACCCTGAAACAACAAGTAGGTTCTCCCTATGTCTCCAGACAGGAGTGAAAGGACAGCCTGGACTCCTGTCGGCTCCCTTCACTGGCTCGCTTGCAAAGCACTGTGAAGTTTGTAATGCAGCAGAGTCATCCTGTCTGCCTCCAGCTGAGCCCTACAGTATCAAACCAGGCATCCTTCCCTCCTCCACAGTCCATTGCTCTGCTCTGGCCACCATTTTCCAGTATCCCACATCCCATTCTTCAAGGAGGCTCATCATACCTGCTCAGTGACCATGTAGAGTCCCCTCTCACCACCCTCACAAAGCCACACACATGCCCCCCTGCCAGGAAGACCTGCAGGGCATTCCAGGAAAGCGCCTGGCTCTATCCCCTATGTGCTTTCCCCTGGGCCTCCATGATCTAGTATTTCTGGTCTAAAGCATCTTCCTTGGCACGTTTCTTAGTCAGACAGGAGTAATTCAACTCTGCTTTCCCAGGACTCCAGGCCTGCCCTCTGCCAATGGAGCCCATGGGGCCACTGGCTTCCATAAGGAGGCTGCGAGACTTGCCTCCCTCCCCACAGTTCCCAACAGCCACCCTTTTCTGTTTTTCTTGTATCGCCATCCCTGCCCACAACACACACATTCACATGCACTCACATGCACTCAAACATGCTCACATACTCATATGCACACACACATTCATCTACTCACCCATGAAGACACATGTACATATGTGGACACATGCACTCACACACATACTCACACACATGCACATGCATACACACACATACATTCACACACTCACATACACATATGCACATACACATTCGCATATTCACTCACAGACATGTACACATATACTCAGACACACATGCACTCACACACATGAATTCTCTCTCTCTCTCTCTCTCTCTCTCTCTCTCTCTCTCTCTCTCTCTCTCTCACACACACACACACACACACACACACACACACAGCTGCTTCCAACTCTACAAGGGACTGTGCACTCTGCCGCCCAGCCTCTTTCCCAGAAGGCTACCTACCTCATGATCCATCTCTCCTTTGTTCTCTGGGCATTCTGGGGCTCTCAGAACCCATCAAAAAGTTTATCATAGGCCACACACACTGAAAACATCTCCAACACAAGGACACTCTGTTTAGAATTGTTTATTCTTTGTGCCGTCTACAAATTTTCTTGAGCTAGTGAAACAAATTAACAAGAATTCCTTGACTTAACCCAAAAGTTATCCTCTAGTCGTTCAAGAAATTCCAAGTCAGGGTATTGAAACCCTGTGCAGGCTGTGCTCAGAGGATCCTTCAGAGGACCTTGGGAAGACCCTGGCTGGCTCACCTCTTCAGACTTCTAGTGGCTGGTGCAGTCCATGGCATTTCTGGAGAATCAACACATCCTCCCTTCAGATCCATCTTCATGGGGTTTTCCCTGACTGTGTGTCTTAAAACTCCCGCTCCTTATAAGGATTCCTGTCATTGGCGTTAGGGCCCACCCTGCATGCAGGATGATCTCATCTCAAGATTGTTAACTTTGTTGCATCTGCAGAGTCCCAGGAAGGGATGCCCTCATATACACGGTATCTAGAGTGCCAGGGACATAGTTCTACCCCAGCATTTCCTCACAGCTCCAGACACCTTGTTATATTCCAAAGCAGCTTGCAGGCCTAGGCTGCTGACCAGGATCGCCTTCACAGGGTGCAGCTTGCCTTGCCTGAGCGTCATCCTGCAGGCTCTCTGGGTTGGCTGAACTCCTGTAGGAACAGTAGCATGCTCTCCTGCCTGTGTGGGCTTTGTGGGAGCTGAGGGTGAGAAGCAAGGCCGCCAGAGGGATTAAAGAACATGCAGTGCATATCCAAGGCTGCTTTTTGCTACCTGAATATTTGATATTTCAGAGAGTAGGTGGGCATGATGAAACGTGGGCCCTGTGCATGTCAGACAAGTACTATGCTACTTAGCCCTGGGATTTTTTTTTTGACAGGGTCTTACTATGTAGCCCAGGCTAATGGTTTCCCCATACTCCACCTCCCCAGTGCTAGGATCATAGGCACATACCAGACTGTGGCGAAATGAAACCTACCTCAGAAAGTAAGACACAAATAGGTACTGAAGCCAAGCAGGCACTTTGCCAGCCACGGCTGCAACCCTTCCAAAGCATGATTGCTGTGGAAGGTGGTATTGCTGGGGTAGTTCTGGTCCAGGCTTCTGTAGCCCGCTGCAAATCTTTACATGAAGGGTCTTGAGTGAGACCCTTCTGTTTTCTGGATACCACCAGTGGAGCAACACTATAAACTCAAACTTATGGTTGCTATGAGGCCCAGTTGGCCTGTGAGCCCAGGCACCCAGGGTCTGTGAAGGCTAAGATCATCCACAGTAAAGAGAATAGAAACAGCAAGAGCAGGGGAGGAACACTAGCCAGCCCCGTTTGCTTCACAGAGAGTCGGAAAGGCGAGCAGGAAGGCTGGCAGGTGACAACGCTGTGCCAGCCACTATGCCAGCTCGTGGCCTGCACCATAGCATTTAACCATGCCATGGGTCCTATGGGCACAGGGGCTCTGAGAACCATTCGTTTTAGAAGAAGGAAGGGAAGGACAGACCCTGACTGAGGTCCCGTTGCCGGGAAGCCCTTGGGTGTCTACAGAAATCTCCCCAGAGCAGGCTCCAGTGAGTGCAGTAAGGGGCAGGACCGGACACATACATCCCGGAGCCGGCAGAGAAGTCTGGGAGGCAAAACAAACAGGCAGGCGCTGATTTCCCTGGAGGAGGCTGGACCACCTTCCCTTCTTTCACAGGCTCCCAAGCCAAAACAGCTGCTTTTTATCATTCCTCAGAAATCCATAAAAGGGATGGAAAATGTTGGTGTGGGGAGTGTGGATGCACACTTAAATTTAACTGTGGCTCCCCACTGCCTGTGATGGAGCCTGGAGATAACACCTCCAAGCTTGGGGCTGCTTCAACCCAGGCATGGGGAGAAGAATGGTGTCCAAGGTCCTCTCTGACAATAGTGTCTATCCCTCCTTCCGCCTACCAAATGGAGTTCTCCCTGTGTGTCTCTGCCTCTGTATCTGTCTGCCTCTGACTCTCTGACTCTCTGTCTCGGTCTCTGTGTCTCTCTTTGTGTGTGGGGGGGGCAGGGGGGTGTCGTGCAAGTGCCTGTGAGCTGACATGAGCTGGCTAGATTTCCTGCTTGCAGGAAGCCTTTCTCCCCTGGTAATGGCCTTGTCAGCAGTTCAGGCTCACCGTCTGCAGGTGGGACAACCAGGCTGAGCTTGAAAGTCAGACTTTGGATTCAAGAGCTGACTCTATAAATCAGTCTGCTCACATTGTTGAGTGTGCAAGTGGCTCAAGGGCCCATGAAGGAGCTGCTGCTGCTGTTGCTGCTTATTCTTTCTTTTCCTCTTCCTCTTTCTCTTCTTCTCTTCCTCCTCCTCCTCCTCCTCCTCCTCCTCCTCCTCTTCCTCTTCCTCCCTCTCCTCCTTCTTCCCCAGTGAACACGAGGCAAGGGGCAGAGGTATGGTTCTTCAATAGGCTCTGGAAGGATACAGGTTTAACAGATCTTATTCTCAGTAACTGGCTTCTTGAGTCTAAATGTATCTGCCATAGGTCTATTAAGGCTCAGAAGTTAACTAAAGTTATACCAAGAAAGGGGGTAACAGGGAGTGACACCTACCCTCTATCCTCTGTTGCCAGACCCTGAAATTTAAATGTTCCAGGGACTGAAAGAGCAAGGAATCAGCTAAGCAGCCATGCTTAGCAACTACCCACTGTCACCCGTGACTATACAAACCCAGCATTCATAGTACATATGGTTTCTAAGAGAAGCCAAATGTACAGGTCTTTTGCACACTCCCAAGTCATGAGGATTTTAACAGCCACACCAGACTCGTTAGTAAGTTGAGGACTTTGAAGTATCACTAGGACCCTCTTTTCTGCCCTGACCTGGAGTATCAGAAGAGCCACCCCATTCTTTTCCCTGAAGCCTGCTTCCCAGGCTTTTCCAAGGCTTTCTGCTTTAAATGCTGGGGTCAATCAAATCACCCTGATAGAGAAGGCCAGTCATAGCATCTGGTAGAGTTGGGGGCCCAAACCAACTCTGCACATTCTTAACCACTACTTTCTCTAGCCTCTGTCTCCTTACATGTGAGCTTAGTGAATGGTAGCACATATCTCAAACCTCTGTAAATAGAAAATGATAAGTTTAGCCAAGTTCCTGAAGCCCAGTGTGCCCTGGCTGGGATAGTTCTCCCCTTTGATCTTTCACAGGCCATGACTTCAACCAGGAGATCTTCAGTGCTTCTGATACTTCCCAAGTTTCCTTCACTACCAAGGCTCCCTTGAACTGGCCTAGTCTCCTTCTGCATGCACCAGCTTTACTGTGTCCAAGCTCCAGCCCTTCCTGGAAGTGCCCATATGCCACCTCCAGTGATGCTAGGACTTGACCTGCCAGGGGCAGTAAGGGAATGAATAATGGGCACACATATGGAAAAGCTGTGGTCAGGGAGGTGGTGTGCACTCTGATGGAGTGACACCAACTACAGCAGCACAGACCCCAGCATACTTCTTTCGTGCAGCTGGTCTCAGTAAGAGGTGTCTATAGGGAGCACTCCCAGGCTCTCAAGATCCAAGAAGAGAAAGCTGCAGTTGCTTATTTCTACCCACACTGCCAGCGTTCAGCTTCAGACCTTCCTAGTGGGAAGGCGTTGCCAATTTCCCATGGATGGCACAGGACAAACAATTCACATGAGCTCAGGACCTCATTTACTTGGGACTTCACTCAATCCCTACACCCATCTCTGCAGTCTCAGAAGACGGAAGAGAGGACAAGTGTCAGCCTGCCCTCTGCTTCACGGGAACAACTACCTAGAGCATCCTAAACTGAGAAAGTCTTAGAGAAATGCCCACACTGAACAAGAGGTAATGCTGTCAGTTAGTTATGTCTGCTGAGGGCTCTGTGGGGAGGCATGGGAGCTCCTGTGCAAAGTGTCTGCTGATGACCATCTTATACAGATGATGCAGCAGCATCTGAACAAGTGTGTGTGTGTGTGTGTGTGTGTGTGTGTGTGTGTGTGTGTGTGTGTTGTTGTTGTTGTTGTTGTTGTTGTGGTTGTTGCTGTACATGTGGCAGTACATGCAGGTGTAGAGGCCAGGGATCAGCCTCTGATGCTATTCTTCAGAGCCAACAATCTTATGTTTTGAGACAGGGAATCTCTATGTGGCCTTTGGCTTGCCTGCTGGCCACAAGCTTCAAGGATCCTTTTGTCTCTGCCTCTCCAGAGCCTGAATTACAATATACACACCACGCCTAGCTTTATGTGTTGGTGCTGGGAATTAAACTGAGGTCCTCATGCTTGGATGACAAGGTGATCGAACCAGCTCTTTAGCCCTGGGGCCAGTTGTTTATAATCTAGGTTTCTGAATCATATTGTGAGATCAGTATAAGACTGGGGGAGGCGAGACTGAGAAAATCAGATACAGGGGAGTGAAACCGAATTGCCTAGAGCCTCAGAAAGCAGCAAACGTAAGAGCAAAGTTCAAGTGTGTCTGACCCCACGTCCCCACTCTTTACCCTATGACCTCATTTCTCCCTACCCTGAGAACCACCTAGGTCTGGGGATAGCCACATCCCTGGATATGTGTGATAGATCCAAAGCAGCATTGGACCCCATGGGTCGCATTCGAGGGAGGACAAGCTCATGCTGCACCAACCATGTGACCCTGGAGTCCCTCGTCTTCTCCATCTTCCTAACAGTAATGCATAAAACATCATTTATTTCTCTCATGGATCCAAAGGCCACATAGAGAAGCCACATGGACGACTAGCTTCCCAAGAGACCTGCCCACTGTCAACTCTTACAGGAGAGCTTCTGACTGACGACTGCTACCTCCTCCATGATCTGAGGCACAGTGCATTCTGGTGACCTACAGAAGCTTGGAGACTGAGACCTCCTCCCACCCCACTCCTCCCCCTGTGGGATCCTTTGAACCCTAGAGGCATTGGGCCATAGGAGTGTGCAGAACTGGGGGCCAGGTTTCTCTGCCCAGACAGTCCAGTGTCAGAGTCCTGTCCCACCTACCTTGAGACTCAACATACAGTTCTACCCTAAAAGCTTTGGCTGGTGACACCTGCCCTGCCGCGTCACCTGACGAGACCTGGCAGGAGAGAGCTGGATGAGATAACGTCTGGTCAGTGATCCGGCTGTGGAACAAGAGGCTCTTTGCACACGTGCCCAAGCTTTGCCTTATTTATTCGTTTCTACTTGCAACTCTCCAACTCAGCGAGCCCAGGCCTTGAGTAGGGGGAGGTGGTGGCCCTCTCACAGTTTTTCTACAGCTTGGCTTCCCACTCATAGGCCCCAAGTTGATGATTCCAGGGTTTCCCTGCAAAGAACAACATTCCAGTCAAAGACTCTTGTGGCCCAAGAATGCCTTAGGGCCAGAGAAACACAATCTGCCACCCAAGCTTACAACTCTGTGGCGGGTCCTAGCTAGACAGTGAAAAGAAACAAAGGGGTAGTATTAATTTAGCACCTACTGTTTTCCCAGTAAATGCTAAAAATTTGATTGTATTTAGTTCCTTTATCCTTAAAACAATCATACTGGGTCCCACTCCCCCTTGCCTGAAGAGCTTGTGAACACTAGGCAGGGATCTGGTTTCATTGTCTGGGTGGGCTGGGCATAGGACTTTTTCAAAATGCCCCCAGAGCATTTGAGTGTGTGGCCAAGGCTGAGAACAGGGCCCTGCTCAGCCATTCTTGACCTTCCTAGGACATATGAATGAATCCCTTGGATACTGTTAAAATACAGATTCCAATTTAGCAGGGCTGGACAGGGCCTTTCTAACTTACTCTTAGGCCACAGTCAAGGCCTCTGGGCCTTGGACCAAGCTTTGTAGAGTAAGAGCATATCTAGCTGTAAACCCCAAGGCAGTATAGACTGGATCTCAGGTTCCTCTAACTTGGTGAAAAATCTAGGGGCTGAAGAACAAACTTTTGTTAGAGGTGTAAAGCAATGGGAAAGGTTTGCAGGCAGAGGTCACATGGTCGTTGTTTAAGCTGGGGCTGGGGACTGCCATAGTGAGCCCCCTTACTGCTGACATTCATCAAAAGGCAAGAGCAGTATTTGTGATTTCCAGGAGTTATTTTGAGGACTAAACAAGAGCAAACAAAACCAGGTTGTTAGATTACTTAAAAACCAGCACTCAGGAGGCAGAGGCAGGGTCTCTATGAGTTTGAGGCCAACCTGGTCTACAGAATGAATCCCAGGATAGCCAGGACTACACAGAGAAACACTGTTTCAGGAAAACAAAGCAAACAAATTAAAACAAACAAACAAACAAACAAAAACAATATTGCTTACTTTTTAAGTTTGATTTAATTTTTAAATTTCCTTAACTAGTAACAGCACCTAGGTATGTATAAGTGAATGATATAATGTCTGAAGTTTGTTTTAGACACTCTAGTAAGAAGTAAAGGAGGAAAGAATCCAGAGGATAAAAAAAGAGGGAAGAGGAGGAGGAGGAAGAGGAAGAGGAGGAGGATAAAGAAAAGGAAGAAGGTGGAGCAGAAAGCCAGAAGGAATGGATTGAAACAGTAAGAGGGAGTTAGTGTGAGTGAAGTGATCGCCATGCAAGCCTGAAGACCAGAGCAGTGCTCTCTGGAACCCATGTAAAAGCCAGAAGCGCGTGTGCACGGGTAGGCCAGGAACAGGTGTGCACGGGTAGGCCAGGAACAGGTGTGCACGGGTAGGCCAGGAACAGGTGTGCACAGGTAGGTCAGCACTGGTGAAACAGGCAGGTGAAGAGGCAGAGGGAGAGGATCTTTGGAACTTGCTGCCAGCCTGACCTGCTGAATTGGTGAGATCCAGGTTCAGTGAGAGATTCAACGTCTCTCAAAACACAACATAAAAAGTAATTGAGTCAGACACACAACACCAAACATCACCCACCTCTTACAAGCATACACACATAATGCATGCACATCACACACACACACACACACACACACACACACATGGTAAACAGGTAAACATCAATTGTAACTCAGTGATAGGGACAAGAGACCATTTAGTCTTTTTACATATACTTGAATATTCTCACAATTAAAGGTTAATGATCAAAAGAAAGATTTTGTAGCATATTGACACAGGTAACTCGGCTTGGTTCCTGGTTGATGATACCTGTAATTTACATCCTCCAATCTTGAGTGACATAACAGAGAATTGTCCTCCAGTTAGAAAGACATAAAAGGAGATCTTCCTGATGCTCAGCCCCTGCTGCAACCGACACCACTCCACGGCTGGCAAAGCAGCGCTAGGTAGCATGTGTAGCAATTAGCAATGGTAGTGGGTGTGGAGAACATATGAACTACTACTACGTGTGTACAAAGTCCAGCACTTTTCATGAACTGAGTTCCCATAACACCCTAGGACTAGATCTACCACTCAAAACCAGATAAGTAATGAAGGCTCAGACATGAGAGGCTTTGGCCATGGCATGCAATGGCTACTGGACACCCCACATATTCCTGAAGCATCTCCCACATACCCCCTTTCCATTAACAAGGCTCACACTGCAACCTGGTTTGGTTTCGGCATCTTGGTCTGCTCTAGGCTCCGAGGACAAACCATGTTCCATTCACTGGTGCCCTTTACTCAAAAGTAACAGACGGCTAGCCCATGTAGCCTACCTGCTACAGAGTCTCTAGTTCCAGGGCCAAGGCACATGGAAGAGACAAGGCCTCTCTCATTCCCTTCTCCACCTATAACCAGCATAGAAGGACCTCTATCCTGGCACTGGGCTTTTATAATCACAAGCCTCTTAGTCCCCTGGGCTATACACCAAGTACTACCCCAGTCACCACCATGAATGGCAGCATTCTCTACCCATACTCCAACGCACCTCCTCTGCACCACTCTCTCCAGGCCTGTAAACACCAAAGCCACACATGCAGCATGACCGTAGCAGCCAATAAATGTTAGCCTCTGGTTTCTCTTAAAGAAGCAGAACAGGGAAGGATGCTATGCTAGATCCAGCCAAGTTGCACTGGGACTTTCTAGCCAGCCCTCCATGCCAGTCTAACATCCCAGCCCCAACAGGAGGAAAGAGAAGGGGCATCTGCAGTAAGGGTGCTCCCTCCGGTTTGTTTATCAGAGCTAATGTTCCTCACTCTGCCCCTCACCCCAGGGCTGGCAGGATGGGAGACTTGACCGGGATGGAAGTAATTTATTCAAGTTGCTTCACAGGTTCCTGAGGGCTGCCAGAGAAGCAAATATCTACTGGCTCTCCCCTCTCTGGGCCTCAGGGAAGCCTAGGCACACAGTCAGGTCAGAAACAAAAAATCAAGCCAAGGGCAGATGCGCATGAAGCTGCTAGGAAGGGCACAGAGGCCACGGTGCTGGGTGTGATGTCCACCTGGTCTTAACGATGGGAGCACTTCGCCAGGGAGAACCAGGTCAGAGTCAGGCTGATACCTTCACTCTCCACAGAGGCACTCTTGTGTGCTCTTGTATCTGGATGAAGCATAGCATGAGGAACCCCAGCATGAGGATCCCCTCTTCCTCCATGCTGTGGTGGGGTTCAGCTTTTCTGGAGTCAGGTTACCACGTAACCACAGACTCACCACACAGAGGTTTTTTGGAATCGGTGGTCTTTCTAGGATTCCACCTGTGTCCCCTGAAGCCTGCCTCCTGGGCTAGCAACGGGAGCCCTGCTCCTTACAGCCCTGCCCTGAGGGAGCACACAACTAGGTGGAATTTCAGGCTTTTATGGTCCTATGCCTGTAGGCTGCTCAAGGCACTATGAAAAACATTGGCAGTTGCCTCTGGTCAGAGACCAGAGCCAACAAGAAGGAGGCCCAAAGGCTCTCTTCCCTAGGAGGTATCTAGGTTCTTGGAGGAGATAGATCTGTTGTTGGGTTTCCAGGAGCAGAGCTATATGGCTGTGTCAATGCCCGGGGCAGGTAAGACAGAGAACATTCCATTACAAGTCAGCTCAAAGATAACAGGTGGGGAGGTCAGAGGTCATGAGGAAGCCTGGACCTGGACCACCCATCCAGACTTCAAGTCCACCAAGGAACAGAGCCCTGGGACACGGGTCCCCCTTAACACTTGTTTCTTTGAACTCCACACTCACACCAAGGGGAAGCCAGCTAAGTCATGGGGGCAGGAAAGTACCCAAGGTCACTCAGCTAATTGGGGTCAGTCCAGTTCAGAAAAGGCTCCTCTGAGCCTTGCTTTGGTTGTGTGATTTTTATTATCCCTGTGGGGACGACCAGGGGGGAATGGAAACCAGGGTGTTTGATAGTGTTCGGAGTCAATGATTAACTTGTGTCCTTCCGACCTTGGTTACCTGGCTGCCCGAGTGTGGGATGACTGGTTGGCACTTGAGCCAGGGGTGATATGAGAAACGAATAGATCTGTCTACCTTCTCTGGCCTCTGGGATCTTGCACCAGGGACTGTCCAGGCTTGGAGGCTTGAGAGACAGCTCATGGAATCCAAAGCAGGAAGTGAAGTAGCCAAAGGTCACACAGCAGTCAGGCTGTGTGCACAGCTGCCCCCAGACAACTGGGCAAATGATGTGTTCTTTAGGGGGAAAGTGACATCCAGCTGTCAAGCAGCAGCATTGGCTATGGGCTGGCCCTGGCCAGTCAGGGAGGCAGCTCTCTCTCTCTCTCTCTCTCTCTCTCTCTCTCTCTCTCACACACACACACACACACACACACACACACACACAGGGTGAGGCGAGTGGAAACTGAAGAGAAGATATGTGCCAACAGAAAAGTCCTTCATGCAACAACTATCCATCCCTGCTTCACATGGCTAAAGAAAAGGATTACCTCACCTTCTGTACATGGGGAATCTAAAAGCTTGTTTTGTTTCACCCCCTTTTGTTTGCTTTTCTCAATTGTCCCTAGGTCTGGGTCTGTGGGCACAGAGCATTTACTCTGTCTAAGTACCCAGTATTCAGTACCCAGCACCCAGCATCCAGCACCAAACACGAGTGCCTAGCATTTAGCACTAATCTGGCATCTGTGAGAGCTCAGGCAGAGTCTGAGGAAGGTGACAAATCATGGCACCCTAACCTTGTCGTGCCATCAGACTACTGAAGAGGAGTGGCTGCCCAAGCTCGACCCTCCAAGGACTGTCCTAAAGTAACCCTTGTGTTCCTGGGTGCCACTGCATTTGCCAGCATTACCCAATGGTGGCAACAGCCTTGTAGCTCAGGAACCCTTTCAGGTTATGGGGAGGCATGAGACCTGTGGACAGAGCCCAGGCTGTGAAGATGTGAGTGTGGGCTCCAAAGCTGGCCCTGAGACTGAACAGCATAGTCAAGTGCTGTTGTCCCATTATACTGCAGACGTAGTCACCCCCTTCAGAGCCGACATAGAAATGGTGACAAACAGCAATGACATCTGAGGCAGGTTGAGTGGCAAGCAGTGCCAGCCCTAGTGCATGAGGATGCCTTGGATCCCAGCATTCTGTCGTGGATGAGGAAACCAAGCCGTCTCAACAGCTAGAACCTCCTCGTGTCCACATAGCTGGGTTCTCCTGGATAACAACTCATCACCGCTGGCCCAGGCACAAAACACAGCTCCCTGAGGCCTCAGGTCAGGAAGCCGGGTAGACACAAGATGGCAAGCTTAGAGAGGCTGGGACGGCACGCACTCCCTCTCCCCGGGGATGTGGTCTCTGTGTCCTTAGTGCCCACCAACCTCACAGCAGGCTGTAACTCAGATATGGATGTAAGGCAGTACTCACTGCTGGCGCCTGGCTCCTCACATGACTCTCAGGGGATCCACCCCAGCTCCCAAGGGACAAAGGCACAGGCAGCACAGGGTAAATATGCATCTGAGGCTCGCACGTGCCTGCATGGCAGGATGGCAAAGCATCCTGGCTACCTGCAGAGGGCCTCTGCTCCCATTCGGAAGACAGGAAGACACACTACGGTTGCACTGTGGGTGAGCAGGGGTGGAGAGCAGCAGAATCCCCCTCGTGAGGTCATCCCACCCCAAGCCTAGATAGGCATCTACAAGCTGTCCTGGATCAATGAGCATCCTGGATTCTCTCTCCTTCTTCTGACTGTTGATGCTCTTATGGAGAGATGAGAGCGTCTGGAATGGACAGGAAATGTCCTTTGAACCATGGGGTTCCTTGTGCCTGAAGGGTTTCAGCTGTGACAACAGACTCCTGCCATGGCTTATGGACCTGACATTGCTTCTGGTTCTAATGTCAAATTCTCTTCTGCCACTGGCACCCAGAACAGGAGGCACAGACTCTGTCTGTGTAGACCTCCATCACTTTTCACAGCCAGTTACTGCTGGCTTCTCCTGCCCATGTAGCAGGAGCCGATGCACATTAAACCAGTCGGTTTTTTGAGCTTACACCAATGCTTTTAATGAGAACCTGCTCTCGTTATCATAAAAAGGGAGTCGCATCCTTCTGAGATGGCTATGAAATGGCTTCATGCAGAACCCCAAACCCCTCAATCACATTGGGGTAACTCACATCAAGCTCCCCCTCATTCTGTTTTTCCTGTCTCTCTGTCCTCGTCAGGGGGAGAGCCCTGTAGCTAGGACCCTCCATGACTTTGCAGCATACTTACCCTGTAATATGGCTTCATGGACTCCTCACCCACTCCACTCAGGAATGCCTCCAGCAACACCCAAGTTCAACCATGACGTTCAATATTGGTATCAGGCAGGGAACACTGGCTGCAGTGTTCATGATGGACTGGAGGTAAATAAGAGTAGGAAGAAGTTCCAACACTTAGAACTCTGGCACCAGGCTCCGCTAACTGCGTTCTCCCCAAAATGACTAAGCCCCAGCTCCCAACTCCATTTCTGCCAGTGACCTTGGCAAGCTTTCTCGGAGCGTTTTGGGATACAAGTTTCCCTAAGTGGCTACTTGCTCCTTTGCCTCCCTGAGTACCCTATGGTTGGAAGGAGTCCACGCCTTGCTGTGCCTCACACTGCACCTGGCTCTCCAACAATCTGAATCGGACCCCGAAATCTATGAGTTGAGACTTAATCACCAAGGTATTCACCTTTGGTAAATTACCGACTTAAGCCTTCTGTTGCAGCCTCGAAGGTGGGACCCTGGAATGAATAAGGGGTATCCGATCTTCCCAAATGTCCATCTCTACTGAACTCACAGCTTCCTGTTTTATTCTCTAGATAGCCTTGCTTCTGGCGACTGGCAGAATCCCGGGATGCAGTGACTACTGTGTGTTTTATTACTGTGATCCCACGAAGGCTCCGGCATTAAGTATTCTGCCCAAGGTCACACAGTTAGTACCTGATGGAGCCATCACAAATATCCTGTGTAGCTGTCAGACACACAGCTCCCTCTGATACTCAAGATGGCGGGTCAGCCAACTGCTGTGCTGTGTGTTGCAGTCTTTACCCAGTGAAGAGATGCAGCCAACATCAGAATCCCCAGGACTCTCATTCCCCTAGCATCGCAAGTTTTCATGACCAGAGGCCCTTAGTGACAGCCACTGACAAGGGCCAATAATTCAATACCAGCTTTGGAGACATATGACTTTATCTACTTATTTTGCAAAAGAAAAAAAATCCATTTGGCTTCAGTAAAAAAATATTCTCAGTGCCAAACACGATTTCTGCACATGGTGAGGGTGTGTGATTTTTTTTTCATATGTATTTCTTCCCTTTTTTTTTCCCCTTTTAGTAAAAACAGTTTCATCCCTGGCATGAGACTGAAAGAAAGAGAGAGAGGGAGAAAAAAAAACGCTATAGAAAACCATTGCTTGGCTATCACAGGGACCAAAGCCAAGAGTTTAGAAGCTCAGTAGTTGAAAGAGAGTAAAAGCTAAATAAAGATTATCAGAATATGAAACATAACCTGGATTTGGGAACTGACTCCTGTGTCCTTGCCCAAGCAACCTAGTCTTCAGGACTATTTAGATGTCCCTCAACTCTGAGGGGGCAAAAGGGCACCAATGTTGCCATACTTCCTGCCTTTGCCCAAGGCAGACATTAGTAATCTATCACAGCAGGGATACAGCCTGACGAAGCTCTTATCCATTGATTAGAATTGGCATAGGAGACGCAACAAAATTGCTCCCCTACCCATATCAACGCATTCACTTGTGAAGTTACTGCCACACAGAGAAAAGGAGTGCAGTGGGCTTGCACAAGCTACCTGAGAAACAGGCGCCCATAAGCCTCCTCCCAGCTTTGCCGCAGGCCCTCAGCCTGTTTTGTTTCCACTACCTCTTCATCTTCTATGTGCCATGGAGGGGAATATTCTGGGCTCTGAAGAATGACATCTGTAGGTTTAAGTCTTCTGCCTCCAAGGACTTTCCAGTCAGGTCTCTCATGTGCATTCCTGTCGATCACTGTGGGTCACATTGGCATCCTTAATGGGCACAAGCACACCCTTACAGCAAACGTGACCTCCCACATGCCTGTGAGGAGCACTGGGAGCTGTGGAGTCAGTGTTCCTATCACCCTGACATGGCTCGTAGGCGCTGGACTCACTCCGGTTTTAAGGATTTACTTCCATTTTCTATGGAGCTAGCATTTCCAAATCCCAAGGTGACCTTGAAGGTTTCCAAAATGCAAATAAAATGAAACAGCAGAGATGTGTAACCAAACGCACTGGACAAGCTCAGAATCTTCTCTCTCTCCCTTAGAATTGCCCTGTGTCCATGACTACCAAGGCCCAGAGAAATCCCGCTGCAAACCCCATGTACCCACCTTTCAATATGCACTCGTTTATAGCAAGCTGCACTAGGCCTTTGAGCTGGTCCACTTTCTGTCACTGTAGCAAACACTTCATACAATCAACTTGGAAACAGGAAAAGGCATCTTCTCTCACAGTCTGGAGGTCTCAGCAGGGTGCTGGCTCTCTGGTTGTGAGCCTCTGGCCAGGCAACATGTCAGGTCAGATGCATGCGATGAAGCATGAAGCGACACTGGTCACTGTGTGGCCCGCAATAGAAATGGAAATGAGGGGGCTTTCTGGGGTCCCACTCTCTTCTTCAGGGATGTTCCCGAAGGTGACAGGAAAGACACTCACTGGAGAGTCCCCAGCTCTTAAAGGTTCTACCACCTCTGACAGCACCACTCAGGGGACCAAGAGTACCGCACTGGCATTTAGGAGAGGGTTACGGTACAAATGACAGCAACCTTGATTAAGATTACATTAGGTATTACTTAAAAAGAAACAACAACAACAACAACAAGCATGGCTTAACTACATATATTTAAGGAGAAGGAACCTGGAATCAGATACAGAAAAACAGAGTTTGAACCTTGGCTGTGATGTGATGTGTGTGTGTGTGTGTGTGTGTGTGTGTGTGTGTGTGTGTATGTGAGAGAGAGAGAGAGAGAGAGAGAGAGAGAGAGAGAGAGACCAAGAAAGTTGTCTGTTGTTTGGTTGTTTTGCAACTGTTGCTGTGAATTTGTGTTATTGTTATTGTTTTGTTTTGTTACTACGGGGACTTCCTATGCAGCCCAAGCTCCATCCCTCCTCCTGCTTTGCCCTCCTGAATGTGACAGCAGCCACTTGCCACTGTCTCTGCCAACTTGTGCTTTACTTTCTGTAAGGTGGAAAACCACTGGAACTTACTCTGGGCTTTAAAAATAAAAGCTCACTGGGCAAGGAGGCACACTTCTTTAATCCTAGCACCCAGGAGGCAGACACAGGTGGATTGCTATGAGTTCAAAGCCACCCTAGTCTACACAGTGAGTTCTGGGACAGCCCAGGTTACCAATAAAAACAAACAAACAAACAAACAAACAAAAAACACACCATCATATAGAGTTTGACAAATCAGCAAGGTGTTGATCACACACCTTTAATTCCAGAACTTGGGAGGCAGAGGCAGGCAGATCTCTGAGCTCAGGGCCAGCCTGGTCTACAAAACAAGTTCAAAGACAGAGCTACACAGAGAAACACTGTCCTAAAAACAAAAAACAAAAAATAAATAAAATAGAATTTGGCAATTGAAAAGAAAACTATATAGAAAAAAATTAAAATTGCTCATAATTTTATATCTATAAATTATAAATTGTGTTAAATTTTTAGTAGATTTACCTTGTCCCTTCAGTATTTCAAATACTTTGAAGACACATACTTTTGTGCTTTTAAAAAATTAATAATGCAGTTTTATATCCTATTGTTTTTTAACAACTAAAATAATGTGTAGCTAACAAAAACATATGACAATATTTGGAAAAGAGTGTGTTTAATTGACATAACAATTTTGCATGATTTGAATATTATCTGAAAATATTGGACCAGCTATTTTAGAATTTGTAATTATTTGGATTTTTGGTAAGGTGAGATTAGGTTAAAGTGGCACATTACGAAGCACTGATAGTGAGACTTTAAAAGTAACCTGGACTCAACGACAATATCAAGACATAAACCCACTCAAATGTCCATGCTGATGTCAAGGACGGCTATTTATAAAGCTTCTCTTTAGTTCAAGGTCAGGATTTGGCCATGCTAGAGTTGTAGCAAGCCTTTGGCCAGTCTGATAGTTTTAAGGACTTTGTAGGTTTGAGAACTGCAGATGTCATGTTATGGACCTTTGCTGTGATTGACAGCCAGGTCAAACCTTCCCAGTGAGTGCAGGCGTAGTTCCAAGGCTTTCGTGATCAGTACTTGAGGCTGCAGGGAACGCTTGCCATGTCCGGTTCTGTTCACCTGTGACTGCTTCCTCACAGGCTACTTTGAACCTTCAGGTCATCTGGAGTGATATTTTGGGTTCTCTGACAAAGCACTCCCCGCCACCTCTGCTGCCAGGATAGCCTTTATTCCAATAAGATACTAAATACAAGACCATCTTTCTTTTTCTTAGTGACTTTTATAGCTCTACTGCAAATCTCTTTACTGAGATGTTTGTATTTTTCTCCATGGCCATTTCTAGCTTAACTTCAAGTGTGTGAATGCATGTACACACTACTGTGGACATGTATGATATGTTCCTAGATAAATTTATCTTCTCAGTTTAAGTTGCCTTGATATTTCTGAAGAAGACAAAGAGGAGGAAGAGGAGGAAAAAATAAGAAGAGGAGGAAGAAAAAGAGGAAGAAGAAAAGGAGAGGGGGAAGAGAAAGAAAAAAGATGAGGAAGAAAGAGGGGAAGAAGAGGAGGAAGAAGAAGTAGAAAAAGAAAAAGGAGGAAGAAAGAGAGAAAGAAGAGGAGGGGAAGAAGGAGGAAGAGGAGGAGGGAGAAGGAGGAAGAGAAGGAGGAAGAGAAGGAGGAAGATGAGGAATAGAAGGAGGAAGAGGAGGAGGAGAAGGAGAAGGAGGAAGAGGAGGAGGAGAAGGAGGAAGAGGAGAAGGAGAAGGAGAAGGAGAAGGAGAAGGAGAAGGAGAAGGAGAAGGAGAAGGAGAAAGAGAAGGAGACAAATTATTATACAAGATGTAGTAAAAGTGCTTGTTACCAACCTGGCAGGAGGGAGGGTAAGTTTGATCTCTGCAATCCATGGAGAAGAGGGGCATTAGCTCCACAAAGAAGAAGAAGAAGAGAGCAAAGTGTGGGATATATATGCTGTACAGAACACTTAAAAGGCTTTTAAGAATGTGGAACCTTTTCTTTCAACTAAGACCTGAAAACAGTTTTGCTAATATTTCTGTGCTTTTCAAACAAAGGTCATCTTATATCTGTGGCTTTGGAGCTTGGTCCTACCTTCCTTTTCATCCTTAACAACATATTTTCAGTCTTAAGGAAAAGAATACCATATATCCCCTGCCACACCTATGGGGATATATGCCTTTTTAAATCATAGCATGCATTATTTTCTGATCCATCATTAATTTAAATATTCTCTAGTTTGGGAAGCTACTCAAGTAGTCTCTAGTTTTTGTCTTCGGAGTGCTGTAAAGAATGTCTTCAAGCCCACATCCATCCCCAGGTCTCTGGTTGGTTCTCTGTCTTAAATACCTATAATTTGGAAATATAATTTACAGGTATGTGTTTTCATTGTTTTTACAGTAACTGCAACCTATTGCGCTGTTTTTATGACATAGAGTGATTTTACAACACAGAGTATAAATAAGAATCACCTAGAGGCAGGTACTGTTAACATGTTGGACTTTCAGTAAACCTTGTCATCGTCTCTGTGGAGATGTTTATTTAAGTAAACCAAAGGTTATTGTCTGCATGTACAGTGGGCAAATGTATTATAAACCAAGATACTTTTTCTGGGCTAGTAAGATGATGCCACCAGTAAAAGTGCTTGCTACCAACCTAGGGGGAGGGTGTGCTTGAGCTCTGCAATCCATGGGGAAGAGGAGCATTAGCTTCACAAAGGTTTGCTCTGATTAGACCTGCACTATAGACACACACACACACACACACACACACACACACACACACACACACACTTACTCATGCAATGAGAACTTGTAATCCTGTCTGAAGAAACAAAAGAAGATTTTAAAAAGAAACAAAAAAGGAATTATTTTTCTATTAAACATATCAGAAAGTGCTAAAACGGGGTCCTGTGACCGTCTTAATGAGCTCTGAGTTTTAAAATTAGTAAAATGAGTCAGTATTTTTTTTCTTTTACTGACCCTTTTGTGTTTCTCCTCCTTCCCTTACTTTTTCTCACTTGCCTACTGGTGTGTTACCTTTCTCTCATTGTTAGGGGCTTTCTGAATAAATCAAAAATATTTTTGTACATGTCTTCTACTTTCTTCTTACCTTTTGGTATTTTTAATGATACCTATGACATATTTAGTAAGCACACCATATAGTCTCACCTGTCCAAGTTGTCTCCTAATACCTTTTATCTAAAACTACCTTCAAATGGTCCTCTGCACTGGGTCAAGTCTGGCTTACATTTTCTTCAAGTATCTTTGTGAATTTATTTTTATATACAAACTTTTTATTCCCCAGGATTTTTTTTTTCAGTTTAGGACTGTTTGAGTGACTGCCCTCCCCCCCCCCCCCCCCCCCCCCCCCCCCCCCCCCCCCCCCCCCCGCAACACACACACACACCATTTGTTGAATAACCAATCAATTCCACCATTATCACACACTAGATATTTATACATGATCCTATCTATCCCTGGCTGGCAGAGCTTCCCCCATAGTTGTGCTGGGCTAAGAGAAGAGAGCTTTCTGGTGAGGACAGGCCAGCTATGATGATCCCCAGTAGACATGCCCGGGAGGGCTGAAGTACTCTCAGCCCCAAGAGTAAAGCTGTTTTGGAAGGTAACTCTGCTCATCATGAGAATGGAGGTGGGCAAGAGTTCTGCCATTCATTCTTCAAGCAGAACACACATTGAATCCATCGGGACATAAAAACTCCACTTCAAAGTTCAGCTTGTGCAAATGTGTACAGGAACTCAGTCTTACTCCGCTGGTGAGTGTTAAATGTCAACCTGCCCCAACCTACAATCATCCTGGAACAGAGTCTTAATGAAGAATTGTCTCCATCAGCTTGGCCTGTGGGCATGTCTGTAGGGGAGCGTCTTGACTGTTAATAGAGGTGAAGTAGAAAAGTGGGAAAGCTAGCGAGCACTGTGGCAGGCTGCAGCATGGTTATGCTTATTTCTCCCTTGCCTGGGACTGTGAAGGTGAGCTGACTCCACCCTGCCGTGTCTAGTGGACCATACCCAGCCTGTCCTCACCAGAAAGATCTCTTCTCTCAGCCCAGCACAATAGAGAGGTCAAGGGGGGAAACTAACTCCTGCCTCTCTGACTTTCCTGCAACCATGGGAAATGGAACTGTGAGCGGAACAGGCCCTTGCGACCCTTGTGTTGCTTGCTCCGGGATATTTTGATACAGTAACAAAATGAAACAAAAACAACCACATAGTTAGGTTCCCCTCCATAGAAGCAAAGATGTTAATGATTTTTGTGTACTATATGAAAACTGCTTAAGAGGCATTTAAGGATGCAGGGATGGGTGGATGGATGAATGGATGGATGGATGGATAGATGGATGGATGGATGGATGGACAGATCTCTTCTGTGCCCATTTGCACACATTTGTCAGACAAACAGAATAGTTCTGTGAGCTCTGCACTTTACCTTGAACACTTTAACCTCAATACCTCATCCCATATACTATATGAACCCATATATATGTGCAAAAGCAGCCATATTTTTTTTAGTGGCTGCTTGAGGTTCCCCTGAATAACAAACCCTCATATCAACCTCTATAAAGGGACACTGTGGGGTTTATGATAGTTGACTTCTTTCCTTAATGAGCATGGACCTGCCCATGTTTCTCTTCTGCTTAGAATTGTTCATGTCGCTCCCTACCAACGGAACACAATCCAAAACCTTCACAGTGGAGTCCTACTTTCCTGGTGACTACCATCTCAAGCCATTTCTCAGACCTCTGATTTGCCACCCCTGGCAGACAGAAAAGGTGGAGTTCCAGGTAAGGGACTATAGATGGTTTCAGGATTTGGATAATGGCTGTTTGGCCCTAAGTCTCTGTCTCTTGATGAAGAAGACTCTTAAACTGTGTGCTTAAGGAAGAAAATGAGATGAGGGTACAGCATTTGGGAGAATCTGCATCAACTTTGCAAGTCAATAGCAAAGAGGACCCACAGCATTGTCCAGAGGCATTGGTCCAGAGAGAGGCTGCCTATGCTGTGAGGCAGAGATCCCAGCTCTCGGTAGCTTGGTCCAGCAGAAGAGCAGCATCTGCCCTTGTCTTGCTATGCCACAGCCCTGCTTCTGTCGTACAAGGTCCTTCTACAAGCACTGACTCCAAGGTCCAGGCCACATGTATTTTGCAACTCACCAAGCCACAGACCCGACCTTCTTCTTGTCTCAGAAGCCCCTTGGCCTCCATCTGCAGGGAAACAGGAAGAAGCATGCACAGCGCCTGCCTGCCCATGTCAGAAGGGACACCTCATGCTACCTCACCTTCTCTGACAATTCCACATGAGGATATAATGGATTTTGGTCATTTTCATCTCCAGTATCCTCTATCGTCCCCTTTCACTCCTGCTGAACCCCTTCTTTTTCCAACAAGTGCCCCTACCCCACCCCTTGGTTTTCATGTCTTCTTGTTGGTTTGGGGGTTTTGTTTGGTTTGGTTTTTTGTTTGTTTGTTTGTTTGCAATATTTTATGCTATGTTGCATTTAATTGAGGTTGCTTGCATGAGCATGGTTGGGGCTAGATGTTGTTTACTGGAACATGGGCAACATCACATTGGCTAGAGCACTGGAGAAAACAACTTCACCTCTTCCACCAATCATTCACCACCATTAGCGCCTCAGGTATGGGCAGATCATCATGAGCCTCTCCCTGATCTATGGTGGAATGTGGATGGTATGATCATGTGTTGGCCTCGTGCAGATAACCACTCTCTTTTTGGAGACAGGGTCTCTCACTGACTTGGGGGATCATGGATCTGACTAGATCAGCCAACAGTCCAAGGAATCCTCCTGCCTTTGCCTCCCTTGTCTCTGAGAGACTTAAAGGAAAGCCTAGCTTTCTACTCAAATGATAGAGATCCAAGCACAAGTACTTATCTCTTTAGTAAAGGCAAAAGCCTGTCTCTTCTTGAAACCCTTGACCTCCAAAGCCTAGGTCCCCCCAGTCATTCTTTTGGGGTGGTACTGTGTCACCTCTGCCCACCACTGCTAATGGAGGTTGCCAGCTTCCCGCAGGATTGATAGCTGCATAGCCAGCAAGCAAAGTGTTCTCCACAAGGAATACTGCAAACTCAAGACATGAAAAAATATTGAATTCAGTAGTTCCTAAAACATGTAGGCAGTTCCAGTGATGAGCTGGAGAGCAAAGGCTGTGACAAACACAGTCAGTCTGTCCTTGCTCCCCCTTCTGCTCTGACACTGTGGCCTGAGCAACACTCAGTCTGTGGACAAGGCTCACATGTGATCTGTCCTGATGATTAAAGGACATCAATTACCATACCCACCATATGGACCTAAAGTCACCTGTCATGAGTATGTCTTGAAGGTTGCCTGCTGTTATTTGTAAGTTACATACTTGCCAGGGAGTGTACTGGCAATTTGCTACCTTGACACATTGAAGGCGAGTTTTCCTACAGTGAGAGCCCTGGGAAGATGAGGGAGTGAGGGATGGAGCTAGCAATCCAATGATGATGTCGGGAAAGAGGTGAGTTGGGGTGAGGCTCTTTTTGGCAACACAGAGTGTGCCCCCCCCATGTGTTGAAGGAGCAGGTAGATCTCAGGTATCCTGGATGTAACAACCATGCTTACTCTGAGCCCACAGGGATGGCTGGGGCTTCCACAACACCAAATCCATGAACAAAGGTGCAAATTTTCAGTTCTCTGTCCATTCTTCTCTACATTCATATGCCAACATGGGATTGTCTTACTTTCAAAGTCTATCATTCAATACCTGCTCCCACTTAAAACAGCAGCTCCACAAGGCTGGGGACATTTGTCTAATCTGTTCCCTGGCATGTCTTACATACTTTGCCTACAACAGACTCTCAAGAAATGTATGTTGGATATTACAAATCAAATAGAAAAATTCTACCTGGGGGTTAAAATATCTTGTTTTTTTTTCTGTCTCTCTGTCTCTGTCTCTCTCTTTTTATGTGTGTGTGAGTGTGTATTTATATGCCTGTATATGAGTGTATGTGTGTTTATGAGTGTGTGTGTGTGTGTGTGAGAGAGGGAGAAGGGGGAGGAGGAGAGGGAGAGAGAGAGGGAGAGGGAGAGAGAGAGCAAGCGAGCGAAAGAGAGAGACAGAGAGAGAAAGAGAGAGAGAGAGAGAGAGAGAGAGAGGGAGAGAGAACGCGCACACATGCACACTGGGAACTGAATCCAGATCTTTACCCATTCTAGACAAGCACTTTTACCAAGGAGTCATACCCCCCAGCCATGATTTGTTTTGTTCAGTGTTTAATTTAAAGACAGCGTCTTACTAAGCTGGCTGGACTTAAACTTGGGAGGCTCCTGCCTCTACCTCCCAGGAGCCAGGATTCCAGGTTGTATCCAAAGATGCTTAGTCACTTTAAGACTCCTCTAAAACTTGCCAATATCCTCCTTGTGAGCAAGGACAGAGGTAAGAATTCGGTGACCTTGCTTCGGTTTACATTAGCTTTTGTCTCTGTGGCAAAACGCCCGACATGGTCGTTTGATGGAAGGAGATCTTATTCGGGCACACTGTTTCATTGGGTCTTAGCCCATCTCCAGGTGACTCCAGTGACAGAACACCATGACAGGGAGCGTGTGGTAGCACAGAGTGGTGACCTCCCAGAGGACTAGAGATAGCTCGTTTGAGAGAAGCCAGGGTAGATCTGCCTTTCAAAGGCATGGCTCTCTTGACCCATTTTTCCAGTCAAGATTCATCTCCCTGTTTTCACCCCCTTTAAGAAAGAGAATGTACAGCTATGAATCCATCAAGAGAGCTGTCCTCTAATGAGTCCAGAGCCCTTAGAGTCCCACCCTGCCCCTTCCTACCTCTGAACGTTGTATCGGGAGGCGCTTGGCACTCGAGACTTGGAGGAAAAGCTCCATATTTAAACTTCAGTGTTTTGCTGGGCTTGGTTAATTGGTTGGTTGGGTTGGGTTGGGTTTGGGTAGCTAAGTATCTGGGTGATTAATGATTATTCCAGTTCTCTTCTTCTTTGAAGCTTGTAGGATGTGAATCTCTCAACCCACTTTGAATTTAGTCATTTCAAAGGTAGTTTGCTTTGGCCAGTGGGATGTGTTCAGAGGTGAAGTATATCAAAGTTTGCAAGTCAGTTGTTGTTGTGTTGTCTATTGTCGGCTATTTTATTATTCAATTCCATGGGAGGACCAGAGATGCCTATGGAGGCGACACACAGAGCAGGGAACAGAGACAACACCTAAGGGTGGAGGCAAAATGAGTCCTTATTAATCTCCCTCCATAGAAAATGCCCCTCCTCTGCCCATCCTGCCTCTTTAAAAGCTGGATCCACATGAACTCAGAGGAGAGGGTCAGAGCGAGCATGGCCAAGGAGTCTCTTGATAGATGGAGGGCTAGATGAGATTTCTGAGGTCAGAGACCATGATATGGCCACCTCTGTAATGCAAGGTGTCTAACAACAACAACAAAAAAAATCAAACAAGCAAAACCAAAACACCTTTTTCTACAGTAGCTGCTGAGGAAAGGTTTGATAAATGAATGAATTTAGGCTGATCCTAAAAGAATGATCAGCACTGGGGACTCTGAAGAGGAATAAACCTGGCCTCAGATGCCACTTCACATGACATCGCATGTGTGACTTTGAGCCAGTCCCTTAAGCAAGCTGACATCAGTTTCCTCGAGCATGGAGATAATGAAATATTGATTAGTAAGATTGGTACCGGGGTGGGGGTTGGGTAAAAGATGGCAGTAGTGAGCTTTGCTTAACCCCTCCTTGTAGACAATGCCACAAAGAGGTTACACAGTTCTGGAGCCACATTCAAGCTTCAGAATTGATCTCACAATTTCTGACCACGATGTGACCTCAGGCCAGATCTTTCCTTTTCTTTGTCACTCCTTTTATGACTGACTGGATCAACAACAACAACAACAACAACAACAACAACAACAACAAAGCTATCTAATTCCCAGGTAGATTCTGAGGTAGGGATAGTTAGCATTCAAAGAGATGTGCGAAGCCCCCAATATGGAGCCAGGCACAGTCTTCAGGCAACTTTGGCCTTTTTCTCACTCCAGTGCAGATCTGGGCTTAGGCACCGCAGCACAGATACATGCTGAGGCCCTCCACCACACCTCTCCCCACAGCAGTGTGGTTTGACAAATGAAGCTGCACAGAATGATAATGGCGGATAATGGGTTAGTTTGTTATGTCTCCCAGGGTCAGTCGCAGAGCTGAGGCTGCTGTCAGATCTCTGAGGACCACACTCCAGAGGAGTTGAGAGAAGATTGCCCACGCTCCTTGATGCTCTGTGCAGATTCTCCACAGACCAATCCTAGGCATGTTAATACACACTGCCAGCCAGTGGGCCAGTACTCAATGACAGCCATAGGCAGCTCCTGGCCTCTCCAACTCTCTCAGATGCTCCCCTCAAGAAAACCCCATCCACAGCCCCAGCTCCTAGCCCCAAGCTCTGATCAAGAGATTATTCACGAGGAGGTACCAAGACACCTTGTCGTCTCCACATCAGGAAGTTGTTATCTCATTCATTAATACTCATTGAGCACCCTCTGTATACCAACCAGTTCTTGGCAGTTTGCCAATGTCTTCTCCTTTGGTCTTTCCAGACACTCCGGGAGTCATGCATTGTTGACCTTGTCTCCCAAGCAAAGGACTGAGTTTTGGAGATGGTAATTAAATTGCCCCAAATCACAGAGAAGATGATGTAAGTCCTAATTCAGACCCCAGAGCCAGTCCACCATCTACCTCATTCATTGCCCTTCCTTCTTATACAGAAAGCAAAGGAAATCTACAAAAATGACAAATGACCATTTAGGGGGGATGGGATGTTTTTATATGTGAGATTTCGGATACCCCACAAGGAGAAGTATCGCTAGAGGATTGCTCCTCTGCCTCTGCCTCAACTAGCCATTTGGAAGCGGTCATAAGTCAGCCAAGTCAACATTATACATGAGGGCTCCTCTCATAGGCAAGTGTCTGTCTCCCGCATTAAGGGCACACAGCAGTTTAGACACTAATAAGCTCTACCTTGAGAGCTCGGCCCTACAATTTAGGGGACACCAGCAACTTTCCCACAGCACAGAGAAAGCTTCTGGTCAAGGTGGGGTCCACCCTCCAAGGGCTTTGCCATGCTGAGTTCTCCATGGGAGGATGGGAAGGACTGCTGGGAGAGGACTGCTGTCACTCGTCTTCCTGGCCATCCATCCCTTCCCTCCTACAGCCAGGTACTGTGCCTTAGCCTTAGCCGCAGCAGCTCTCCAGCAGGTATATGACATCGCCTTCCTTTCTTCCCACTCTCCATTTTCCACTCTGTCCTGCAAAGTTAGAAGCTGCAGAGACAAACTCCAAGGGAAGCTTTGAAGGGAGTTGCTGGAGCCATCTGACCTTGGAACCCCAGGCAAAAACACTACTCTAAAATCTCTGACAAAGGGCAGATGCAGTCTGTGTGACTCCAGCGGGTGGCAGTGGAGCCAGTGAACCAAGCTTCTGGGGTCCACTGGGGATGCTCCAGGAATAGAATGGAGATTCTAGTGCTCCCCCAAACTCAGAGATCATCCATTGCAATGGCATCTCCCGAGAGGGGGACTCCCCACAAAGGGATAGCAGTCCCTTTCCTAGCAACCCCAGCAGGTCAGAGGGCTAGAGGCCACAGGGTTCTAGAGATCAGGAACATCACGATCTATTCTTTAAGTCTGGGGACCTTGTAACTGGTGTTTCACAATGTGGATGGCTACTCAAAAACACAGTGTGCGAAATAGAACAGACGGTCTTTGTTACCCTCTGTTCCGTCTCTCCGTACCATGACATCTTCCACTGCAAACCCCAAGGGCACTGAGACACACACCGTGTGCCTTTTAGAGTATGTCACTACAGTTAGAAGACAGAGACAAGAGCTGGAACTTCAGCCCCACTGACCTGACCTCAAGTCCCACATGGCCATTAACATGAGGTAGACTCTGTTATCCAGGAAGACGCTCATGCAGAAATAGGTCCCATGAGGAAGGCTACCTTTGAGGTACTTGTAGAGCTGATGTGAGGTTGACACCGGTCAATCACTTGGCTCAGCCTTGACCCATGGGATGTGTCTCATAGATGGTAGCTATGCTAATTAACATAGGTGTAATAAAGTACAAGCCCCCTGCTGATCATGTGAGGGACAGGATGGTAATGCCGGGTGATCAGGCTGCCAGCTGTGACTCTGGCTGGCCTGGCTCTCAGGAGTTCAACGTTACCATCACACTCTATCTCTGAAGCTTCCGGTCCAGGAATGTGCCCACCCTGTGAGGAACCAAGAGAGAGCAGAACGGCATCTTGTGACGGGCCAGGTACCCACACCCCCTGTTCAAGGACTTGGCCGAGAGCTAAGAATGATCATATCCAGTTAACAGATAGGAATCCACAACTTTCCTGAGGACCCAGAGTTGGACAGGGGACAGTTCAGGGACGCAGGCCTGGCTCCTCAAAAATATAAGCCCAATGTCTCTGCCTCTGAATAGAATCCTTTCCCATGATCCACAGATGCTTCTAGAAAAGAATTATTATGCCATTGACTGACTTCCCAGAGATGCACAGCTCACCCCAGAATCCAGGACTTAAAGCATGGAGCTTTCCCCACAGGCCTGAGCCCCAAGGATGCTGCCAGCCGAGAACACCTTAAACCTTCCTCTTGACAGTTTCACTGGCAGAATCCCAGAGCTGCAATGCTGAGGGACAGGGAAGAAGTCTTTGAAGTCTCCCTCATACAGAGCTGCAGAAAGAGGCTTGTTGTCTTATGCAGAGAGCAGTTGAAGATATCAAAGGGAAGATGGGATGTTAAATTTGAGTGATCAATGTTTAATAGTCAGGGTTGTAAGCTGTCACGAGGGATACAGTGGGTGGGAAGCCTCACGTACCATACCATAGGATTTGAGATGACACTGCTCCGGGCTGTGGAGGAGCCCTCTGGCATCCCTGTAAATAGGGCAGACAGATCAAGAGGTACAGGGGTGAGCCCACACTCCTCTGCCTGGCTGCTTATGTGGGGGGCACTGCATAGAATAGGGGTGTTTTAGGTGGAAGTAAACACTCAGATTCTGCCCAAGCAGCAGCCAATCACACAAATGTTGCTCTCTCCTCAACAGGATGGTTAAGGGCCCCCAGCAAGGTAGAGTGGGGTCCACCTTGGATTAAGGAGACCTGAGAATCCGGCCCTTGTCAGGGAAAACGTCGACATTGCACTGAAACTTCTCTGGGCAGAAATAGGCTTCGTGGACTCTGGGAGAAATGGATGCTAAAGGGGGGGGGCGCTTCCTCTGTAGGACAGTCCCCCGGGCAAAGCCTGTCCTTCTGGGTCTCCTTGCCATTCACAGGAGCTTGAAGGAATGTCAGCTCCCTTGCTTTGTGATATCTAAACCCTAGCAGATGGGGTGAGCTCCCCCAACCCAGGCCCTCTGTCAGTCACCCTCACAGGTTGTTCTGTGACAGGGAACTCGGCTCCCTCCGGTTCCTCCCCTGGAGCTCATATGCAGGGCTGTGGAGTGACAGGGCTGAGGACCAGAAGGAGCGCGCTCCCTAAAAGCTTTCTTGGCTGAAGAGCAAGAGACAGGCTGGGCTGTCCCCACAGGCAGCCCTCATCTGTTCCCAAATTCGGGCATCCCCAGAGAGCATCAGGAAGGGCTTGGAGGAGAGGGTATGTAGACTGACTGACAGAAGAACAAATCGTGGAACTCCAGCCCCTGTGCCTGGCTAGGCAGGGGCCTCCAGACCTCACATGGCTGCCTGCCACCTCCTGAGCAAAACACAATTTCACGACTCTTTGGGGGATAAAGGATTTTATTTACCTCTTTTCAAAAGCTTCAGAATTCTTCCTGAACATCAAATAACTCCTGGCAAACACATCCTGATGAGTAACACGAAGTGAAATAGAACCAGATGGGCTGACTCGCTCTGGGCTTGCGCGCGGGAGGGGGAAGGGCGGATCTCACTCGCAGAGAGGCTGGGCTGTGGGCCACAGGAAGTGCATCGGGAGGGGGGGGGCACAGCCTTCCAGGCAGGGAGGGGACAAAGTCCCCTGGACTTTGCCGGAGATGGAGTCACACTGCCTGCCATCTGGCTTTGTTGGGAAGAGAAATGAAATGGGGTTTCCGGCAGCCTGTTGGTGGCACCCCAGCAGTGTGGATCATGCCAAGTCTGGCATCTATGGCGCTCAGGACCCAGGGGACTCTGAGACATAAGCTCCTGTGATAGGGAGATTGGATGGCCAGTGTATTTAGAAGCCTCTAAGAACCTCCTGAGGACTCCACTAATTATCCAAACAAGAGCCCTTCCTCTCCCCCGCCCCCCCCCGCACCCCTCTCTCTCTCTCCCTCTCTCTCAATTTGGTTCTACTCAGCTGAAACACACCATTTCCCAGCCTCTTTTCAAGAGGAAGCACTGTAGCAGCCCTGACCGGTGGGAAGCAGCTAGTGTCTACGAGGATGGCTGCATCCTCCTGCAGAAGCTGCTCCTGTCCTGTACCATCCTTGACCTCCAGTAGGAAGGTTACAACTGGAGCTGGAGTTCCACGGATGAGATGAGCAAGTCTGGTGGGGCAGGATGAAGAAGCCTCAACCCCACACGCTCTGTGGAGCCATTGTCTTATCCTTGAACACCTCTGGCCTTGTGCCTATCTGTACGGCTGTGGGGTTAGGCAGATGGTGTTACGGTTCTCTGGATCCTGACACAACACCAGAGGTTCCAGTCCCAGGGAAGCAGTCCCAGCAATCCAGACTGCATGAACTAATCTCTTATGCCCCAGAGACTCCCATGCCTCATGTAGCTGTCCCAGGTGCCTAAGGGGTCTCCAGCCCAACTCCTTCAGGAGGCTCTTGCCACGTCCACCACAGCAGAGGCCACCAACCCCAGTGTTCAGCCTGCCCCCGTGACCTCTCCAGACAGTAGCCTGTCTTTTAAGAGCAGAATGTTAAAACTAAGGGTACCGACCTTCTAGCTTATCTGGGTGTGGTCATCTTAACATGGGGCTAGATAAAATGAAATGTGTGTGGCAAACCAGGCCATGTTAGTCACCCAGGGTGGTAAGAGAGCCACATGGGAACTCAGAAAGCTTATCCATTGATTTTTTTTTCTGGCATGGACTTTAACGGCAGGATCTCTTAGAAGACAAACATCTGAAGCAGAACTTTTACATGTAAGGCAGACTCTGATGGGCCTCTTCTGGGAAGTCCTGGAGATTCTGCAGAGCACGGCTGGAAGTCACCATGGCTGAAAGCAAAGGAAAAAGCAGATAGCTAGCAAGCTGGGCAGAGCTGGGAACAGGGTTTGACCGCTAGTGGTTTCCAGCCCCTCCACACCAAAGGCCCCAATGTTGGACACAAGCGCTTCTCCTGGCAGATATTTAATTGGGGTTCCAGGCCATCAGCGAGGCTCCCAGCCTGCAGCCCCGGCTTCCTCCCTCTGGCACTGTGCCTTGTCTCCAGCCACTGCCCACACTGCTCACCTTCCACACAACTTTCTCAGAGAATGGCCTAACTTTCCGGAAGGAACATGTCCCCTGACCCGTTTCTATAGGACTGTCCAAGCTCATACTTCCAAACCCCAGTCTCTCTCCCCAAACTTTCATCTTCCCACAGACACCGTCCCACTGTACCCCTACTTCTCCTCTGAGCCTGTGCAATGCTGAGACCATGCTAAGCTTTTGTGGCTCCACCCCCTGCTCTCTTTGCCCTGCCCCGCAGTCTTCCTCCAAGGCCTAACTCTTCCCATCTTTTCTCTGGAGCCATCCTTGGTCCCTTTACTTTCTAGGGAGTCTGGAGGGCAGTCAGTGCTGTATTCGGAAGGCTTTACAGTGTCTGCACGCATCCAGCTTGCGGTGTGCGTGTGGTGTACTTAAAGGAAGGGAGAGATCTGTTTCCTGCGCATAGGATGCACATTCTATTTACTTGGATGAAGAGAGACTGGTTAACACACATGTGTCCTGTTTTGCTAACTGCGCTCCCACACTCCTCATTTAACAGTAGCCTGTGTTCCTTCTGGAATTTGCCTCTTCCCCACTGTGTGTGGTCTTGGTGGAGGGGAATTCTAGGCTTCTGCCTCCCATTATGAAAGCCAAAGGTCCAACTCCCGTCTCCTGGATCCCAGGGGGAGCAGGAACGTGCCTCGACCTCTCTGCTGGGAACACACATCTGCTGAGAGTCATTCAGAGTGTCATCCAAGCTTCTGGGCTGCCAGCAACAGAATCTGGCTTGGTCAGTTTGAAGCAGGCGGGGATTTATTCCATAGAAGGTGAGGAAGATCACAGGCCTGGTGGGAAGACTGGCAGATGGGTAGCAGCAAGACAGCCAGGGCACAGCTGGGCTCTTAGCCGAATAGTCCTCCGGACACCAATCCTTGTGGTCACTACATGCAGGATGCCACCTTGCTTCCCATGCTGGGTACAGCACGGATCTTCTTCCAACTGGTTGCTGCTGCTGCTGCTGCAGCTGCCTTAGCGTCCTGCCATCTACACAGAAGAGCCTCGACAGTGTTCTACGACTCTGCCTGCTACTCATTTCCCCAGGTGACATGTAACTGACCCGCTTATACATATATGTCTGTGCCCTTCCTCAAAGGATGTACAGACCTTGTGTTACAGAGTCCTACAAAGGATGCTAGGATCGACAGTTCCGTCCACAGTGGAAGCCTGACTTCACCACTTCCCTCACTTTACGGCAGGGAATTCAACAAGCCTGGAAAAGAGGAATCCTCGGTTGACAGACAAGCAAGAAGAATGAAAAAAACAAAACAAAACAAGCCACTGAATCCAGAGACTAAGCTGGAGGTCACCATCTCAACCCAGCAGCACGAAGACCAGATGTCCCCTTCTGTAGGTGATGGCCGTAGCTCCTGAGCTAGGTGATCAGAAAGGCCCAGGCTGCTTCCCTTCCAGAGTCTGCTTCTCTAGGTTCCTGTCACTTCTCCAAGCTCTCGACATCCTGCCAATAAATTCCTTTTTGCTGAAGTTAACCAGTGTTAGTGTCTGCACCCTGCAGCCCAGCAACGCTGAATGAAAGCGTGAGTAAACATGGCTACTCGCTGCTTATAAACCGCCAGACCTCCCGATGGGCTGCAGGCCCATTGACCCCTCCCCTGCACCTTCTCCCTGGGGAAGCCAAGGGGACCAGCTGACTGTCGGGATCCTATAACTACCTGTCAGGCTTCAGTCCAGAGCAGAGAGCCCCAGGAAGTACCACCATAGATAAAAATTCAGTTGATTGTACTTCAATGTCTTCCCCTTTAAGCCAGGCCATTAGGGTACATGCTACCAGGACAGAAAAAGCATTTCTAATTAAACTACTACACCACATACAAAAGGTTGAATGGAAAGCTACACTTCCACCACTGAATTCAGATGTGAAGATGTGTGGACCAGAAGAGATGCACCAAAGCAAAAAAATAAAATAAGAGTTCACTTATTCTGCCCCAGCCAGGAGACACTCAACCACCCAGAAGCCTTGCTTAGGTGACTTAATTCATGACTGATTTCCCTCCATGATTTCTGGAGATTGAAATATAATTACCATATTTTCTGGTCGAACAGACTGAAGAATACACGGGTCCAATTGTTTCCCCTGAGTAACAAATCAGTGAGGGATGGGCATGGAATTCAGAGATTCTTAACATACAGCTTCCTCTCTTCCCACTGATTCCATAACATCCTGTGTATTTCTGATATGTATGTGTATATTTGCATATGAATGCAAATGCCCAAATAGGCTCCCACCCCCACTTCACTTAACTGTCATGTTGACTCTGGTAGAGCCTCTCTGCAATCCCTAGAGAGGCCAAGACAGGGGCATCAAATGTTCAAGACTTGCATGGGCAACAGAGTGAGTTCAAGGCCAACCTGGGCTACTCAGTAGGACCCTGTCTCAAAATAATAATTTTTAAAAAGGTCAAGGGTATATCTCAGAGGTCGAGCTCTTGCCTAACATGCTTGGCCTTGGGTCCCATGCTCTGTACCTTACTTTTTGCTGGCCTAGCACATGCTTGAGGAACCCTCCCTTTGGGTGCGCATGCGTGTTTCCTATTCTTTGTGACTACTGAGATCCAGAAGGAACACGGGTCTCCCACTGGCCTCCACCTCATAGCCATTACCATCATCTCCATTTCTGTTAGCTTATTTGGCTGGTGGGTTGTTTTTGACAGAGAGGTTCTAAGTAACACAGCATGCATGCCCATGTTTGTGTGGTTCTGGGGCTTCTGGCCAGCAGCACCAGCCCCACTTCCGTTTCTGAGTCTCACTGACAAGATTGTGATAAGCAACTTTGCCCAGCTCTGCCTGATCTTCTGTATAAGCTGAACACAGAAAAATAAAGTTAGCTGCCATTTAAATGGCTGAGCTAGGTCCCCACCAACGCTACCATCAGCATGTGCATACATAATAGTAATGGATAACAATACTGTATGGAATTTAGATCCCAGATTCCCCCGCACCAGGTTTCACCATGTTTCAAAGCTCTGGATGCTGGGGACACCTCTGTCCAGCTGGCCACATTGCTCATGGGTAACTATAAAAGTGGTGTAGTGTGTCAACAAGAGCTATGAGGGGACAAGAAAGGGAATCCACTGTCCAGTGTACCTGGTACATTGGGAGAAGCAAAAGTTGCTACGGGTCTTCTTAGAGCTTTTACTGAACAAGCTAATTCTTTATAGAAATCACCAGAGAAGGAAGGAGGAGTCTCAGGGGAGCAGCCCTTACCCGAACCAACTTCAAATGATCATGACACAAGGCCAGAGATGATGAAAATCACAAACAAGCCCAGAGATATTGTAAAGTTAGAAATAACAGAGGTTTCTTTCAGCTTATAGTTCTTGTCCAAGGTCAAAAGCTCAAGTCTGATATTGGCCTTCTCTCTGGCAAAATCTCAGAGATATGTAGGATGTCATATGGTGAGGCCCACGAGGAGAGAGAAGAGAGATGGGAAATGTGTCTTCTAGCCTCTCTTTGCTCTTTCGAGACTACCCGAATTTAATCACGCTCAGGGCTCCACCCTTCTGATCTTGTCAGATTGCCATGGTCCCCCGAGCTTCACTCCACCCACTATAGGAACCTTGCTTCTGTCCTCTCAACACTTCACAGTGAGTACTCAACTCGCTGTGAGGTTTTATAAGGGGCAAAGCATTGCAAGCCAGCCCAGCAGTGTGTGCTACATGCAGCTTGGAAACCCTCCTGCTTCCACCTTCCCACATGGCTGGGCCCAGACCCTCCATCAGACCTCCAGCCCTTCTCCGGGTTTGCCTTACCATCACCTACCCTATACCTATCCATCCCCAATAGAACAGAGGAGATGTTTCTGGGAGTCAGAAGACTGGAGTCCACCTGACCCCAGGCCCCTGGCCAGTCATTTGTTTGTCAACTGGGAAGTGGAAAAAGATACACCACCTACTGGGTGCTGTGGCTCAGCCTAAAGAAGCATGTAAGTGGGCCCACTCACACGTGCACGCGCGCGCGAGCACACACACACACACACACACACACACCTCTAGTGCATGTAGCACAAACTCTGCATGGAGGGAAACTTCAGAGTTATCACCAGTACACAATAGCACAGCAGGTTGAAATCAGGGACCATGGCTACTGTGTACCAGCATCAACTCTCTCTCTTACCCTGTCTCCTAGTCTCCTGGTGGGAAGCAAGTAGGCATTAGAGTCCCTGCCTCCTGAGACCTGAGTCTTGTCCACCCTAGTCCCCCAGAGCTCTGATGGAAATGACTTGCTCACTGGGGTATGGCTCTGAGTCCACAATGGGGGCTGAGATCAATCAAGGGACCCCAGGCAGGAGAGGGAAGCTCTCTGATCCAGTGACTCAACAGGACAGCCCAATTCACTGGGACATCCACTGGGGGAGCAAGAGAGGGTATATGCCAGCTGAGAGCCCTGCCTGGCACTCTGGGGGAACAGACAGGGGTGGGTTTCAGGTCACCAAGAATCAGGAAGAGAAGGAAAGGATGCAGTAGAGGTTTCCAAACCTCTGCTCACTCCCTCCAGACCAGTGTAGGGCAACAGGTAAGAATTTTACTGGTGCCAGAGAGAACACTGGGTGCTGCCGGCATGACAGACAGTCCAGAGTGAGCGGCAAATGGGGAGAGTTGAAGAGGAGGCATCGGAGGAGATGACTAGGGACCCTCCCCTCTTGGGGGACAGTTACACGCAGCATTCTGCAGGGTGTGTGCAGTTCTCTCCCATTTGAACAAAGCTCTGGCTTCCTTTGCTACTCCAGAGCTGGGCCAGCCTCAGCAAGCTGGGTAGCACGCGACAGGGTAAAACGCGACAGGGTAACAGCTCCACATCAAGGGGAGCCTTGACAGAGACAAATGAGACTGGGGTGTCAGCCTGGCTGAGCCACCTGGGAGTGGATGCACCCCTGCCATCCAGGACCAGCCCCACCCCTGCACCCTCATTATACAAGCTGGGATGTCCTCAGGCCAAAATGCTGTGTACCACCCCTGCCGGAACCTGAGTGTCTTTATGACAACTCTCACTTGAAATTATTTGTTGTTTCTCTATTGATCTCGATTCGACACTGGGAAAATGTATTCTTTGTACGACGTTCCCAAGGGCTTAATTTGTCCATGTTGGAAGCCGTTTTTTTAATAGGATTCCTGCCCCATTGTTTATTCTGAACATTGAGTTCTGAGAACCCGGATCCAGCTCTGTTAATAGAACCTCATTACCAGGGTCTCTCTGCATCAGGGAGCTGATAGTGGCCTAGTAAGTAATGGGCTGTGGAAGGAGCTTCAGGAGCTACCAGATCAAAGGACCCTGGAGGCCACACTGTCATTGTCTCCTGCCACCTTACTCCTATTTGGAGACCTAGAGTGGTGACAGTCACTGAGCTGGACAGTCCCATGTGAACTCCATCTCAGAGAGGTCTTCCCACCCAGATGACCAAAGAAGCAACATTTCTCAAAGTAGGACCTGTGGAACCCCTGCATAAGTGTCCCCCGGGGTTCCAGTGCAGTGGCAGACTGCTAGGCCTCTGCAAAGCAGTGCCTCAAGACCTAGACAGGAGAGAGTCCTATCATGGGACCCACACCTCAGCTCTATGTAGGGACTTCCTTCTGTCCAGGACTGGCCAACTGGGTGGTCCATACCCAATGTCATGCTTGAATCTCTCTGTGCAGTCTCCTGTCCTTATGTGTCCCTCTTGTTCAGAGACTGTCCATCCAGGCCCTACCTGATGACCCCAGGGCTGGACCAGTGCGGCAGCAAGCGCCAATCATTCTTCCATCTGGCATCACCTGGTGCCTCAAAGTGGGGTGGGCAGTGTTAACCAGGCAGCCTGGTGGAGGGAGCATCCCCACCAGCCAGGGAAGTGTTCTTATCACAGGACTGCAGGGCACTGAGCCAGTGAGATGATACTCATGTGATTTTGAGTGGCTCAGACAGTTTACACAAATAGTCTCTTCTCTGTAAAAATAAAATAAATAAAATGTGCTGGTCTGAGGTTCTAAGCAACCCAGGGCAGCTCTGCCAAGACCCCCCAAGACAAGAGCTGTGAGGATAAAGCCTGTAATATCTGAATCTTCTGGAAATGTATGAGGAAACAGGCTGACGAGACATCTTGACATCAACAAAGCCAGGCTGAGGCCTGGTTGAAGGCTGGGTGAGGATAAGTTACTAACCTTTCCTGGACTTTAATTTGTACTCATGAGTAGTTTTGCTTCTGGAACATTCCATCTCCTTTATGTACCAAGACAGCCTGGGAATCCGGCTCAGGTAAGTCTAGGATCGTGCTTAGGACTTTGTTAGAACAAACGGCTGACTTAACAGAGGAAGAAACACAAAACCTGACATTGTTTGGGCATTCCAGTGTTTACTGAGATTTGTGCCAGTCACTGTGCTCAGCACAAGAGACAACAAAATGGTTCATCCCTTTGCCCTTCCGAGTAAAGGCAGGTGTTTGACAGACAGAGTATGGTTCTCAGCCATCCATTTCCTTGCAGTGATAGCTGGTCCTATTTGGAGAACAGAGGAGTCAGGGTGGACTTCCAGGAGGAGATGCTCATTTCCTTGTGCCACAGAGACATGCAGGACTTGGAGAGCAGAGAGAAGCAGGGGATTATGTCTTCTGTTGTGAACAGTGCTTTCTCTCCATTCACCAGCCTTTTCCAGTAGTCAATAAACATGATTTAATGAAACAGCTGCTTCACCCAGCATATACATGAACTTGTAGCTTTGTAGAGGGTAGAAAAGTGGAAAATGCCACCATAGGTCCTGGCTAAGAGCCACAGAGCACGGAGCACCCTCAGGGGCCATCACAGCAGGCCGCAGAAGGCCATGTGGGAGCAGACCAGGGACTCAAGTGTGGCTGCCTGTGACATCATGTCCTTAATGCACTCCAAGGTCCCCTCCACATAGAGAGGACAGAGACATACTGCGTCGTTACCTAGGAAAGTTGCTCACCAAATGCAACCTTGTCTTTACAACTCTAGGAAGAGATTTCAGGCTATTGCTGTCCTGAGAAAGAGCCTGGGCCAGGGCAGTGACCCTCTCGTGGCATTCCTCAGAAGCCTAGTTTCTTCAGGCTTCTCCCCTGGGTTGCATGTTGGCTGCAGCCTCCAGCAATCACCCCTAAGCAAGCACAGGTTCCCATAGCAGGCACATGTTGGGAATACCCCATATCCTGGTGGTCACAACATGCAAGAATGGCCATGATTTCTTCAGCCTTGTTTACTCTTGTCTATCCATACTGAGGGGGTATAAGGCTCACAGTGAACCAACCACGGAGGATTCACACAGGGCTTTATCAGGGAAGCTCCAGGACAAGGCAGGAAGTGTCCTGAATCACCCTTCATAGTGACCACGACCACGGGTTTCTAAACGGAAGCCATGAGGATGCTGAATGCAGCAGTGTCCTTGACACATGAGGCCACTTCACTTTCCCTCCTGCACCAGGTCGTTAACTTGCACATGGAGAGAACAATTGTTTTGTGGAGTTAAAAGACTGCTCAAGGCTGAGTGAGGTGATGGATGCTTGTTATCACAATGCTTAGGAGGCAGAAACAACTGGACCCTTGTGGGCTCACCAGCCAGCAAGCCACTGAGAGATCCTGTCTCAAAAACCAAACAAGCAGGCAAACAAAAATAAAACAGAACAAAAAACTGCAGTGGGCCATTCAGTAAGGAATGGCACTCAAAGTTGTTTGCTTGACTCCACATGAGCAACACACACACACACACACACACACACACACACACACACACACAATCCTGAGGGAGTCCCTCAAGAAAGAAGGTTGAAGCCCTATTATGACTCAAGGCAGGCCAAAATAGCACCTACTGCCAAGCTCCATAGGATAGAAGCCATGTCAAGTTCAGTTGGAGTTGAGACTGTGATGGCCGGGGCCACAGCCAAGGAGCTTCTCTGAAGGGGACAGGATCACCAGAGATTTCTGCCAGTCTGCAGCAGCAGCAGCAGCAGCAGCTACAGACAGCCACAGCTAATGTTTATTGAGCACCACATTAGTAAAGAGAGCCAGATCTGGGCTGCAGTCATCACAGCTTGCAAACCTTAGTAGCTTGACACAGATTTGTTTCCTGCTCACAACAGCCGCTGCAGAGCCTGCCCCTCTCCAGAGTGAGGACACCGTGTGCAGCAGCCCAGCCAATCCACCTCCATACAGACCTCACCATCAGCAACATGTCACCTTCCCAGTGGCTGAGGCACATAAGAGATGGGAGGGCGGTGCAAAGGATTTGTACCATCTGTATTCGTCAGGGCTCTGCAGAGCAACAGCCTCCAGGAAAGACGTAGACATGCAACAGCAGGGTTATTATGGGAATTGACTCATGCAGTTATGGAGGCTGAGAATATTCCATCTGATACCTACTGTTAGGGTGATGCAGAGACATGATAGATACACTGGCTCAAGACAGGAGGGGTCTGCTTCCCCTTTGTGTTGGTGTCCGGCTGAATCTCAGATGAATGCCAGCCCCTCTGGGGATAAAAGGGTGGGCCCTTCGTTCATTCTCCCAATTCAGCTGGGAACCACTTCCAGAAACTTCCACACAGACACCAGACTGGCATTTTACTGGGCCTCTCTTAGACCCATTGGGTTGACAGATAAGATGGCTCATTACCCTTCCTCTTGCATGTCATTGTCTTGAAGCACACAACCTTCATGAGGAGGTGTCATGGGCACTGTCATGGCTCACGTGGCTGCAAGGGACAGTCTGGCAAGGCTGACCATCAACAGTGCCTGCCTGGAACATTGAACCAGTGCCTGGTGTTGATCATGTACCTTATGTGGATTATTTCATAAATGCTGCTATAACAACCTACGGCACAAATAAGGAAACTAAGGCACAGAGGGAATGTCCAGCAAGAACCTCCCCCAAAGTGATAGAGCTAGGACCAGAAGACAGCCATTCACACTGAGAAAGGCTGGGTTCTTGCTCCTCACTCTAGCTCCGCCCAGAAGCGCAGTCATTGGCCAACAGTGCTTCAGTCTATTATCTTCCTGGTATGAGGAGGTGGCAATCTTGATTGACTGAGAAGCATGGGGATTAGTGAAGCACACCTCTAGGAGTGTCTAGAGTGGTATTTCCAGAGATGATGGGGGCTCCTACCTAATAAGTGGGTTCATTCCTTGACAGATTTGTGTTATGGTGGCATTACTGGGAGGTGGTAAAAGTTGGGGGACAGGTGTTCTAGTTTAGTTTCTGTTGCTGTTACAAACACCATGACCAAAAGCAACTTGGGGAGGAAAGGGTTACAGGCTATCAACAAGGAGAGCCAAAGCAGGAACTTTCAAGGTAAAAATTTGGAATTCCAGAGGAATGCTACTTACTGGCTTCTTCTCTCTGGCTTTCTCAGTTCCTTTTCTTAGGTAGCCCAGCCCACCTGAGTAGGGACAGTATTGCCCACAGTGGGCTGGGCCCTCCTATATCAACTAACAATTAAGAAAATAGCTCACATACATGGCCACAAGAGAATCTGGTCAAATCTCCAGTGGAGGCTCTCTCCTCTCAGGTGGCTTTATGTTTGTATAAAGTGAACAGCAGGAGTTAACAGGACAGTATTTCCACAGAAAGAAGTAGGTCATTTGTATGTCGGGGGCTGATATTGGATACTAGGTTTTGACTTGTCCTCTTTCTGTGAGCCCTTTGCTTCATGGGTTTCCTAATGGGGTCTGCTCTGCTCCATCCTCCCCAGCATGATGTGCTGACATCTCTGAAGCTACCCTTCCTTTCTTACATTGTTTTGTCAGATATTTGGACCATAGCAATATGTACAGAATATGCTGAGGTGGGTAAGAAAAAGGATGCCATACTTCTCTGTGTCATGGGCATAAAAGGATGCCATACTTCTCTGTGTCATGGGCATCCCAGGTTATTTGGAGCTACATACCCACAGGCTGAAATGTTCCTCCATGAAGAAAAAGCATGGATCCCATTGGAGGCCAGATCTTCTCTCTATGGCTTCTGAAGCTGCAGAGAAAAGCTAACCCCTGAAAGCCACTCAGGCTGTCAGAACAAGTGCAACTGCCAAATGTAGAGGTTATACACAGACCATCTCTGTGGTCCAGCCTATGACCTGGGCTGGAGACATCCAATTCAGGGCAGGGGAAGTAATAAGTACTCATTGACTAGCAAATCCAGCTCTATCGACTTGAAAGGTCGCATATTGATGGACAAAAAGCCAAGGTCAATATTTGATTTTGAGGAACAATAAATCTTGATACCGTGGAAAGGAGGCATCGATGCAGGTGCTATTAGCTGGGGCTAGAAATGCTGTCACCACCAGTAACCACACTTTCTCCATGACCTGGAAAATGGAGGTAGGGTGCTGAATATGTCTAGCAGTTTCTAGGCATCTCTAGGCGAGTATGTGGTTTGTTTGTTTGTTTGTTTGTTTGTTTGTTTTAAGTCCACAAGAGAGAAAAGTAAAAACTGTCTGCAGAGGACTGGCAGAGTACACATTCCAGACCCTATTTGCACAAATAACAGAGATAGGTGGTACCCCTCCCTATACTGCTTCTCAGCCCACTGTGATTTGAAGGTTTCCTTCTTTCTCCTGGGCTGGGGTATGGAGGGGATGCCCCCATATTTGCCTCCATATTCCTTATTCAGCCATTTCTCATTGTCTACTTTTTAAAAAATCTCCCAAGGAAGGCACTCTGCCAGGCTAGAGAGAGGAGCAGAGCAGAACACAGCTGCATCCCAGTCGGGTCTCCTCTGTTATCCCACCTTTCCAGACTCTGCTCCAAGCCCCACCCATCTCAGCACACAGAGTCACTAAGACAAGACCATGTGCCATTCCCCAAATGCTGGGCCTGTCCCATCTGAGCCCCGCTCTCACTGTGTTGGTCGACTTCCCTGGGGACCTCTCCTGAGCCTCAGGTGGTCTGTTTGACACTGCCCTTTCATAGTACCTTCTTACCTTCCCCCAAGCAGTGTGGGGGTCCCCTTTCATTGTCCCTGGGCCACTTCCAGTTGGTTACCCCACCCTTTAGGCAGTGACTTGTATGACTGTCGGGTTTCGTTTTCCCGTGATTGACCTCTTCCAGGGCAGGGGATGTTCGTACCACTCCAGCCCTGTTACCCAGGCAAAGATGACACAATGTGTGTTGGTTGCATGGCTGGACATTGGGGAAAACGGATGTGCCAGGTGAAGGATTTGAAGCTGTCCTGTCAGAGCTGAAAGGAGTTAAGCAGGACCTGTAGAAAGTAGGGAAGGCAGTGCCCCTGGCAAGCCCTGGAGGGGAAACTCAGCAGACTCCAGACCTGCCGGCTCCTCTTCCTCACTAGCCACTGCCCTGACCGTATTAATCATGGGCTGAGCTGTGGAAATATCACTCTACTACATTCTATTCAAGTTCCCTGGAACTAAATTATGTTGTCAGGATTGGACAGAGCAGGAATGGAAAAGACCAGGCCGGATGACATGGGGCTGTTAAAAGGAGATGAATGAGTCTATGGTTTCCATTCAATTTTTCAAGGTTTCCCAAGGCAAGCCTGACAACACCACCTTATAACTCTCCGGCACCCTGCACATTCCCTCCACAATCTCATTTTTTTTTTATTTCTGCCCATCAGATTAGAAGGACAGGGATTCTTCTTGCGGCTTCACAGATGAGGAAATAGAAAAGCTAGAGTAAAGGGTGGGGAAGACATCGACTAAGGTAAAGGTCGAGACAAGGTCAGGCTGTAAATCTGCGATACAGCCGCCAGGACCAGCTCTGGGCTCGTGGTGCAGGGATGGTTCCATTGCTCACCATTACACACTTGCTCAGCTTCTTCTGCAAAATGGAGCTGAGTAGCCCCATCTCCTAGGCTACAAGGCATCAAGGAAGTGACCGAAACTTCAATCCTTCATTCGTTTATCCATTCATTCATTTCTGGTTAAATAAGACATCCCATGAATCAAACATATGTTAACTCTTCTCATGTAAGGGTCTTAACTTAAGAGAATTTCTACTTGATAGATATCTGACAGCAAGTCAGGTGGCTAAGGCTTTGTTACTGACAAGCTAGCCCTCAGCACCATTTCCTTGTGTGGTGTGTGTGCACCTGTGTGTCCGTGTGAGTGCAGGCCAGAGGCCACTGTGGGCGTCTTCTTCAGTTCTTCAATTGATGTCTATCCTGATTTTTGAGACAGAGTTTCCCACTGAATGCAAAGCTTGCTGATTTGGCTAAACTAGCTTGCTAACACAGTCCTGGGGTCTTTCTGTCTCCTCTCCAGCATTGAGATTATAAAATTGCACAGCCACAGTCAAGGTTTTCTTCCTGTGTGGGTACTAGGGATCGAACTCAGGTCCTCATGCTTGTCTGTGAAGTACTTTCTAGCTGAGTCATCTCTCCAGGCCCCAGCAGGGTTGTCTGAAGGGAGTGAGTCATATGTAAAGGCTTTCTGCATGGAATGTGTCCTCTGAAAAAGGAAGGAGGACTCTTTCTTTCCTGTCAGTATGAGGAACATCTACACACAGTGTACATGGAATGACCAGCTTCCAGCTCCACGATGTGCCCCTGTTAAAGGCATCTCACCATCCAGTGCTGAGTGAGCCTCGGTTGTAAACAAAGGCCTAATTAAATTAACATAAATGATTTTATGTAAATTAAAGATCCACATGATGGCTGTTTATTGGTACCAGCATCATATCTTGCACTGCACATGCTTGTTTAAAATTAATGTGCATAAATGCTCCAAACACCGTATTATTAATAATGATAATAATGGTGATGAGGACGATAATAATAAACATATTCTCATAACAATGGTTCCCAGATGACTCTAAAATCTCAGCAGGGAGTGTGTGGAGTGTCTCAGCTCCTCTGGGAAACAACACAAATTCCAGGGGCTTTCTAGTCTCCCCAGCCTTCATGCAGGGGTCCGTGCTGATGTCTTCACTGAGTCTGGCTAAAGAATGGCCTCTTAAACTCCTTCCATCTTTTGAGGCCTTACTCCAGGACAGCTCTGCTATAAATCAGCATGACCTGCACAAGCGTCAGAGGGCTCTCCCTCCTCCCCATCTCAGAACCCACTTTTCCCATCAGTCTTCTCATCTCTTGTCTTCCTGGACTCCCCTCAGATGTATGAGGATGGTGGCAGGTATACTGATGGTTTGTTCTTCATAGGTGGGTTAATGGAGGTCAGAGAGCTGAAGCAACCCAAGGCCTACAGCAAGATCCCAGAGCTAGCACTAAAGTTCTTCTGACTCGGGTACTGCTGAGATACACAAACAAGAGAGAGGTATTGGCTTAAAGCACATAATCACTCAGTTCGACACATCTGCTAGGGAGACTGGGAGAAGATGTAAACAGAGGAGCAGGTGAGGAGCTGGCAGAGTGAGGCTGTACAGCACCGGCTTTCTTTGTTGCTCTCTATCCTAGAGCCAGTCGGCCAATGATGCTGTAAGGATTTTTTTTCCCCAAAAGAACTGGCATTGAGGGGCATCTACTGAATGTGAGCCCAAACATAGGCCTTTGTATGCCTCAAGGGAAGATGCTCCAGGCTGTCTCCAGACCAGAGGGTGAGTCTGTATTAACTTCAGAAAGGCACCAAACTCCCTGACAAACTGTCATAGGGACTGGAGAACTCATGTGGTGATCCTGAGCTTGCCAAAGACAAGTGGGCAAGCACCATCGCCTTCCCCAGAGTTCCAGGTCACCCTTTCTCTTTGTGATAGCAGGCAATGGCTGTCAGCCAATCAGAGTATGTGTGTACATGGGTATATGTGTGACTGTGTATGTATATTAGTATATAAGTATGGAGTACATATATACATATATGTATATATATGTATGTATGTGTGAGGGTATATGTGTGTATACATTTATGAGTGTATGCAAGTGTGTCTCTACATCGATGCATGTATATGTGCGTATGCACATATATGAGTGTGTGCATGTGTGTATGCCTATGTGTGTACATGTGTGTTTATGGGTGAATGTTAGTAAATACATTTGAGCATATACATATAATATAACATCTCATATAAGTATGAGAGTGAACATGTATGTCTATGTATGTACATATATATGTATTTGTGTATGGGAGTACAACTCCCTATGGATGTGACTGTATGTGTGTATGTGAGTGTATATATGTGTGCTCCACTAGATTGTGAGGATTTGAGAACCAGACTGAAACTAATGGGTCATAGCACCAAGTGCTCCCAAAGCCCTTGGCTTTCATAGCCACCAGCACCTCAGGTAGAATTCTAAAGGTTCATGACCTTGAATGGAGGATGCTATTTATTTTTTATTACAATAGAGGCAGTAAGTCACAGTTATACTGTCAATGCTTGAGACTAATGTCGCCTATAAGAGACCACAGTAGGTTTTCTATTCTGTTTAAGTTGTTGGAGATATCTCAAATGCTCAGTTCAGCAGAGGCCAGGAGCATCTATCTTGCAAAGACCCAGAGAGCTTTGTAGGTACTGGTCCTCTGTAGTAGTAACTGCTGTCCTATCTCAAAAGCAGCCTTAGGCAATATGCAAATCAATGTCCTCAAGACTTTGTTCCAGTAAAACTTTATTTACAAAAACCGGGGAAACCGTCAAGCTCATGGTTTCCGGGTCCTTTGTACAATGAGTCATCACTTTCACATTACAATAGCTATTGGAATCGCGTTACTTAGTTCTTAGCAGAGAAGCACATCCTTTATGTCAGACTCCTCTTTGAACTTTGAGGATTGACTTTTAGTATCTTGGGTTGCTTCTGTGTACCCATATATCTTGTTTCAACCATTCAAAGCCCTTCTTCCAAGATAGGGTCCCTGACTGACCTCAGGAGCCCTTGATCCTCTCCCTTGAAAGTGAAGTGTGCTCAGGATTCAACACGTCTCAGCTTCTTCTATCCTGCGCGCTGTGGAGGGGCACAGCTAGCAGGACTAAGCTCCTATCAGAAGCTTCCTGTGTGAATTCAGTAACATTACGAATGCAGAGTGCTCTGTTAGTAACACTTTTGTTTCCCCCGATGGCACCTATTACAGTCCTCTGTACCTGGTAGGCACTGGATAAATTGTTGCACCCGTGTGAGTTGAATCAAGAGCCTGGCAGCCTTCCAGGAAGAAGGGATGGAGGGGAGGAGTGAGACGGGGAGGAGGCATAGAGGGAAGGAGTGAGAGGGGGAGAAAGAAGGGAGGAAGGCAGAGGACCCTGGCGGCTCCGTATCGGTTCTACTGCTGCCCATGCAGAGACCATAAGCATCTCATCTGTTTAGAAATTGCACAGGGGGGCTGCAAAGAGGAAGAAGGGTGGGGGGAGGGGGCTGTGTGCAGAGCAGAGACTTCCTGCTGATGCGGCAGGTTTTAAGAGCACAACTTGCAGTTTGCCAAAGCCCATGAACCTTGAAATAGAAATATGGACCTCTTAATTCATCGCGCTGTTATTTGATAAAGTATAAGGTAAATGAATGCAGAACCTTTTCCCTTTAATTACACAAGGAGAGGGAGGAGCAGAGGCCTGGGGGAGAGAGGCCACAGTGAAGTCAATGACATAGAACAGAACGAAGGGGCTCAGAGTGCAGCTCTGATAGCCTTACCCTGGAGACAGAGGCTGAAACCATGAATACAATGATAACAAACTACCCTGGGCACTACCCATAGGAGTGCAGTCTGAGAGAGACAATGGGACCAGTGGAGCTTTCAAAGGCCAGTAGCCCACCTGGGTGGGGAAACGACCCTGGCTCCTCTACACCAGGCACCAGAATTGCCCCACATGGAAAGCCTGTAATAATGGTAATGGTCCCACAGGTAAAAGCAGGCAGGCATCGAGTCCCTGTTTCCCTGCATGAACAGGATCAAAGCCTCATTCTGCTTACCTACACAGTACATACAAGCCTGCCCTGAGAGTCAACACCCTAGTATGGAAAGGGACAGTGCTAGTAAGCACCTCCTACCTTAAACATGCCAGTGTGGGGCCCAGAACTTAAAACCTCCCTCTCTCCTCTCTTTAGATCCTTCTGCTATCCATCCAGTCCAGCCATCAAAGACCTCCAGAAAGAGGTACAACCAGCTAGGTAGAAATGGTTCAGTATGCGAGTGCCCTGTTAATCAATGTACTTAAAGCCCTAATAATTCCTTCTGGCCTTCTAAGAGACCCATACTGTAGTCAAAGGATTCCGACTTGTTAAAGTTGTCCTAGATAACAAGAGGATACAAGACTGAGGCTCTGTCAAGCTGAATTGTGTCCCCTCAACTTCAGATGCTCAAGGTCCCCTGAGATGGTGACCTTGTTTGGGAATAGGAGCATTATCTACTTACTGGTTACAATGGCGCCTTGCTGAAGTAGATTAGTCTCTAGAGTCCAGTGTTGCTACTGTTCTCATTTAGAGGGGAAATTTGGACATAACCGTAGCAAAAGGAGAACGCAGGAGGAGACAGTCAGAGATCAGAGCCACGTGTCTGCCAGCCAAAGACTGTGATCACTTGCCAGCACACTGATAGAAGCTGTCGGAGAAGCAGAGGACAGACTCCTCCTGAAAGCCATAGATGATGCCCACTGTGCCAACATCCTTTCAAACCCCTGGCCTCCAGAGCACTGAGATCCATGATCTAAGCCACCCACTGTGGTCCTTTGGGATGCCCACTCCAGCACAGTCATGCGGATTCTGTCTACTTTAATGTCTGCTGGATGAGTCACTTTGAGAGGTTTCTGGTCTGACCTTCACAAGACAGACTGCCCATCCCAGCAGGGACACCCAAGACTGGATGGTGTTGAACACTGCAGCCCAGGTACTACAAGATCCTGGGCAAAGACAGAGTGCTCTCTAACTCGGTTTCCTCCTGTCTAGAGAGTAATTGGTACAGTGCTCCCTGGATCAGGCACTCAACAGACAAACCCAAGGCTTCTTTAAAATGGCATTGTGTGTGTTTAGCAGGGGTAAGACTATATGCCAGCTAATGAGATATGGAGAGTGGGATGTGACAGACTGAACCCAGCTCTGGGCTGCTGCAACCAGTTTCTGTTGGGGGGGGAGTGGCATTTGGAATACTCTGGAATCCCTGTGCCTTCATAGAGCCAGGAGGACCAGGCTGGTAAATACAGCCCCAGCATGGGCTATCACATGCTACAGCATGGTCCTACTCTGTCATTGTACCAGTAAGCCCATGTCAGTCTCCACTGGACACGCGATGATGTGCAAGGCCAGCATCTCTCCCATGGAAACAGAGTAAAGGAAACTACAAGAAGACCATCGACGGTTTTCTTGAGCACTTCTCAGGCACAGTCAAGGCTCGGACGAGAGAGGCTCTTTCGGGCGAGAGAGGCTCTTTGATGGAAGTCTCAAGGTCAGCTTGGTCTGCAGGAAGCTCAGGCAGCTAAGCCAGACTGTGTCAAAAAATAAAAAAATAGAAACTTTCTTGCTTGTCCTGTTAATTTTGTTATGCAATAATAACTCAGAAATAAATATTTTGTTATTCTAAGTACTCTTTGTCCATCCCAAATCAAGAAATGGCCCAGATTCCAGGCCCTTCGGGGGCCTGCAGGCTGCTGGTCCTCTCTACTGCCTGGGGAGGTCTCCAGAGGAGCCAGCTTCCTTCTGCCCACCCCTGAGGGCTGGATGGCCATGCATAATTAAAGCCAGGGCGGGATTTTTGCAGCATTTCTTGTTGGCAATGGAGAGGCTTGCTGGGGCAAGGCCTTGGAGTTGTTCAGAACATGAACAATCCCTAGGTCTTTGAAGGAGAAGAAGAGAAGAAAAAAACAAAACAAAACAAAACAAAACAAAACAAAAAAACAATAATAACATGTCCTGTCCATTAAAGTCACGGACAAACAGAAACCCTTGCTGAGGGCCTTTGGGACACTTGCCTTGGGCAGTGGGCTGCATGTGAGTGTGAGAGAACTTGGGTTTGAAGCAAGACCTGCCAGAGAACAAGGTGGGTCTCCTAGGACACGCCCACTGGGCTGTTCCACAGAAGATGGGGGTGGGGAAGCTCAGCTGTGACTGGACTCTTTAAACAGTGGATAGGATCAAGTCCCACAAGGCCATGGCTGCCAGGTACAAAGCTTGCCATCCCTCCTGACTTCTTTCTCAAGCAGTATTGAATATAGCCCAGGCTAGCATCAAACTCACTATGTAGCCAAGGGTGTCCTTGGACTTAAGATTTGCCTGCCACCTGCTAGGATTAAGGGTATGCACCACAGCTCCCATTTGATGAGTTACTGAGGATTAAACTCAGGGCTACCTGTGTACGAGTTAAGCACTCTACCAACTGAGCACATTCCAGCCCCAGAGACCACTGCACTTTTTTTAGTTTAATTTTTTATTATCTTTATTTGAGAACTTCATATTGCCTATTATAATCACATTCACACCTATTCCTCCTAATGCCACCCAGATCCACCCCTACCTCCCTAGCTCCTCCCTAATCCGTGTCCTTTTCTTTGCTTCTTTTTTTTTTTTTTTTTTTTTTGATCACCTGCTGATTCCAGTGAGAGGAGCTATTCTCTGGAACATGGCCAAGTAGCCAGGGACCACACTCTTAAAGAAAACTGACTCTGCCTTCCCTAGAAGTCATCAATTGCTTATAGTTCCTCAAATAAGGACAGAGACTACTGATCCCCTTTCTCCAACCATAGTATACTGACTGCCTTGATCTTGCTCAAGTCTTGTACAGGCGAGCCCGAGTGCTGTGAGCAGGTCATTATCTTATATTGTGAAGACCAAGTAAAAGACTGGGTGCCCAGTGCTCTTCTGGGCACTGTTGCTGGAGCTGGAAACTAAGTCTAACCTCAGTAAATGAGGCAGCCAGCAGCTCTATCCTTTCAGAGCTCACACACTGATACACCGGCAGACAGTCATACGGTGACAGTCACATTGGAAGAAGTGATAACATTGTTGCTAGGACTCTACCACCTGCTTATGAAGTGACTGTACCATCCCTATCCCTGTCCTGTAGGCTCACAAACAGCCAGGCAACAAGGCCATCAGGGTTTGAGAAGAGCCTAGTTCCCCCTCAATGAGCTTTGTGGCTTAGGCCACATTACACAGTTTCTCTGTACCACAGATATTCAGTAGGACTGTGGGAAAAGACATAGAGTTAGACCTTTGGTCACTGTGCCCAGTGTTAACAATTGTCTAAAGATGATTCGACCACACATGTTTAGCTCCCACTATCCCACAACCTTGTCTTCTATAATTTGTCTTGTCTTCAAAGTGCTCAGGACTACAGGTCTTCCCTGGGAATCACTTCCTGGAAGATGTGCTTGCCAGATGGCTCTGGAGACAGCCAACCCCAGGTATGAGCTGGGTTCTGCTACTTAACAACCATGTGGACTGGGCCAGTTACTTGACACTCTATGAAGATATGATGAACACCAGAAAGAAAGATAAACAGAAAAACTCAGAATTTCAGATGCTGTTCACTGCCTGCTCCAGACCAGGATGGCAGCCACCCTACCCCCTCCCCCAACCCCCAGGAAACTCTGAGCTGGCTCACTGAATGACTATGTTGAGACATAGAGGGGTGCTACTCAGATTTGTGGATCATATGAGTTAGAAAGACAGAATAACCAAACAAAAGATTGGTCCCAAAGTCTTTAAGAAGTAAGAACGAGGGCTGGAGAGATGGTTCAGAGGTTAAGAGCACTGACTGCTCTTCCAAAGGTTCTGAGTTCAATTCCCAGCAACCACATGGTGGCTCACAACCATCTGTAATGAGATCTGATGCTCTCTTCTGGTGTGTCTGAAGACAACTACAGTGTACTCATATGGAATAAATAAATAAATAATACCCTTTATTTAAAAAAGAAAGAAGTAGGAATGAAAGCCAGGCATAGAAGTGCACTCTTTAATCCTAGCACTTGGGAAGCAGAGACAGGCAGAACTCTGTGAGTTCGAGGTCAGACTGGTCTACAAAGTGAGATCCAGTTCAGCCAGGGGTACACAGACTATCTCAAAAGACATACAAAACAAACAAACAAACAAGAGGGGGAAGGGGTAAATGAAGATGAGGAAGAACTGTGTGTGATAGTCAACCATGAAAAGGAATGGAAGATTCCATGTTCTCTGCTCATTGTCAAAGACTCAAAAGCTGGCTGTTCATTCTGGTTAAGAGAGATAGTGTTTTAACATCATCAAGGTTTGGGGAGTGGGGAATGTGTGCACATGTGTGTCTCTCTGTGCTTATGTATGCCACAGCACATGTAGAGCCAGAGGACAGCTTTGAGGAATCAGATCTCTCTGTCCACACTTACCTGAGTCCCCAGGATTGAACTCAAGGCACCAGGCTTCTGAGTAAGGGACTTTACCGGTTGAGTTGTCTTACGAGCTCTCCACCATGGTTTTTGAGACACAGTCTCTCACCACTTTTGCTAGACTGGCTGGCCAGTGAGTTTGAGGGACCTGCCTGTATACTGCCTCTACCACTGAGGTTAGAAACAAGCACCCTCATGCGCAGCTTTTATGTGGGCACTAGGAATCTGGAAACAAGACCTCCTGCTGGCACGGCAAGCATGTACCGACTGAATCATCTCCCCAACCCCGGGAACGTGAAATTTTTCATCATGAAATTATTTTAGTCTCCTAATCCATCAGTAAACAACAATAAAAGAGACTGAGTTTTAAAAGGCCAAATGAATGGCATGGCCTCCTAAAAATTATTGCTAACTTAGGCCACATTAATCAATTTATAGGGTCAAAAATCAAAGTGAAAAAATAAACGTATGTTATTTCATTTGTCAAAAGGAAGACAGTTAACATAATCTAGAAACAGACACCGGAGGAAGACGAGGAACCCAAGATGGCCAACGAGATGTGTGCAGCACTCACCTCCATCTCTCAGAGAAGAATGGAAGCTGTAGACAGACTTTTGAGGAGAGCACTACCAGGAAGAAAGCTGCAGCTCATTGTCTAGGGATGAGAGGCACTGCCAAGTGAGGTGGGAGGCTCAGCTCCTGCTCAAGGACAAGTTAATGCTGTTCTCACAGCGGTGAGGCTCTTATAGAAGGACAAACTCCTTCCCCCACCCCCTCTTCTCCCCCTCCTCCCCCTCTTTCCCCTTCTCCTCCCCTTCTCCCCATTATGAGCTTCCACAGCAAGGCCTTTAGTATATGCCTACCCCGCAGTCTTGGCCTTCCCTGCCTTCAGAAATTGCAGGGTGAATTCTTAGCCATCTCTAGTTACCTCACCATCTCCAATGTTGGTGCAGAGCACAGCAAACCTACTGGGCGTTTTCCTGTGCCTTCCTCCTTTGTGGAGGTGGAAAGTCCTTTCTCTCATGTGCTCCTGTGCTGACAGCACCCGGCTCATACAGCTGTTGTGGACATGGTGGCCCTACCAGGTCCTTAGAACTCTGTGTCCTGGAACACAGGAGTATTCCACTTCTTGTTCATCTGATTATTTTTAATGATGATGACATTCATAAATCCATAAATTGATGTGCTGTCCTACCAATTGCCTAGATGGTTGAGCTCTTGACTTAGGTGGTAGAAAACCAGAGAGTTAACTGATACCTGTTGAAGATCTCACTCCATGAGGAGGGGTTCTCCCGGGGAACCGTTGCTTGACAGAGAACGGTTATCACATATCCTCTGGCCTAACCACAGTGTTACAGAAGAGTCCTCTGCTCAGCTCCGAGACGTCACTGATGCTCATTCTCCAAGCCCTATGCCCTCAAGTAGGTTCTGGCTAATAATGAATTAAATGTGTATCCCTTTAACTGTGGCTGGGACAACCCTGGTGCCCACTTGGAGTATCTGTGGTCATCATTACATAGGCCCTAAAAGCTCTGAACAGTCACCCCCATACATAGCTGACATGGTGACATAGCATCTTTCCTCATGAAGGCCAGGGCTCGGTCCTTCAGTTGCATACTCTCTGTGTGTGTGTGTGTGTGTGTGTGTGTGTGTGTGTGTGTGTGTGTGTGATGGTATGTGTATATTCTGCTAGTTTCCCCCAAAGACAAGAAAACCCTTCCACCTCAGCAGGCTCAGAACTTCCATGATTTTAGTATAAAGGGTTCTACATCCTGAAAAAGGAGACATGGTTAGTCCTTCTCAGCCCTAGAAACATCCTCGTCCACCAGCCACGAGCATACATCTGCAGGCCAAGTCCCCTGACCACTACTCTCCCCTTACTACTCATAACAATCACCATGGCTACCAGCTTCTGAGATGGTAACTCACACCTGTCCCCACTGTTACTGCTGATGTCACCTTCTGCCAACCTGGTCTAAGAGACAGAAGCCACCACCAAGAGCTCTGCTCATGTGTTGGAAACGTCTCTCACTGCAGGGAGATGGCCAAGAGCCAGGACCCTGCTGTGGGATCAGTATGGGTGGATTCCAGCATCCATCATGTCCTCTTTTCAGAATCTCTGGCTCCTCCTGACACCTGCCACAGTTATGCTGGCATTTATGCTTCTCCTAGTGTGGGCCTTATTTTCTCAGCTCCATGTTCCACAGGAATAGCATGTTAGCCTCTAATCCCAGAGCCCAAGGAAGATGTACCATGTCAGTAAGCTCTGCCTTGTATGGCCCCTGGCTCTCACCTCCTACTCCCAGCCTGCCAGGCATCCACCCTTAGCCCCTAGCCACACTCCTGGGACATCACTGACCAACCCACACCAATTTCTCCCCTCCCTTAGAAGACCCATCACTGTCCTGGCTGTTCATTGTTGGTATGATCCTAGCTTTTAGCTGTGTCCAGGAAAGGAAGGGAGCTGATTAGATAGCAAGAGCCTATGTAAGGCAGAATCTAGCACTACTGTAAGCAAGGGCATAACACTTGTCTTGAACACTCAGTAGACCAGATTTCCAAATGTTCAAGGCCACTGATCCAGACACCTCCAACACAATTTCCATCCTCCTGTTCCTTCTCAACCAAACTACAACCTTGACCTAGCCAACTCACCTGGGGTTAAGACTGCAAAAGCCTGTATTTGGAGCTCTGCATTGTAACCAAGCCTGGATCTTTAAGCTCAATGTCTTGCCCTCACCTCTTATTGCAGAACTAAAACTCCCGGTAGAGATTGGAAAGCCTGTGACTTTCACGCTCAGCCTTAAACTGCTAATTATTCATGCAGGAGTTTTTATTGTTTGTTTCCAATCAATAGATTACATTCAGCAGGGGCCATACAATTTCATTGTCCTTATGATTATGATTTTGCTGTCCTTTTCAACTGCCTGCCCTACTTCCCTCTAGCCCAATTTCTCCACAGAGAAAGATTTTCCCAGCAGCCCCAAGCATTGTCACTTCTAACCAGCTCTCAGATGGTCCATACCACCAATGAGTACATCTACAGTGCTTCTGGCCAACAGATGAGCCCCTGTCATCCTACTAGGATTCTGCTCCCTTAGACTACTCCAAATCCTGGTCACAATGGGCCAGGTTCTCTAAGACTGCCATGGGGTCTAGCCTACAAGAAGTTCACCAGAGACTGACTTGGGTTGGGTACCCATGGAGGGTGAAGTGTGGGACTGATGGAGGGAGAAGCTGATGTCAGTGGGGTTGAAGCAGACCCACAAGTCACACCCATGGGACCACGAGGCAGGGAAGAGCTTCTCAGAGACACATCTAGCAGCTATAGAGTTGGGAAGAGACAGAACTCTGCTTAAAGGACTCCCTGAGATGAACTCAGCCTCAGGCAGTGAACCAGGTTCTAGTCTCCTGGTCCTGAAGTGGGTGTGGGAGGTCCCCAGCAAGCACCACACAGACAATGGGAAGAAGAGCAGAGGGATGGAGAACCCAAAGTCCCCATGGACTTGCTGCTGTGTTGAGAGCACAGGGTGATGGGGATGGAGAACCCAACGACCCATGGACCAGCTGCTGTGCTGAGAGCACAGGGTAATTAATGGTCCTATGCTTTAGGATGATGGGCAGCTCATCTGTTGGCCAGAAGCACTGTTGATGAACTCATTGGTGGTGTGGACAATCTGAGAGCTGGTTGGAGGTGAGAACACTTGGTGCTTCTGGGAAAATCTTTCTCTGTGGAGAACCTGAACTGGATGGAATTAGGTCCCTTCATAATCATAAGGACAATGACATTGTTTGGTCCCTGCTGAATATGTTCTGTGAGATTTCAGGGAAGCAAGCATCACTTTTAACTGAATGGATCTTGGGAAGGGGGGGCGAGAATCAAAGAGTAAGCATGTGTCTTCCGTGTACTGATGACAAGCAAACACCTGTGCATGAAGTGTAATGCCACAAAAGAAAGACAGAATCCAGACATCCTTCAGAGGTTCTCTTTCCAGATGAACCTTGTAGTCTCAGAGAATAGTTCCTACCACACATGGCAGAGAGTGTACTTGAAGCTTGGCTCTTAAGCTGCCACAGTAATACTTGCTGTGGTCCATTGCATTTCAAGGTTCCAAGGGCAGTGCTAGGAAGTCTGAAGATGGAAACCCTGGGGTGGGTGGATTTACTACCTGTGCACGGAGCAGGGGAGTCCACAGTGATACAGCTACACCAAGGCTTCCTGATGTCACCGTGGCCCCTCCAAGCGCACACTCACTGACTGGATGCCCGAATGGGTGCTCACCCCTCTGTGTGTATACAGACATGCACACATGCTCTTCCCAACACAAATATATATTTAAGATTTACTGTTCTGGAAAACCTAGTGAATAATGTAAATGATGAAAGCCTGTGTCTGGCAGAAAATAGCGTTCGGGCAGCTTCATTGAGATTCAGCCCCTGGTGCAGGCTTGGTAATACACACGCCGTATGAATTATGGATCCGGGCTTTATCTCTCCTGCTACACATGAATGTTTGATAACGATTGCTGCCAATATTATATTTTGTCAAAATGCTCATCTAAAATTCAGTTAAAAATGCTTTCTGGTAATTATGCACTGACTTTACAAGGAGGCGGAGAGGGGACACAGAAAGTGTCCTATGTGGGGTCGCTGCTGGTCATGTGCTCTCCCACTCGAGGTATTTGTGTGCAGAGGGAGGGGGGAAGAGGGAGCTCTGGTGGGCCCTGCTTCTCCTGTTGTTTCTTCTTCCTCCTTTATGTCCTCATTAAAAGAGGTGTTATGGTGAGGTATTCTCTCAGCAGCCCCAGCTCTCCAAAACGCAATCATTTCTTGGGTATTTTCAAACTCAGCTTTGGCTGACCACCACCATGGCCCCAAGCTCTGCCACTTCCAATGGCCTCCTATGACAGGCGTCTAGAAGATCCCACAACTCATGGATCTTTCTTATAGGTGGAAAGTCCACAGCCCTCTGAGCTCCACTGCAGCCACATCAGGCATCGCTAGGGGATCACCTCACTCACTCCTCTGCCCCACCTCAACAGACATCACCAATGGATCACCTCACTCCCCTGCTCCACCTCAGACTCTTTCCTGACACGTACATGTTCTGGGTAACTACTGTCAATAAAATGAAGATGATTTAAAGCTTCTCAGACTTTTCTGAAGTTCGAGGTGGAGTTCCACCTCTGAAGAATGAGCTTGCTTCTGCCTGATTGACACCCCACTCCCCTTCTTCCAGTTTCATTCCCGGCCACCCCCGACTCTCCAGCTCCTCTAGTCTCTTCTACTTTTCCATCTATCTGGAATGTTCTTCTGCAGTTCTAAGCAAAATGGTGCTGCCTACCAAGGACATGGATGTCCTGTGTGTGCATGCTGGGCCCTAGCACAAAGAACCCTAGAAGCTGCGCTCATAGGCCTACTGGCCCTGAGAGATCCTAGAGTAGAACACAGCATTTATAGATACTTAAAGGGGCCCCTGTGACCCACACTAGGGACTGTTTCTGTGTATTCAGTTGCTACGCATTTAAAAGGAAGTAAGGAGGGCAAGTGTCCAGCTGCCCCATGGGGCCCTCCCATATTGCTTTTCTCTCTAGGAATCAGCAGCAACCTGGAGCCCTGTCCTCTTGTGAGTTTCCCAGCAGAAAGCTGGGTTCAAAACAGGTAGTTTCTGACTGGAGTGAGATGGAATCTCAATTGTCTTTGATAGGCACTCTTAGCTGATGTCTTCCTTAGGGTTTCCATTTCTGTGAAGAGACATCATGACCAAGTCAACTCTTTTAAAGAACAACATTTAACTGAAGCTGGCTTACAGGATCAGAGGGTCAGTCCATTTTCATCATAGCAGGAAGCATGGCAGTGTCCAGGCAGGCATGGTTCAGGAGACGCTGAGAGTTCTACATGTTGATCAGAAGGCAGGTAGGTGAAGACTGTTTCCAGACAGCTAGGAGGAGGGTCTCAAAGCCTGCCCCCATAGTGACACACATCCTTCAACAAGGTCACACCTCCTAATAGCGCCACTCCCTGGTCCAAGCATATTCAAACCACCACAACTGATAAGCATGAACATCTATTCATAAGAAGTTCATTGGCCTTCATTTCATCTTTATCTCAGTGACTCAGGCAGAACACCAATCATTGCGAAATCAAGTAACGACAAATGCTGGAGATGTGAATAAAAGGGAATCCACATATAATATTTATAGTTATGTAAACTAGCCTAAGAAACAACAGAACCAGTGTTATGACCTGGCTATGGTACTCCTGGATGTTGACCTAAACCACCATGTCAATGTCTGTCACAGCCCTCTGAGTAACAGCTTAGTTATAGATCCAACACAGGTATCCAGCAACAGAGGGATGGAGGGAATAAGTGTGGAGGATATTTACATGGGAAGCCTTTGCACCTGTAAAGAGTGAGTCTTTGTCATCTGTGAACTGATGGAGGCCAGTAGAAGCAGTCATATTAAGTAAATTAAGCCAGTCTCAGAGAGACCAATAGCCCATGTTTCCTCTCACCTAGATTTTGAAGATTCTCTACAGACACATAAACATCTACGGCAACATTGTTGCTGTAAAAGCAAAACTTAGAGGGGGAAGGGGGAATATCCAAAGTGGGGAGGACCTGGAAAGAGGCTTGGGGGAGTGCCCCCAAATTTATCATGTGCTTACATGAAAATGGTCTTATGAAACACAGTATAACATAATTAAAACTTTTTAAATAGAAAGTTGGAAACAAAACAAGTGTTTTCAGATTACATGTTGGATTTCATGACAACTGGGAAAGGCAGAGGCCCCTGGGGGCTCTGTTGGGGTGCTGAATTGTAGTTCTCACAGGGTTCCTTATATTGACTGGAGCTGGATCAACACACACAGCCTCCAACCTTGGCTGTTCAGGCTCAGGAGCACCACAGCCAGCAGCCCTAGACTGGGTGCTCACTCTTCTGTTGCCTTCATGAGGTGAGGGAGAACTATGGCCCTAATTCCAGTTCGTCTGGGAGGGTTCAGAGCAGAGTTCTGCCAGGGTAGACCCCCTGAGGTTCCCCCATCAGCGTGTCCAGCACTCTGCAGGAGTCTGCAGCCTCTCCTCCTTTCTTCTGCAGACACTGACTATTGCCACTCTATTCTGGCGCCATGCTGGGAACTGGAGGAGGAAGATGAAAGTCACAGGGCTAATGGCTGAAAGTTCTCACATTCTCAGATCAGTGCAGAGAGTCCAGACAGATGGGTCAGGCTGGAATGAGAACTCAGTGGGTGGTGGGAGCAGACAGAGAAGCTGCTAAGAGGGAAGTTGGGGGTGGGCTGTAAAGGATAAGGAGTAGGAAGAATGGAGAGGAAGACTTGTCAGGCATCAGGAGATGCACATCCCAAAGCCCAAAGTCTGGAGAGAGCCCTTGGAGCAGTGAAACACACAAGGAGTTCAATGGGCCAGAGCTGAGGGCCACATGAGAGGCCTGAGCTCTGAGGTCACAGTGTCTGGACACTTCCCACAGGTTTCACATGGATAGTGAACACCCAGGTCACAGAAGACGTCAAGGCCCAACCTGGGTTTTGTGTCTATCCGTCTACCACATAACTGCTTCTTGAAGTCATGTCTCTAAGAGAGCTCTTACCTCTTATCCCCAGACCCACTGCCATTGCTCTAAGATGGGGTAGTGCCCCTCCACACATTGATTCTCTGCAGCCTGGGGCTCCTCTGACCACCAAGGAGAAGTGGAGATGAAGCTGGCAGATGGAAGCTGAAGCTCTGCCCAGCTTCTAGGTAGACCAGCTGTTCAGAGAGCTAATGCCACTGGTGTTATCCATGCCTCCCTACCACTGGAAGACCACGTGAACAGACGCTCATGTCTTTATAATGAGCCTTCCTAGAGGCCAAGGAATGTCAGGCAGAGCACTGTCCATCCTGCCCAAGCAATAATCTAGTCCATGCAGAGCCATCTTGAACATCCCAGCCCAGCAGACCTCACAGGGCCTCCACAAGCTGATTTGCTACTGCCACCTCTAAGAAGCCCCAGAGAGCGTAAGGCGAACGATGAGGTACTCACCACTGTACCCTGACAGAATTCCTGATCTGAAGGTCATGAGATTTTTTTTTTTAAATCGCTGAGGATTTTTGCTCCACACTTCAGTGCAGTTTGTTATGCAATAGTGGGTAGCTACACCAGTAGGGATAGACTCTGCTGTCACAGAAAACTCACCCACAGTCATTTGAACAAACAGCGGCCAGCCGTCTTCCTGCACAGGAAGGATGACTGCTCATGGAACCAAGGCCAGTGTGCTTGCCTTTTTCTTCAAGTTGACAAGAAGGCCGCTGCTGTCCCACGTGCCATGTTCTAATTCCTACCAGGAAATATAAAGAGAATAAAGGCTTTCCCAGGCATACTAAAGCCTCCTTTATACTGGTGGGAGCCTCAGTTTCCCAAGAACCAGTAACAGCAGCCCAGGTCTGCTTAGGTCTTTAAGACTTGGGTCATATGGTCACTCCCAGATGACAGTGGGACACAGAGACTGCCAGGAGTGCTGTGGTCTACCTGTGTTAGCCGGATTCCCATCACTGTGGCAAAAAACCTAAGAAAAACAACTTGAGAAGAATGGTTTGTTAGGCTCATGGTCTTAGAGGTGTCAGTACATGGCCACTTGGCCCAGTTGCCTTTAGGGTGACATGGAAGGAGATTCAAGGGAACAGAAGTGACAGGATTGAAGGTGGAGGCTGGCTCAGCTGTAGCAGGAATAAGGGTGTTGGGGTGGTATAAATATAGGTGTCATGGGGGGGGGGTTGAATGGATGACAGCTTTCTTGGGTGGAGTCACACAGTCAAGGAGTGAAACAGATGAACCCTGTTTAAGCTAATCCTGAAAGAAAGGGGACTCAGACATAATTAGAAGAGATAATGGGAAAATAACCACACATAGGGGAAAGGGACAGAATTATAATAGGGAACTCAGCTCAGATCTTTGAAAATAAATGAAAACAAATGGACAAAATGAGCGATTTATAAAGAAAGCATCAATAATGAAAATGAGCCCCATTTCTCAAGGCCAAAAAGGAGAGTGCTGTCAAAAAGCCACCATCCACTACAGAGTTAGCCTCCCCCTTCACCCAAAGACTCCCTAAGCTCTCCAGGAGAGAGGAACTCCGTGCTCCCAAATACCATGCAAGAGGGAGACCAGAGCCCAAAAATCCAGCAAAACGCCAAAATGGTAGAATAGGCAGTCACGACGACGACGACGACACAGGTGATCCTACATTTGCAATGCGGTCCTGTCCTCAGATACCCAATATGATAGCTTATAAACACCTGGGAGTAGGGTCTCAGAGACAGATTGTCTAGATTCGATTGACCTGTGGGCATGTCTTTCAAGGGGTTGTATTGATTGCCTTAACAGATGCAGGAACACTCAGCCTGAAAGAAGCGACACCACAACCTGGCTTCAGGCCCTGAGCTCTGCAAGGTGAGCCGAACACAGAGCACGCATGCGTCCATTTCTCTCCCCACTACACTGAGCACGCATGCGTCCATTTCTCTCCACTGCTGACTGTGGAACCGATGTGCTCCGCTGGTTTAAATTCTGCCGACTTGACTGTGATGGACTGTAACCTGGAATTACGAGTCAGGATAAACACTTCCTCTCTGAGATGCTTGTAGTGAGAGCGTTTCATCCCAGCCACAGAAATGAAACTAGAACTGATACCATAAGGGGAAAAATAATCGTGGTAGGCAGCCAGTTTTGTGGTACTGATCCACTGCATATCTTAGCTTAACACGGGAACACACCGTAAGCTGTCAGCTGGTTCCTGAATGACTCTGCTGCAGGCTGGGGCAGAGGCTTGGGAAAGGCGGGGAATACGAGAGAGAGAGAGAGAGAGAGAGAGAGAGAGAGAGAGAGAGAGAGAGAGAGCATGTGTACTGTGTATATACACCAGGTAGAGAAAGGCACATGTTCAAGCTTCACGTTCCGTTTCTACGGCACCATCCCTTTCATGGCACTGTAGCATCTGAACTCCAGTCACCGATAGCTGCATGTGCCGTCATTATGAAAGTGGCATGGAAAACTCCCAAGGAAAACAAAAGCAAGTAGAAAGCACACATATGCATTTGAAAGGAGCAACAAGCCTCAGCCTTGGGGCTTATTCTAGTAATTCAAGATGCTTCCTCATAAGGCAGCTCGTATAATTCATCCTACTAAAGAAAACCATACCACTTTCCACCAATGCCAGCAGATCCGTTGACTAAAAGTCTCAATTTAAACTTTTAACAAAATAGACCACTCTGGTAAAGACATGTATCTTATAACTCGAAACTTGGAATCATTTGATTGTTATTTGTTTACTCGTTCATTTTGTCAGTCTTATTGTGTAGCCCAGGCTAGCCTTCACCTCCCACTCCTGCTGCCTCCACCTCCTGAGTACAGAGATTACTCAATCCAGCTCCATCACTCCCGGTTCTCGGAGTAATCTCTAATGGAAAGCCAATGAAATCATTCCAAAGAGCGTCAAGAACGAGCATAAAGACTAGAGCTTGCATCACTGTGCCGGCCTTGGCAGAATCTCTCTCCACTGGTGATGGGCACATGACTTCTCACCACGTAAAAGGTGAGGGAAAGTGATAGAGACACAATTCTGATCCTCGCATGCAAGAACAACCATGGCCTCTCCCACTACTGTCATTTCTGCCGTCACTGTGAGGACAGGCCAGCTGACATTGGCTCCCAGGACCAAGGAAGCTGAGAAGCATGTGGACACAGAACCCTCCTGAGGCAAGCTCAGTCAAGTAAGGCCGGGATGAGCCACCTCTCAAGATTACTCTATGGGTTTTATTCAACGTACCATGGCAAGAGTACTCTGCACGGTACAGAGTTAAACACTGGGCTTGCTGAATTCCGGATGTAATTAAGAGAACAAAGTTAAACGTCCAACATCAAAATAAGAAAACACAGCTAAGCTAGGCAAGGTGGTGCAAACCTATACTCCCAGCACTCAGGCTCCCGAGGCAGGAAGATTACCCTAAGTTTGAGGACAGCCCAGGCTACACAGTGAGCATAGGGCCAGCCAGAGTTACAGAGCAAGGCTGTCTTTAAAAAAAGAAAGCCAAGCCAGGGCCAGTGAGATGTTTCCATGGGTGATGGTGCTTGCTGCTATGCTAGCGGACATCAGTTCAATCCCTGGGGCATGTATGGCAGCAGACAGCCAACTCGTACAAATTATCCTCTGACCTCCACGTGTGCATGGAGGCATCCTTGCACATGTGCACACAAATACACAAAGAAGGATCACTTTTTAAAGTTTTAATTCAAAAACAATACTAAGAGAGTTGTGGTAGGTTTTGCTTGTTTGGTTGGTTTTGGTTTGTTTTGTTTTGTTATTTTGAGACAGTGTCTCTTAACATAGTTCTGACTGTTGTGGAACTCACTATGTAGAACAGCCTGGCTTCTAACTCATAGAGATCCACCTGCCTCTGCCTCCTGAAGGGAGGCCCCTGCTGGGATTAAAGGTGTGTGCCACAACCCTGACTTGACTAAAAGAGTTTTAGTATGAATTAATTTATACCAAAAAAAAAAAAAAATCAGTGGCTTTCTCACATACAACAATAGCCAATTCAAAAAGAGAAAAGAACTCTCTTAAAAGATAAAATATCTAGATATCTCTTCTATACTGGATGCACTTATCTATGGAGGGAAATACATCTAGATCTTCTGGAGAGCATAAACCAAGACTAAGCTAGCCAGAAGGATGCTTTCATTCTTGGGTGGGAGAAGCCAAGTTTGGCAGACTCTGCTTCTCTCCACATTAATCTATATTAGTGCTATCCAAAAATAAAAACAGAAATTTTTAACCCAGCCAACTAAGCCTGTATCTAAGAAGAGATGAGAAATCTCCAGAAAAAAAAAAAAAAACCTCACCCATAATTATATATTAAAGGTGTCATCTTACCAGCTTGAAAGTCTTTTCTCTGAATAGACAGAGTTTATAATAGACCTTTGACACATTTGGGGTTACCCAGTGTCCACTGTTAGGAGTATTTGGGGTACCGTGGATTTGCCTCCTCCAAGCAAAACAGTCAAGCTAGCATAGCTTTGGGACAGCAGCTCTACAAACCGGGTGCCCCGCATGAGATTGAAGTAAGGACTACTGAGAGAGCAAGCAGATGCTTCGTGGAGTCTGGCTCCATGAAGCTACAGTGACAGTGATCCTGAGGACTGCTCCCCAGGGCCAGAATCCCCTGAGAACAGAACACTCTGTGACTCCACTGCCATCTTGGCTGTACCTCTACCCTCTTCCTGGGCACCCTATAGGCACAGTGAGAATCTGGGCTGTTGTACAGCATTTGCCCACAATGCTGTTCATGAAAAATATCATTAAACATTGTGTTTGCCGACTCAATCAAATAGGAAAAAAAAAAGAGGTGTAATATTAAAGGAACAATAGGGAATTCTGAGCAGATACAATCTGCAGTAGGTCCATTTCCTTCTCCAGTCTATGGGTTTGGCTCTCGTATTTGTCACTTTGAATCCGGACTGACAAATCTACTGAAGCATAAAATGTGATGTCCACAACTAGGTCAGACAGGTCAAATACATCTGGAAGAGGTCGTAGGAATGGTAGGTAGCATTTATTGAGAACCCAACGAATGTCATACATTCATTGTGAGCTCTGTAGGCTCACAATTATGTCATGGGCCTTGAGACAATCTCAACTCAGCGTTCTCATTCTGCAAACCAGGGGCAAAGAGGTTTCTGAAAATTCACATATATTTAAGATGATATTTTAATTGTGAGGAGAAAGAGACGTCACTCAGCAACATGAAGCAAGATAGCCATCTAGAAAGATAAGGATGGTCCCTTGTCTTTCTGCTGTTAAATCCACATAGATCCAATTGGAAAGAAGGGACTGAAGTCATGACAGACCCATTATAAAATGCAAAAGAATGCTTAAAATGTTGGCATAGCGGCTTCTCTTTTGTGTAAGATGCAGCATTCAGAAGCCATCAAATGAGCAGCACGTTGATTGCATTAATATGGAGCATCTCCTCCTGCAAAGAGAGTAGAGATTAACTAGGGAAGAGTAATTGCCACCCGAGTGCTGGAGGGCCCATGCAAGTAAGGATCTCATACACGGTTAAGAGAAAAACAAACCTCACACTTGATACCACCGAAGCTACGGGTTTGGGTGCCTCCCCTGATGGAGTTAGTCTTGCTTTGGTCCACTCCTGTCTCTCCCATTCTTCCCTTATAGAGTGGGAATGTCTATGCCACGCCATTGGATATTAACATTGGGTATCAGAGTTGGGAATTTTGCACACCATTGAGTATTAACATGAAAGTTGGGATTTTTGTTTGTTTTCTTCAGTTAATTTTACAAGGACTCAGAGCTAGGAGACCACCTTGAGTCTCAGCAGACACTTTGGGCTTTTGGACAGTGTTGGAACATTTTGCATGAGATGAACCTGTAGAGGCCAGGTTCAGACTGCTACAGCTGTTATGTAAAATGGCTCCAGCACACACACACACACACACACACACACACACACACACACACACACACGTGTACTCAAACACACACACGGGGAAGTGGGAAGTCTGCACCTTACCCCCAGCTAGTAGCTCTAATTTGGAGGGAGGTTATGAAATCTTTGGGACATGAGACCTAGTCAGAAGGCATAGTCCTCCTCTGATGAGTCTAGAACTTGGCTTCTTGCTCCATCAAGATGTCAGGGGCTAGGGCAGTAGTCTCCTGCCACAGTGGATTGACCCCACACCCATGGCAACACCTTCCCTGCCATGATGAAAAAAAAAATCTTTCTTTCTTAAAGTGATTTCTGTCAACTATTTTGTCACAGCAAAGAGGACGTAAACAATATATATGATGAGTCAGTGGCTTCAGTAGAATCAGCCATTTGTATGTGGTAGGATTAAGAACAGAGTGAATTTCTGTCTCTGAATGGTATGTCAAGGTAGTTACCAGAACTGCCTCAATGAAAGCCATTTTCCTTTTCTTGCTGATCAAACCACACGTGTTTGGTTTTATTTATTTGGAACTGATACTTGCTTTCTCTTCTTGTCTTATAGAAAGAAGTGGCCACATGCTCTGCTCTGGCCAATGAGAGACTCAGAATGGTAATTCTTCTGAATGACCCACTTTTCTGATCAGAGATATTTCCTGGAGCTGAGCCTCTCCTTCATGCTTTGAACACACAGCTGATGGCTTGCTTGGGGCTGCAGCAGCTATCTTGAGATCGTGAAGTAATCATTCTGAGGACATACATGCCAGCTATCTGAGAATGTTAGAGCAGAAAAGGAAGACCTGGGCTTTGGCACACTCAGTGAACCTTGCTCACCTCTGAAGTTCTTGAGCAAGGTTTAAAAAAAAATGACTTTGCAGCTTGTCATATTTTGAATACACTTGGCCCAGGAAGTAGCACTATTATGAGGTATGGCTTTGTTGGAGGAAGTGTGTCACTGTGGGTGCAGGCTTTAAGGACCTCATCCTAGCTGCCTGGAAGCCCGTCTTCTCCTGCTTGCAGTCAAATCAAAATGTGGAACTCTCAGCTCCTCCTGGGCCATGCCATGCTTCCTGCCATGATGATAATGGACTGAACCTCAGAACCCATAAGCCAGCCACAATTAAATGCTGTCCTTTATAAGAGTTGTATTGGTCATGGTATCTCTTCACAGCAATGGAAGCCCTAACTAAGACAGAGCTAAAAACATTTTTTATTCAGACTTTATGTTTGTTTTTTTTAGACATTATAGAAATATAGCCTAAGATGGCCTTGAGCTTGTTATATAGGCCAGGATAGCCTTGACATTCTGATCGTCCTGCCTCTACCTTTCAAGTGCTGGAATCACAGGTGACATTACATGCCCAGCTCAACAGGCACTTTCTATTAAGAGAGGAAAGAGACACCAGGCAGTGGTTGGAAACAAAGAGATGATCCCAAGTCAAGGAGGTGGAGGGAGCAGGAAGCAGAAGACTTGGTAAGGGCAGATAGTGATGGGAGATGGGTGGCTGACACGGAAAAAGGTTTGAACAATGGGCTGGGTTTGGGGCATCTTCTGCAGGCAATGGAAAGGAGTCGCCAAAGTTTCTTATAAGTCGTGTGGATCATAAGCAACGTGACCTGCTCAGCTTTGCATTATGCTCACATGCATACTCTACCAAGCACTTACTCTACTACACGTTCTTCAAAAAGAAGACATCAATAAACTTACATAGTTGCATTCTTCTTGTTTTTCCTAATATATGGATAATTTTAATATAATTTTCATCAACTTCTTAGAACTCCATGCATTGTATTTTGGTCATATTCACACACACACACACACACACACACACACACACACACACACACGGGGAGAGAGAAAGAGAGAGAGAGAGTGAGAGAGAGAGAGGGAGAGAGAGAGAGATTTATGACACTATTCTGTTTCTTCCCAACCTTCTAGAATCTTTCCACCTCCTCTTCTGAGATGATCGCCGAGCCTTATGAAAGGAGTAAGACAAGTGTGGTATTTGCAGTTGAGTGCTCTATAGACTTATTCTTTGTACTTTGATCAGTTATTGAGATTCTGTTCTAACCACCATTCACTGTACAAAGAAACTTCTCTGATAAAAGTTGAGTGCTGACCTAATCTATGGGCATAGAGATGAGTGTTTTAGAAGGCAGTCTGTTACTATGTTGTTCATTTAGCAAAAGTAACACCCATAGAACAGCATGTGAGCTCCCCAACCATGGGTTCTTGGACAGAACTACAGTACCCAGCATGCATCTCTTCCTATAGAATGGGCCTTAAATCCAATCAGAAAATGATTGGCATGGCCATAACAATCATTCCACTAAGTGCCTGTCCATCTGGCCCATTCTCAGTCCTCTTCCTGAGCCTCGAACCTGCACACCTCCCCACAGTTGCTCTCGGTCAATAATAGCAAGTTCTCAAATTGTCCCATTGCTCCTTCACTGTGAAGATGGCAATCCTGGATTCAGAGAGCTCAAGGAATGACCCAGCTAAGGAGCTGCACACATCAGAACCAGTCTGTGGTGCTCACTTCTGCTCTTCCACCCCATCCTCTTTCCTAGCCTCCCCCTCACTCCTGTGCTCCACAGGCACTAGAGGGCCCTGGTGATGGTGAGGAGACACACAGCAGCCATCCAGAGAGTGGAAGGTCCTGCTACAGAGCAGGCCATGTATGTGCTGGCCTTGTAGAGGTAAGCTTATTACTGCCTAGTCTGTTTGTGGATGACTGAAGTGGCTTTCTTTCCCTACTGAGCCACAGCCGGGACCAGAGAGCACTGCAAATAGCTTTAAGTTTATGTGCCAGCTTTTAAAAATCAATAGTCTCCCCCTTTGGGAGACACCCTCAGTGGGATACAGAACAAATGGCTCCTTGGCTGCTGTGTGCACTTGGTACGTGATGAAGCATCTGAGAAACAAGTTGGATTTTGTAACAAGGTGCCCTTCATATGCTGTCCATGAACCTGCACGTGATACCACCCTGCGATGGGCCAGCACATGTCTCCTGATGATAGTCTACGCTCTCTACTAATTCCCTCAGGAAGCTACAGAGACACACTCAAAAGTACAGGTAGGAGGCTACCCAGTACTGCCCCCCTCTTCCTGTCACTGCCCACAGCCAGTCAGCATCTACCGGTTCATCTACTCCGGCTACTTTGTCTCCTGAAGTTCTCACCCATACTTCCAAAGCTCAGTATCACTACTCAAGCTCTTGTTTGCACTGCAGCTACACAGAAGGGTGACCTTCTGTATGTGTATCTATTTCTCTGGGCCTCATCTTCTCCATTCATAAAGGAAAGGTGAGAGATGGCCTCTCCAATGCTCACTCTGCTAAACTGACACAGTCACCTCACCTGCAAGGCCAGGCATGGCACAAATGTTGGGGTGTCACCAGAATCTGAGCTAGTCAGGGGGAACTTTCTTGTTGTTTCTGACATGTCTGCAGAGTTTATGTGGGAGGATCCCAAAATCAGTAGGATGCAGGCATGTCACTTTCCTATTGTCCAAAGGAGTGCACTTTTTTTTTTTTTTTTTGGTCCTGGTTTTCAGACATAAAAATGCAATTGGTCAGTGAGGACTGCCAAGAGCCTGAAAAGAAAGCAGGCCAGGCATAGCCAGGGACTCCAGACTACCCAATGGTTATCACAGAGCTGTCCAGTACCTAGAAACAGTGCTGTCAAAAAGCAGCTGGGTGGGGCGGTCACCTAGCTTTCCCTAGAGTAAGATATCTATCTGTACCTTGGGACACCAGCTCTCACCCATCCATTTCCATCAGAGCTGGAGTCAGAGGTGCTGAGGTGAAGGCTACAGCTGTGTAGTGAGCAGAGGTGAGTTTGGCCTGTCCATGAGGCTGAATGAAGGAGACTTCAGTTTCACATTCCACTGTCTCCTCCTTCAAGAGCAGAGCCATGTCTGATCTGGGCAGCTGTGAGTCTGTCAAGAGCTGTTTGGGGACCTGCAGAACCCCTCAAATGGAGGCAATATTGAGGATGAGGAGATCCCAAGGGAGTTCCTCAGATGAGTAGATGATCTCAGGGCAGAGGAAGAATGTTGACAGAACCAGCACAGTGCCCCGCACAGACCCATGAGGACCTTCCTGGTGGGAGTCCAAACTAGCAATGCCCTGCCAAGGGTGGCTGCACCGTTCTCTCTCTTCAGTGGTGCTTAAGCAGGAGCCATTGTGCACTGGTCTTATGAGTAGCTTAGAAATGAGAGAGGCTAACCTCTCACCACAGCCAGAGACTAGAGGAGCTAGACCTGGCCGGTGGCTCTGAGTGACACAGAGACCGAGCAGACAGGGAATCAGCCCAAATGACAGGGACTCCCAGATGGAGCTTAGGGCAGGCTGCTGCTGGTTTAGGATGTACCGAGCTGGGCAAACAGCCCTGCCGAGATCCTGTTCCTTCAAGGAGCCTGCAAGCACCAGGTCAAATGCTTTGGCCAAACCCTCTTCCACCACAGTGCTTTCTGTAAGTCTCCAAGCTGACACTCAGAGGAGGCTCTTTCTCCAGCTCAGGACCTTCTTCCTGCCCTGCCTGCTCTGAATTTCCTTGGGGTCACAGGTTATCATCCTCCTTGGGTCCCCTTGCCCTCTGGCTACAGTGTCCACTTTCTGACAGTCACTGGGTCTGACTGTGATTTAATTGGGAGCTTGCAAAACCCTGATTGTCCCATAATTATAAGGCAGAGAAATTACTGGAGCATCAAAGGTTGCTCCCAATTGCTAGATTAATTGTCCTTCGTTATCTCTTCATAGAAAAGGCCACACGGCAGAGACAAAAGCCAGCCAGTTTCTGTTCTGCAAAGGCCTGACAGGAGAATGAGGGGCTGCTGTTGGCCCCCAGCCACTTCTTCAGGCAGATGAAACCTCTTCTGTGCCCTGCCAGCCCCAGCAGGCCATGCGCTTAACCCTGTCACCAAAAAAACTAAAGCATCATACAGTGCCAGCTCTAATTCCTTTCACATCAGCCTGACGGTGACTGTCCCTGTCCCCTGCCTTGCCAGTTCTCAGTGGCACAATCTATTGCCTTGCTTTGCATGAGCACACACGTGGAAAGGGTGTGCAAAGACCTTCCATGTGTCAGGTGCCATGTAGTGTCTATACCCTTCCCTTTTGCAACTGGGATTGTATATGCTATTTTTATATCCTGTTTGCAACTGGGACTCAGTGGGGGGTTAAGCAAATTTCCTGAGATCACAGCCTAGGATGGTAGAGCTAGGATCTGAGATCAGGAAGTTCCTTGGATCATTTTATTATTGTCTCACTGTCCTTGGGACCTGTGTACAAGGTGTGTGGACATGGGGGTGCACACTGGCCAGCTGTCTGGGCACATGTGTGCATTTGGCTCATTCACCTCTTAAAGTCCTAGCCAGACTTTAATTAAATTGTCGCAGCTCAGAAATGAATAATCTTGATTTTTAAATGCTTGAGCACAAACTGCGAGCCAAGCCCTGGGCTCTCCCAAAGTAGAACCTGGAAACATGTTAGCTGAACTTCTGCCCAGGGGTGAGTCCAACCCTAGCCAGGCACCTGGAGAGAAAAAGCCAGCCACGCACGGCTTCGGAATGTAAGCAGTCCCACAGGAAGGACAGCCACGCAGAGGGTAGAGCTGAAAATTTGACTGGTAGATGCAACGTTCAGAAAGGGCTGTGGTGTGACTGGGGGTCTCCCAGTGCTGATGGTAGGAGGCTTGTTCACCCCTCTATCCAGCACCCAGTCAGAGCTCAACAAGTTCCATGGGGGGAAGGAAATAATGAATGAGTAATTGACTGAGCACAAAAAAGTTGCACAGTGGAATTTCTCCTTCCCTGGGCCAGGTGCCTCAGAGTCAGGAAAAGCTATACAAGGAATAGAAAGGACACTGTGGGTGAGGGGGTAGGGTGGGGTGTAAAAGCTCTGCTCCAAATTGTGGATGATGGCTGGAGTCAAAGAACAGCTTACAGCATTTCTCCTAGACCTCTCTCACTCTAAAGAGGCTGCGCTGAGTAGGACTGGACTAGCCCAGTACAATGGGCCCCAGTATCAGGCGATCAACAACGGTGACTCGGTTCTCATACCTGTTGAATAAGAGACAGTTGTATTACAAATCTACTCCCATATAGCAGCCAGGGGCAGGCAGCCTCCAAGGCTCTGAAACCACGGCAGTAACAGAGTGGCCAGCTGCAGGGGCTCTGGCTAGCATGAGAGATGGCACCTTAAAAAGATGACCATGTCAGCACACATGTGACCAGAGGCCTCCAGAGGCCCTTGGGACTGAATACTCTCTGGATATGTGAGAGAAAGGCTGCTAGAAGCTGTCAAGGCTGAGCTGGGTACTCTATAACCCTCAGTGGGCTGGCCAATCCCTGCACAGGACCAAAGGAGTTGAGAGGAAGCTATGGATATGCCAAAGCACAATGCCAGCTCTATGTGAGGGGAAACAGCAGGTCAAGGTGAGAGACCACTCAGGAATGCAGAAAGAGGCTAAGGGTACAAAGGAAGGCAGGCAGTGGGGTGTGTCATTCAGTGGAGGAGAACAGAGCTTCTGTGCAAAGGCCAGCTCCAAGGCCAGCAGTCAGACCAGAAGGCCTCTGAGGTGGCCTCTTTTAGGCCATTTGGGACATCTTTCAGGCGTGGGCAGGAGCCTGTTTGAACCTTCTTGGCCCTGTATTGGAGGTGGGAATTAAACCGTTCTGTTCTACTAAGGCGTTTCATTGACTTTTGGCAAAACATGATGTCCTGCTTCAAAGGGACGGCAGCAGCAGGCTTAGGAGGCTCATTGACATCAAAGAAATATTAGCAAACAGCACAAGCGTGAGCTGGCTGCACGTGCGGCCCACTCAGGCTGGCCGAGGAACATGTGGGCCCCCGCATGCAGGGAAATGGCGCTGGGGACAAGATGTGTACCCGGTGTGGGTGGACCCCAGATGTTTGTAAAGTAATTCAACATGTTGCCTCAGTAGAGGCTACCCTGGGCTCTTTTGCCACCCCTGCCCCTCCCGAATTCCTGTCAGGCTTCAGGTGGGGGTGGCAGAACTCAGTGCCTCTAATAGCAAGTCTCCCCAACTCTCTCAAGACCATCAAGAAGGACTGAGCCTACACAGACCAGAACATTCCTCAGAGCCACAGGGGCATGGGGGTGGAGAGGGATTTTTCTTGATTCCCAGAAACCCCTACAGACTGTGTTCTGGGTAGAGAGTGGGAGAGGCAGCTGTAATGGGGAGCAGACCATTCCCAATCAAGGCCTTGTGATCCACTCAGAGTTTGTTACACTCCTCTTCGCTGCGACAAAATGTCTCTGAATATTAGTCTCTGTCAGTCTGGGGGTGTAGTCCATTACAGAAGTGAAGGTGTGGGGGCTGGGAGGCGGGCAAAAGACAAGGCAGCTGGACACACTGCACATGCAGAGATGGGGAAGTGCTTATTTTCAAGTTTATTTTCTTCTTGCTGTAGAGTATGAGAGCCCAGCCCAAGGAATAATGTCACCCACATTCAGAGTGGCTCTTCCAACCTCGGATAACCTGATCTAAAGAATCCCTCACAGACAGGCCCGAGATCTGTCCCGGAGATGTTTCCAGATACTGCCCAATCTGTTCCATTCTTAATACCTCTCCTTCAAACACACCTGCTGAGTACGGGTCTCTCCCACAGCTGCATGGATTCAGCCTGCACAAAGCTGTGAGCTACCCCAGGAGAGCCCCCCCCCACCCCCAAGGACTTGCAGGTGGTTCAAGAGAGAAGAAGAAAACCCACAAGTTCCAAAGATTTCCTGACATACTTTCCTCACACGTTTTTCTAGAAGTGGCTGTGCTTTATGAGCTATGAGGCCATCTATTTGCCCACAATTTGTTATCCAATTAGCCTTCCAAGTGCCTGAAGTGTGCAGGTATCTGGTACATTCTCATAGGTCTCTGTTCCCTGCCCTAGGCTTCCTCCATCTAGGAGTAGTGTCCCACAAGAGCTCCTTCGTTTGTGTTCCTTAAGGAACCAAGTGCGAGAAACAGCAGCTTTGAGATTCCAAACAAGGTTCCGATGCATTCCTTAGAAGCCCACTGTCTACAATATACTTCTGTCCAGGGGACCCTGGATAAATGCGAGGGACATACCTTAGATACACAGAGGTAAGGCCAACCCTGGTAGGATACTGCAGCTTGGGTCCAGAGATCTGTGAGACAGAGAGGACTTGGGGGAACCCCAAGGACCCCATACAGCCACCCCACCACTAACAGCACTTGAAGAAGGATGATGTCCCTCTCTGTGAGCACTCTGCCATGCAGTGTAGAGGTGTCCCAGCTCACGGTGTTAGCTGCTAATAGATAATCCAGGAGCCTGGGAGCCAGCAGCCCGAGAGCAAGAAGGATGTGAACTGCCGGCACCTTCTGTTGCTGCCCATCACCATAAAAGCAAATTAATCCTGCAGTCCTTAGAGACAAAGAACACCCAGATGAGGTCCCCAGGATGGTGGACTTGGGTGCAGTGGGTGTCATGTAGCTACGTCATTCAAAAGCTCTTCTGCAACCTATGCAAATACCTTGGGGCAGTGAGGAGTTTGGTAGTGGGGAAATCTGAAAATGAGGGCAGAACATTCTCCCCATCTTACGAAGGAGGAAACTGAAGCAGAGAGTGATGGAGCCAGGTACCCAAGCTCACATAGCCAAGATGGAGCCAGGTACCCAAGCTCACATAGCCAAGAAGCAGATGCATAGGCTAGCATATAGACTCATGTGGTCCTAAAGGAACCACTTGCTCTCCTCATAACCCCAGAGCACTCCTTCCCGACTGGATAAAGGTGTGGGGTACTACCACTCAGACTCAAAGCCTAGCCTTGGGCCTCCAGTCACCTGTCCCACAGAGGAAGATGTCCTGCCCCGGCAGCTGCTCCACCTGTCGTCTGAGCATGCTCACTGTGCTGCCTAGGATTTAAATGCTAATTGCCCATAAATTCTTAATCTCAACAGCTCCCAGCTGTGACCTGGGGTGGGGGTTGTGGGGGGAGAGCAGGGAGTGTGGAGGCTGCTAGAATATGGGATTGGGAAATGGCCATCTCCTTCAAAAACAAAAGTGTGTTTTCTCTCCGGGCATCTCAAGGGCCTCTTGTCTTCCCAGTCACCCGGCAGAGTGCTTGCTGCTTGTCAAGTGACTCGTTTCATCTACGATTCAATTGGGCCAAATTACATTATGTATGCAAGTTTCCATCTGCCAATCAGTGTGGCTTGGACGTCACTGTCTGTACTGATTGGGGTCTCCAAGCTCCTGGCCACAATTCTGCCCACTGAGGGAGGGAGGGAGGGCCGAGGCCTGGGTGTTATATACCAGAGCTGCAGTGTACCCAGGAGGAAGGAGAGTCTAACTGGAGTAGGACCAGGGTGCTTGCTGGCAGACGCCTGCTCTGGGCAGACTTAGTACAAACAGAACTTGGAAAGTTTTGTAAGGAGACTGTCCCCGTGCAGAAAATAAAGCACAAGAATTTGGAAGCCACTCTGCTCAGGTTCGCAGCCCAGCTCGGCCACTTGTCTGCTGTGTGACCTTGGACAGATTGCCTGGCTTCTCCCAGCCTCACTTGTCTTTCCTGTAAAATGGGAGTGAATTTGGTCCTCCACATGAGATAACCTTTTGAACCCCCTTTCAGAACCTGGAAACATGGTAAAGACGTGGAGGGATACTGGATGCTTCTTGTCGTTGTTTGAGATAGGGTTTCTGTATTTCAGCCTGGTGCTAGACTCACTATGTAACCCAGACTGACCTTGATTTACCTCTACCTCAGCCTCCTCAGCCAGGATCACAGCTGTATGCCAACGCATCAGCCAACATCCAACCCAAACATCTCACTCCCTCAACCAAATCAATACTTTGGCTGATCCAGTTGGTGTAGAAGGAAGAGACTGGACAATGGTTGGGGTGAGGGTGGGGATTGAAATGTATATAGCATTTCTTCAACAAACATCATCAAAACTTCCTGCATTGTTGTAGGTATTTTCTTAGTGGCTTCTTGTATAGGGCGTATAACCCATGCCTGTCAAGGGACTCAAAATTTATGGAGGACAGATGAGAAGATGAGGGGAATGTTGAAAGGCATGATGGGAGTGAAATTCTCCCCAGCGAGCATCTCTTCAGAGAACATATTTTCAGAGAAATATCTCACCAGAGAATGTATCTTCAGGGAACATCTCCCCAGAGACTGTCTCCTCAAAGTTCTCCTCAGAGTCTCAAGCATGTCTCTCACCTAAGGGAGGAATCAGTCTGATTTCTGATGTAGAGGTTTCAAAAGTGTCCTATATTGGGTGTGCTTTGCTTAGCCACATAAGGTATGTAAGAATTATCAGTTCCAATTGCAGAAATGAGAGGCTTTTCTCAAATACCTGGGACTCAGATCCTGGAGATCTCAGGATCACATTTTACTACAGTGGCTGACTCAGTGAGCAGCAGTGGTTGTGGGGGGTGCAGGAGGTATGGAAGTGCGGGGTCACACGGGGGGGGGGCAAGTTTCCCAACTCTGCACTCTGATATCCTGATTGTGGCCCCCACCTGAGAGTCACTGAGTCTGGCTGCTATAACATACAGGATTGCCAGCAGGTTTAGAGGGTTCCACTCTTGGCTAGGAGTGGGAGGTCCGTCACAGTCTCCATCCTAGGGAGCCATGGTATGTTCGGTCCCTCGGATAAACGCAGAGGTACTAAGAGTTCTCTCCAACCTTGGCAGGTGTGCCCTCCATCTCAAATAGTTTCCCTCTTCCTCTTTGCTCATCTGAGAAGTCCCCCAGATCCTCCTGCTTATTAACAAGCCGCACAGCAGGCTGTGCTTAAAGTTCAGAGCGCCATAGGATACAGAGCCGTAATTAATCTCAGTCCCTCAGTTCTAGAACAGGGAGAGCAATTATAATTTACTGTCGGAAAACCAATTTGGAGAAGCGGTGGTTTTCATGCCCCTGATCAGAGTGCCACGAAATGCCACTTCCTGTCCCCGTGCCTCCTGCCAGGAGAGCAAGACCTTTAGTTGCTACAAGGCTGGGAGAGGGGTTGGCATCAGGGCACATTAGGCAGAGGAACCTGGGTGTGGGTGTCAGTCCCTTAGTGCCTCTTGCCATCCTACCTAATCCGAGCTTGCAGTCCGTATCTGATCTGTTCTTCCTCCCAGCACTGCAGCGTGGGCTTCCAGGGCCACCTTTGGTCTTCTGCCCTACCTCCTTCCCTGTTACTGTCCTAGCATTCCAGGCCACCCCAGAGCTTCTACGTTCCCGGAACTTTCCATTCATCTCTTATTTTCTCTTTGCTCAAGGTCAGGTTGTCATCACATCACTAAGAACATGAGAGGACAGTCCTCATGCCTTAACAGATGAATTCCCATCACGCCGTCACAGCTGACATGCAGGGCCAGCAAGCAGCCCATGTGCAGGGAACAGCTGTGCCTCCCAGTGTTTATGTTACTGTCTGCCCGGCTGCCCAGTCTAAGCCATAGTCTACTTAGCCACTGGCCCCAGATCTCAGAACCAGAGCTCAAACAGAATGGGCAGTATGTACTGGTATCGTGCGCCCAAGTGCATGCATATGAGAGAGAGAGAGAGAGAGAGAGATAGAGAGAGAGAGATAGTATAATTTTATAGAAATAGTCTAGCCACCTGTAGATACCCATGTTTGGGTTGGATGTTGGCTGATGTGTTGGCATACAGCTGTGATCCTGGCTGAGGAGGCTGAGGTAGAGGCATGGTAAATCAAGGTCAGTCTAGGTTACATAGTGAGTCTAGCACCAGCCTGAAATACAGAAACCCTATCTCAAACAACGACAAGAAGAATCCAGTATCCCTCCACGTCTTTACCATGTTTCCAGGTTCTGAAAGGGGGTTCAAAGCCACAGAAGGTTAAACGTAGAGGAGACTCAGAGTCTAACAGCCAGTGACTAGAGGGAACAGAGCCCAGAAGGAAACTCACAAGGTCAAATCCTAAGGCACAGCTGAACTGAGCCCAAATCAGAGTTATGGAAGGTGGATGCCCCTCATTTTTCTACCAGTGTCCAAAGTAGCTCACCTCTCCACTTCTCCCTCACTCTGAGAACTCACCCACATACTGGGACTCTAGCCCTCTGCTCCCTCCATCCTGGGAGAGGACTGCGGCAATCACACTTCTCCAAGAGGTGTGGGAGTCCCCACAGCCTGCTATGTACTCTCCCCAAGATGCTCTGAGGCTATTCATTTAATAGGAAACAGAAAACACCATTCCAAATGGGAAGTTAATTTACTCTACTGAAACATATTCTAGCCACGGGCCATGCGATGGCTATGTCTGTTCTTTAGCCGTAGTGGTGGAGCACACTGTCACCAGCCCAAAATCTGACACAAGTTATGGTCGTAGCTTCCCCCTCCTAGAACAGAGATTCTCCAGGCAGTGAGGTTCGGACCGCTGTCTAGATACAAAAGCAGCACATTTGGGTTTGGGTGTTGTCTGGCCTCCTTTTCTCCTTCCTTCTCACAGCTAGAAGCAGAGAAGGAAGCAAGTAGAAACTGAGGCAGAAAAGAGCAGAAGCTGACAGCACAGGCTTTGGGGGATGATGACAGGTGTGGGTTTCCTTTCAGGTTCAAGACATAATCTGGAGAGACGTGGAAAGTGAGAAAATGTTTCTGGATGCAGAGCCCGAGTGCTTTGTATACCTTACACTTCTAGGAAGAAGAAGGAAGAAAGGAAGGGAGGGAGGGAGGGAGGGAGGGAGGAAGGGAGGGAGGGAGAAAGAAAGACATTATATACATCATTCTTCTTTTTAAAGCCAATTTTTAGATTGAGAAGTTAAACAAATGCACAAATAATTCCCATTTACACAGGGTATTCACTGTAGTCCCTTTTAAATAGTACAGTGTGGTGGCAGAAGTCAGGAACAGACATGGGAAAATGCAGTGCACAGGTGACCTCACTCGGCCTTCACCAGAGTTTATTTGCATGAATTTGGGCATCAATTGGTGACTAGCTCTATCTGGATCTATAGCACGTATAGGCTGCTGTAGCTGCTACCTCAAACAGGATTCAGAATTGTCTGGTAACCAGGAAGGAAGTCCTACTCCCCACCCCTCCAAAGCTTCCTTTCAACCCTTAAGCCTTGGCCACCTCTAGTGTGTTCTCTACTGTCAACTGTGTCCCTTAAAGTCTGTTAAGGATGCAGGTAGTCCCAGCACTCTTGATGAAACTATGGGAGGATAACAAGGTCCAGGTCAACCTGGCTACATAGCCAGACCTTGTCTCAAAGAAAAAAAAGGAAAGGAGGAAGAGGGAGAGAAGGAAGGAGTGAGGGAGAGAGCAAGGGAGGGTTAAAGAGGGAAAGAAGACAGGAAGGAAGGATGGAAGGAAGGAAAGAGGGAAGTTCTAGGAACAGAACTGTCCAGTGCACAGTACTTGAGACCCACCTTTTCATTATCTAGCATGACACTCTGCTCAGCACGTTGCTTGTATCAGTAGTTCACTCTTTTTATTGCTGCATAGTACTCCACCGAATGAGCCCCATAGTCATCTATGATGTGTCAACGGCGCCTTTAAAAATAACATGTGATTAGAGTTTTGTATAAGGAATTTTTAGAGTCAGTTCATTGAGGAGGGAAGACTCACCTTAAATGTGGAAGTCACCATTCCAGGAGCTGAGGTCTTCTGCTGAATAAAGGGAAGAGTGTCAGCTGAGCCCTAGGATTCCTCTGGTCTGCCCGGACTGACTATAGATACAATGTAACCAGATGTCTCACACTCCGGCTGGCTTCCTGGACCGGATAAACTGCACTCCCACTATGAGGCAAGTCAAACCCTTCCCTCCCTAAATTTCTTTTATTGGTGTCTTGTTAAAACAATGAGAAAAGTGGTTAGTAAGCTGCCCCATGTTCCATCCACCCCAGAGAGACGCCCGATTGGTTCTGATGGTGCACACCGGCACCAAGATTTCAGGAACAACTCAGAAAATCCAGAGCTCCTTGTCAGAAAAGAAAGTCAGACTTCCTGCTGGAGTTGTATGATATATTCTTGGATGGACTCCTGTACATGTTACTTTACTGTTGCTACAATCCAATATCTAATAGAAACAACTTAATGAAGGAAGGATTCATTTGGCTCACTGTTTTTAGAACTTCAGCACACTGTGGTGAGAAAGACATGTAGATGGAGCCATGTGCTGGAGCCTGCCCACATCCTGTTGGCCAGCAAACAGAAAAAAGAAGTGGGAGCCAGGAGCAGGAATAAGCTGAAAGACACGCCCACTCACTTCTGCCAGCCAGACCCCCACCTCCCAAAGGTTCCCCAGCTCCCCAGAATGGGGCCAACAGGTAGGAATCCAGGATTCCAGGCCTGAGCCTGCATAGGATGCTTCAGATTCAAACCAGAGCAGAGGCATCTCAGTATTGATTTAACTGATCTCCCTTGGGTCAGCATTTGTGTATTTCCAATTGTGGTTGTTTCTTTGCAGCCCAGCTCTAAATACACATATTGAACCACCTCTGCAAATGCCTGTGCATCTTACACCAGCAATGCTTTGGATGGCAAGTAGAGGAAACCCAAGCTGATGCAACTTCTACACAACCAGATAGCTCACCCATAGTCAGAGCTGCATTTGGAGGTTCACAGCTGGGGCCTCTCCTTCTTCCTTTCCCTCTTCTTCTACATATTCCTATCCCCCAGCCCCGTGTGTGTGTGTGTGTGTGTGTGTGTGTGTGTGTGTGTGTGTGTGTGTGTGTGTGCCTATCTGTCTGTCTGTCCATTCTTCTCCTCCAGTGATGACAGTTTTCTCTAGAGAGCAAACATGGCCACGGGCTATCTTTGAATGTTAAAACTGAAGCTGAGAGCTCAGAAAAACAAAACAAAAAAACAACCAAGCTCTTCTGCCAGTTCTACGACTGAGGTGTCAGAGGAGGGCACCATCTTAGTTGGTGAGTGGTATCCCTATGCAGTGCTGATCATCTTAGGACTACAGGGCTCTTACTTGCTTGTGTGTATTTGTGTGCATGTGATCATGTATGTGTAGGTTTGCATGTAAGTGTGTGTACACAGGTGGAGAGCAGAGATCACTCACCTTATAGAGTAGGTGTCATTCAGGACCTTGTCCAACTTGTGCTTTGAGACAGGGTCTCTCATTGACCATGAAGTCACTAACTCAGGCTGGGTGATCTCCCCAGCCCCTATAAGGCAGTTTCTGACATCTATATGCACAACAAAAAGATCAAAAAATGAACACACACAAAATTCTCCTCTCTCCAACTGTGTTGGACTCATTGCCCACTTCTCCCAACACAAATAACCACAAGCAGCACCCAAGAGACGTTGCAGGCATGCAGCTGGTCCTAAACAAGATATGTGTCAATCAATCAAGCATTCTAGTAAATTGCCTCTTATTGCTTTGCATGCTGGGGGAACCGACCATTCCAAATAGCCCCGTTAAATTCCTCTGTGGGGCAGGCTTTCTTTACCTAAATGATCCCAGCAGGTTTTGCTTAAAGTGGGGCATGCCTGTAGTCTCATTTCCTGGGGGAAACCTTTGATTTCCCTGACAACCCACTGAGATGGGCGAGGATGCTCCGAGGGCAAGCGGTTAATGGCTGAGAAAGCATCTCCTGACCTCTAAGTGGTACAGAAGCACGGGGCCTCCCTGTGACTATTATGATTATCCTCATTTCATCTCTCCTTTGACGAGCTTTACACTGCAATTTTGGAAAAGGAATTGGAGGCATGTCCCCAACAGTTCGACCTCCTGCAACTCCTCGAAGGCTCAGTCTGGGATCTCAGAGCCTCATTTTCCCGGGGGCATATTGCCTCTATTAAATGCAACAGGAAGTGGGCTCTGCAGCCGGAGGCTTTGGCAATGGGAATAAAGGCAGGTACGAAGGCACTGGTCTCCTAAAGAACATTTAACCATCTCGAAATAACCCTCTCCATGAGCAGTCTTTCTAGCCTCTCCCAGGCTTGTAACATAGCAGCCATTCTAGCCCAACTCTATACAGAGTATGTGCTGTTCTGGGGTTGAACTGAATTAACTGTGTGTTCTACTGTGATCAGTGGAGAAAAAGGGTCACTTTGCTACGGTAATTGTCATTCTCCAGTATGTGCTATCAGGAAGACACTGTAGCAAAACCCTTAGGTCTGACCTTATGGGCATATGACACTGAGGGACACAGAAAACCTGCCTCTGGGAACATCTGGCCCGTCCCCTTCCCTGGCTCACTGTGCCAGGCCACAGTCAAACTTACTCAGTTCTTCAGGCCTCGGTCATACATCATCCTCCTGGAGTCACGATGGTTTCTCTTGCTTGCCACAGACAGCCCATCATTCTCAGGCTCAATGTCTCAGGATATTTGCAAGCCCCAAACTCACAGCATCTTTTCTGGGGTTCTGTCTAATGAGACAGATGCCCAGTTGCTTTCTGCCTTCACACTCAGGCATCATCAGCCAATTAGTTTGAGCCCATTGTGACTTTTGGCAGACACCCCAAGAAAGCAGCTAGGGTCAAAGCCATATTATTAAGTCGGAGTCTCCTAAGAGCCTGCCACTCCATCCTTTCTTCTTCCTTACTCCCATTGCCAGCCGAGCTCTAGGAGCCAAAGGACCATGGCTGGAACCTGGCACCAATGGATCCTCCAGCTCATCAGCTGAGAAGGAGGCCAAGAGAGGCTAGTGCATCAAAGCAAACACTAAATGGGGTCAAAGGACTCGAAAACGTTAGCGGCTGTGCAATAGCCATCCAAATGAAACATGCTGAGGAAAGGCTATACACATGAGAGAAGTTAACAGGGACTCTCTGAAGCCCAAGGGCTCTGTCAAAAGCCAGCAGGTCGCTGGAGCCCTGAGGAAATGCAAGCAAGGCAAAGAGGTGTTGGCACCTGCCCTCCTGGTCATCTTCAGGCTGACATGAGCTGAGAACCTTGGTGCGCTTTCCTGTCACTGAAGTAAAATAACTGGGCAGAAACAACATCAGGGAAGATGGATTTATTTTTAATTCACAACTCTAGACACTGTCCCTTGCGGTGGGTAAATCGGGGGGCAGGAGGAGCTTGAAGAGGCTGCTTGCATCTTACCGGATATCAGGAATGTGGGCACCCAGCTGCTCAGCTTTCCTTCTGCAAGTATACAGTCCAGGATCCCGGCCAGGGAAAGGTGCCAATCACAGTGGGACAGTCCTCCCACCTCAATTAAGGTAATTAAGATAATGCCTCACAGGCATGCCCAGAGGACTTTCTCCCAGGTAATTCTAAATTCTGTCAAATTGACAAATAACGCTAACCATCACACTTGGGGAGCAGGGAGTTCCAACAGAAGCATAGACTTCTACCATTCTCTTCATGCAGTAGCCTACCAGACAAACATTGCTGCCCCTTAAATGCAGCTATTAGCACTTGAGCATGGTAGGGCACGTGACCACATTAATTTTCCCTTAGACCCGATCCCAGGGGAGGGTTGGAGAAAGGACATAGAGAAAATGAAGGACTCCAATGGGAAGCAGTCCCTAGCCATGCTAAGCCCAAACAACCCTCTCCTATAAGAGGCTATGGTTTCTCCCATTGTCCGGTGTGATCTCACCTAAATCCTAAATAGTGTGGCTACACACCTGCACCATCCTGCTGCCGTGTGACACTGTCCCTAGGAAGGCACAAGCAGACATCTACTTATCCCACATAGGAAATAGACAACAGACCCAAGCAAGGATACCACCAAAGTCTGATGTGATGAACTGAGTTTATTTAGATTACTTACAGGAGGATAGACAGTGTGGTTCAGGTAGAGACATGGACAAGGGTTTCATTAGACAACCCAGAAGCTGATCCACATGTACATCCAATTAAATTCTGACGAAGGTGTAAAGTTAATTCAAGGAGAAGACTTTGTCTAACTAATGATGCAAGAACCCGGGGTC
>LR753385.1:329676-337176 GCA_902729485.2 Mus minutoides
AAAAAAAAAAAAAAAAAAAAAAAAAAAAAAAAAAAAAAAAAAAAAAAAAAAAAAAAAAAAAAAAAAAAAAAAAAAGAACCCGGGGTCACTTACAGAGGAACCAAGTTCAAAGACAGCTGCATCACCAAAATCCCATTCCACCATGAATGCTGGCTTATAAGAGTTGCCATCCCAGCATGGCTGCTGACTCATGATACCTAGAGCCCTCGACTGTACTACCAGCTTACAGGCAACTGGAAAACTGGAGAGATTGTACTCAGTCTCTCTCTCTCTCTCTCTCTCTCTCTCTCTCTCTCTCCCTCAGACTCTTATTATTATTATTTTCATTTCCAGCCCCACTCACTCTGGCCCATAGAGTATCTCTTCTAGGCAGCTTGGCTGGTGTCAGGCTCCTTAGCAGTCCTTGTTGCTTATATGACTTCACAAAAGGAGAAACCTAGTGGCATTTGATCTGTTTCAGGAACTTCCTGAAACTTTTGAAATGTTTACCTCCTGAACCTTAAAGAGCCTCCCCTCAGAAATCCTAATGTCTTTAGAACTTGAGTCTTTCCAAGCTACTTCAGAGGGATCTACCCCACAACGCCTGGCTCAGAGGGATCTACCCCACAACGCCTGGCTCAGAGGGATCTACCCCACAACGCCTGGCTCAGAGGGATCTACCCCACAACGCCTGGCAGAACCACACTCTGTTGAAGAATTCCTAGAAGGAAAACCTGCCCTGGCCTGCCCAGCCCTACTGTACCCAGTTCTCTACTGGATTGAGGCTGAAAAGTTTTGCTCATCCTTTCTGTGCTCCTAGAGCTTATCCCTCCGACTCAGCCTTGTGGAAAAGCAAGCATGTGGTGCAGGATTAGAAGCACATGTCACAGCATCGAGCAAAACTGACCCGAAGCTCCCTGTGGTCCTGGTATTAATGTTCTAGCCCCCCCAGAATATTTCTTTTCAAAAACCAAATGGCCCCAAAGGAAGGATTTTTCTCCCTTAAAGCTGCTCACTGGTGCCTGCATTTCTAACTGCAGAATAGATACCATGAAGCACTTGACCCTTTAAAAGTAGTTCAGAGAGAAAGATAAATAGGTTTTAGATTGAGTGGGAAGATCATTAGGGCAAATCACTCGGTATTTCACAGGCAAGTACTCAACAGCTGGGTCTGTGTTAGGTAGAAAAGAGGTTTCAGAAATGGACGTTACAAATAGAAAAACTGGAAAACTGAGGCATGAAACAGATAAAGAACTCCACATGTGAGAGGTGGAGAGAGGTCAGAGCACTTAAGAGTACAGGCTGTTCTTCCAAAGGAGCCGGGTTCGATTCCCAGCACCCACGAGCCAGCTCAAAACTACCTGTAACTCCATGCTCCAAGGGACCTAATACCCTCACACCAATGCACATAAAATAAAGTTAAATAAATTAAAAGAACTCAGCACTCAAGATCGGGATTCGTATAGGGACATTTCCTCCTCTACAGTGAAAGACAGATAAGAAAGCAATGAATACAGGTCCAGTGTTTAACCCAAATGAAGAAGAAGAGGTGGATTTACTTTCCCAAGAAACCCCAAATCCTGACGCAGTTGTTTGTACGGCATGGAACAGGTGACTGAGGGCCTAAGTCCTTAAGGAAGAAAAGTGAAGGCGTTGGGGGTTTTGATACCCTCTGGCCTGTGGGAAGTTTCCAGGCTACAACACAGGCAATGCCGGGGCTCTTGAGGCCAGAAAAGGGTCCTGTCCTGCTAGGAAGAAGATCATGGGGTTAAATAGAGTCCAGCTCCTCACACAGCAGGTCACATCCCATGTGGCATCTGGAATGCGGAGAACTGAGCAACAGCAAAAGCTTTCTGAACGTACAACAAGCAAAAACGAATGACGAAGCCAACGTGTTGTGAGTCAGAATTGTTTGTAGAAGCACATACCCTTGATGCACTGTGACCCGGCTTCTGCCTTGCTTCCAAGCACACACATACACTTTGCACTGTACGGCTCGGTACACAATGGCAATACATGCTGCCTGCAACCCCTCTGCTCAGATTCCAATGAATCTGTGCTGTGAGCTGCTGAGTTTTTACAACACAAAGTTCTCTGCGTGTATAGAAACATCCTGGCTTAATTACAGATGACAAAGGCTTTTCTTATTTTCCGGCCACCACTCCTCAACAGGTATCAAATGAGCCCATCTTTGAATTGCATTGTCTTTGTTTGATTTTTTTAAAATTGCTATTTGAGTGGCTGGCTTAGTTTTTGCTAAAAATCAATACATGAATTTTGGCTCAGGGTTAGGAGAGAATTTCCCACAATTTCTAAAATGGACTGAAATATAATCTCACCATTCTCTACTATGTATTTATGTGAAGTGGTATTCTCAGTACCAACAACTGCTTTTTGTTTTGATTTTCTTTTGATATTTTTGGGAGACAGAGTCTCACATAGCCTAGGCTAGTCTAGAACTCACAATAAAGCTGCGGCTGGCCCTAAATTCTTGGTCCTTTGACCCCAGTCTCAGGGAGTAGGGATTCAGACATGTACCACAACACCTGGTAGCACTAGCAATTGTGAATCAAAATATCAATCAGCTCTGAAAGCAGTTGAAGATTCTCCACATACTACGGTATCAAATATTCAGTCATGATTTAGTTCTATATGTAAAAACAGGCAAGCGTGCCATCTCATCGGGTTGCCAATTTGCTTTCATTTTTAATAGGTGGCAAAAAAAATTACATGCATCTAAAAGCATTGTTTTAAATACATTTTATTTTAAATTATTTTAGTCCTATTGATACATTATCATTATCTCATTTATTTTCCTATTTTAAATACCTGCATACCCAGGGTTATGTAGAAATCTCTGACACAAAGGGATTATGAGTGTAAAGAAACCTAAAAATAGGGATACATAAAGAATGAGTTAATTGCTGAAACATTTACAAGTTTGTTAAAACTGTCAATACACAGATACAAGAAGCTCAATTAATCCCATGCAGAGGAAACACAAGACAAATACTCTAAGCCACATGATAATAAAGAAATGGAAAACCACAGGGGAAAAAAAGGACATCCCAAAGGTGACCAGCCAAAAGACAAGGACACATGTAAAGAGAATAAAAACAGCAAATAGTTTATCAGAAATGATGTAACCAAAAGAGAGACAGAAACACTTTAGCACTGAAAGAGAAGAGCTGCAAACCTATGGCCTTTATATCCAGCAAGGATGTCCTACAAAAATGAAGGCAAAATAAAGATATTTTTGGAAAACACTGAGGAACTATATTACAATTAAACTTACTCTGTAGGAAACAGAAAAAAAGAAGACCATCCAGAAAAAAAAGAGATTGATACCATGGAGAAATTGAAAGCTATACAAAGAAGGAAAGAGTTCTGTAAACATCAAAGTTGATTTTCTTATTTAAATCTAGTTGAGCCAGAGAGGGATGGCACAGCGGGTAAAGGCCTTTGCTGACAAGCCTGATAACCTGAGTTTAACTCCTGCTACCCACAAGGTGGAAGGAAGAACTGATTCCTGTAATCTGTCTGCTGACCTCTGCACGTGTGTATGTGCATGCATGCACATGCATATGTGCATGTACACATACAATACACATACACATACACACACACACACACACACACACACACACACACACACACACACTAAACAAACAAATGTAATAAAAGTTTAGAATCATTTAAAAAATAAGCCTACTGAGCAGGCAATCGTCCAAAACAAAACTGTTCACAACGTGCCATTGTGCTTACAGCATAAACAGGAGTAAAACAGCCTCGCCCACCAGAGGAGAAAGGACACATATTGTTGCAGTTCCTGTGCCACTCATGTAGTGACAGCAGACAGACAGTCACACGTTGCTGGTGACATCATAGGCTTTAGAAGCACAAATGCAGGTAGGCTAAAATGGCACAATAAAAATGAGTCAAGAAAGAGATGAAGCGGTACCTCAAAATACTAGGTCCAAAAGAGGGCAGACGAGAAGAACTTTAAGAAAGGAAAACAAAGCAAGCAACAGGGTCTTATCAGCTCTGATGGCTCATTCTATGACCACATTAAGACAGTGTGGTTCAGGTAGAGACATGACAAGGGTTTCATTAGACAACCCAGAAGTTGACCCACACGAACATCCAATTAAATTCTGACGAAGCTGTAAAGTTAATTCAAGGAGAAGACTTTGTCTAACTAATGATGCAAGAACCAGGTGTGGAGGTGCAAGCCTGTACACCCAGCACTCGAGAAGAAGAGGGAGGATGAGGAGGAGTGCAGTCATCCTCAGCTTATCTAATAAATACAGGCTGGCTTGAGTTATGTAACACCCTGTTTTTACAAAAGAAAAATAACAATTATTATTATCAATATTACTTTTACACTTTTATTACTGCATGTATACACGCACGCACACATATGGAAGGCAAAGGGTAAGTTGTGGAGGGAGTTCCTGTCTTAGTCAGGGCTAATGTTGCTGTGATGAAACACCGTGACCAGAGCAACATGGGGAGGGAAGGGTTTACTTGGCTTATACTTCCACGTCACTGTTCATCATGTAAGGAAGCAGGACAGGAAGTCACACAGAGCAGGAGCTGATGCAGCGGCCACGGAGGGATGCTGCTTACTGCCTTGCTTCCCGTGGCTTGCTCATCCTGCTTTCTCATAGAACTCAGGACCACCAGCCCAGACTGACTCCACCCACAGTGGTCTGGACCCTCCCTCATCAATTAGGAAAATGTCCTACAGGCTCTCCTGAAGCCCAATCTTATGGCAGGCATTGTCTGAACTGATGAGCCCGGCCTGTGCTAAGTTGACAAAACCAGCAGAGTTCTCTTCCTTCTACCTTTATGGGAGCCCTGGGGATCAAACTCAGGTTGCCAGACCTGTGCCGCAAGCACTTTTACCCACCGAGCCATTTCGCCAACCCATTATTTCTTTTTGATAAAATACAAATAGATGTTGCAAGAAAACTTGGACATTGCAAGGCAAAACAGAGAATCAACACTAACTGGAGCTGCATCTAACATTTCACAGAAACGAGGACAAACGTGGATGATGGATTTAAATGTGAAATATAAAACTGTAAAGTGCTACGCTGAGGGAAATCCGCAGTCTGTAGAATTAAGCAATGATTCACACGAGGCAAACAGTCATAAATCAGACTTCACCAAAATTTCCAAATATTTTTGTTTGAAAAGAAATACTATAAAGAAAATAAAGCACAGATTAAGGACTGGGAGAAAATATGTACAAATTATTCGTTATACAACAAAGGATTTGTGTCTACCACATATAAAGAACTGTCAAAATCCAATAGTTTTTTTTTTAAGTCAAGTAGAAAAGAGCAAAGCCCCAAACCCCATAATGGTACATTTCATTGAAGAAGGTATAGAAAAGGCTGTTGGGCAATGGAAGACTAGTCAATAGTGTTCACTCTTACAGAATGGCCTGGATCCACAGAATGTCACTCATTTGGGCTAAAATAAAACATGAACGATAACATCAAATCCCGATGACAGTGTGGGGAGACCCAGACACTTGAGAGTGGCTGAAAGGGTTATCAAATGAGACAGCAATTCTGGAAAATAGTTTAGTAATTGATTTGAAAACTAAGCAGACACTTGCTGTACAATCTCGCAATTACATTGTTGGACAATTTCATCCCAGAGAAATGAAAACTTATTAGCAGCTATTAGTAACAGCAGCTTTCACCATAACATCCAAAAAGGAAAACATCAAATGTCCATCAATGGATGAGCTGTTAACAGATTGTGATATGTCCATAATGGAATACTATTCAGTAAAAAATTAATTATGATAAAGTATTGGTGGCCAGGCATGGGGGTACACACTGCTAATCGCAGCACTCCGGAGACAGAGGCAGACAGATCTCTGAGTTCAAGGCTAGCCTGACCTATAGAGACAATTCCAGGATGTTAGGTTTTTTCAAACCTGGGACAAATAGCTCAAGTGCCTATTTAACACATCAAAGAGGATCTGGCCTCCTAGTTCTCCCAGAATCCTTTGGTCCCTAACTGTTACATGATATGACCAGCATATCCCTACCTCTACCCTAAACTCCAGCTCAGGGGGCTGGCTTGCTTTCCTTTATATAGTATCCAGCCATTTTGGTTACCTGCCCTCCTTGCAGCCTTTAGGCCTTCTGGCTGCTGTACCTGCTTCCTCTCTCTCTCCTTTTTCTTGCTTTCCCCCTCCCCCAATATAGCCCAGCCTAGTTTAGTCATGTCTGCTCTGGACTCTCACAGATATCCCTGCCTCTGGCTGTTCCCTTTCATCTCCAAAAGCTTTCTCCTCCACCTAGGAGTAGCCGTGTCCTTTCCTTTTTTTTTATTTCTTTTTTTCATTCACAAGGACAGCCAGGCTACACAGAAAGACCCCAACACACACACACACACACACACACACACACACACGTGTTGTTGGGCAACGTGTGTGTGTGTGTGTGTGTGTGTGTGTGTGTGTGTGTGTGTGTGAAATTAAGAGTTTAAAAACCAAACACTACTTGCATAAACATAATGAAAATTATATTGGTGTAAAAGCTTGTCTTGAGATGTATGTGGCATAACTCCCCCATGTTTATAATATCTGTAAACTAACATTTAGCATTCATGAAGAATGGTTCTGGAATAAGGAGACACACGAGTGTTGTGAGAGGCTGACATGAGGGAAGGAAGATGGGATAACAGGGGAGTAGTGGACAGGAGCCTCCTGGCTCACAGTGCTGTGATGAGCCATGCTACAGTGTCAACTGTAGCTGCTCCAAGGCCGCACGTGTGAGAGAACTACCCATAGCTCTCTACCCTGTAAGTGTGTGCACATACAGTGAAATGGAAATCAACCTTGGGGGTAATGCAATCAGTTCCTGGTGTTTACTCAAACCTCAATGACTCCAGATGCTGCTGTTAAGACAGCTGAAGTGCAGGGTGCAAGGAACTTCCTTCTGCATTTCCTTGCAACTTCCTGTAGTCATATAATTATTTAAATTGTTTTAATTAAAAAATAAAAATAAGAAAGCTGAGGCCAAGAACACATGGAATGGATAAAGTATAAATAGTAAGATGGTTTATTCAAACTTAACTTAACCATGCAACGTACAAATGGTCTGACATTTGTGTCTACCCTACAGCCCACAAGGCCCATACACTCCAGGCTAGCTGTAAATTTTGCCAAACAACAACAATAACAACCATAAACAGACTTATGAGACTTGTTTTAGGTTTTTCTTATAACTCAGTTATGAAAAACTTGATCATGAACTTTGTAAATGATCTTGTCATGTTGCAAAGTCAAAAGGTTGATCATTCTGATCAGTCCTGAGGTCATATACACACAGGGAACATTATACTGACTGAGCAGATTGTATTTGTGTATTTAGAAATAGGTATGTGTATATATATGTGTGTGTGTGTGTGTGTGTGTGTGTGTGTGTGTGTGTGCAACAATAATTAAAGAAAAAGAATCCAGGAATGAGAGAGAGAGAGAGACAGAGAGAGAGA
>LR753385.1:342176-558975 GCA_902729485.2 Mus minutoides
GAAACCACTACTTGTCGTCATACCTTCACATTCGACTTATTTGGGAAAGGAGGGGTTGAACGAAGAACCAGTACTACAAAGTGCAGGAATAGAAACCCTGACTAAGACATGCCCCATGTGGCATCGGTTTGTGGAGCACCAGCCACATGGAACACCTGCTACATGGAGAACCTGCTGCATGGAACACCTGCTGCATGGAGTACTTGCCCCATGGAGCACCCTCCCACATGGAGCACCCACCACATGGAGAACCTGCTGCATGGAGCACCCACCACATGGAGCACCTGCTACATGGAACACCTGCTGCATGGAGCATCTGCTGGATGGAGTACCTGCCCCATGGAGCACCTTCCACATGGAGCACTTGCTCCACTGGGTCAGTCCCACTCAAGTCCAAGTTCTTCAATAAAGCTATGGTGGCCTGCACACTGGTTCAGGAGCCTGGCCCCTCCTCCTCAAGACACCACATCCTTTCCAGTAGAGACTTCTCACAGTTCCTATACTCCCTTACTACATCAACCCACCTGTGTTCTCTGAGCCCTGCCACAGCTGTACACTGCCCCCAACTAAGCTCCAACTGAGTTAAAGGACTTTTTAGGGGATTCCAGGCTGCTCTGAACTGAGATGATGCCTTCCTATTGTGCTGTCTGTCTGCTCAGGGTCTCTCATTTATACGCTTGAATATTTTTTTTTGAAACAGGGATTCATAAAGCCCAAACTATTCTCAAACTCACTATGTAGCTGAGGGTGACCTTGAACTTCTAATCCTGCTTCCACCTCCTTAGTGCTGTGATTATAGATAGGTTCCACCATGCCTGTTTATTGTGGGTTAGGACTTTTCATTAAACCATATGCCCAGCCCTGCTTTATATATTTTTAATATCACCCTTACCTGTATATATTATATTATTACTACTCTTGTCTATTTACAGCCATTACCTCCTGGATCACCAGCTTCCTGAAGGCACAGGTAGTCTTATCTTCTAACTTTTCCACGAACAAGTGAATAGATGGGTAATCGGAGCTTTGTCAATACAAGTATCTGGATGGACCCTCCAAAGAACAGAGGCTGGAGTAAGCTGCCATCTGGAAATTGGTGACGTGTACTCTTGATATCTAACCCCCCCCCTCTACTCTCCAGCACCATTACTTTCAAACATTCATCACAGAGCTAAGCAAGACAAAAAAAGAACAGAACCCAGGCGGACATTACTCCTTTTGTTATCAAGCACTGTGATTCTGTATGTTCACAATGATGCCTGCTTATCATGTTGTTTTTTATATTTTTTGTTTATTCTTTGACATTTTCATAATATATATAAAATGAATTTTGATCATATGTATCCCATTATGCTCCCTTACCCATCTCCTGCTCCCTCTAAACTGCCTCTTCCTCCCAAGAAAGTCGCCCTCCAATATTCCTCTGTGTGTGTGTGTGTGTGTGTGTGTGTGTGTGTGTGTGTGTTAATGACCTACTGTGCTTAATTATGGCTCTATGGTCCTGTATGAGCACGGATCTAGGAGTTATTTATTGGATCACAGGCACCTCACTGGCGGTGAGACCACTGGAGAAAGGCAACTGCCCCTTGGCCAGCAGCCACGCACTGCAGAGAGGTCTGAGCTGTCGGTGGAGCCTCACAGGCTCCTCCCCTTCTGGGTTGGGATGTTGATGGGCTCCATCTTGCACATGTTATTCCTAGTTTTCAAAGCCGTCCCTGAAGATCACTGTGGTAGGTAGAGGTTGCAGAACCATTTTACAGAAGAGAAGACTGACCCTGGGAGAAACAGGTGGTGAGCTTGTAATTTGAGTTCAGTAGAGTCAAGCACTCAGGTCCCATGAAGGTGTCCATCCAAGGCTGGGAGCTTGCTACGGTGCTGTTTCCCCAAGGGCTATTCAGAACACACTCCTCATTTTCTGATTTGATATTTCAAGTGCCTTTGGGATACTAGATGCGAGCAGCCAGAAGAGGTCTAGCCATCAATGATAAACAGTTCTGTGGGTGAACTTTTAGCAGCTTACCAAATGCCTTCTAATCTGGCCACCTTACTATAAACTGCTCTAAAATGTTATTTTATGAATATACAGTATCCAATAACAAATAGTGTCTTTTTGTGAAATTAATTTCAATTTAGCTTTAACTAATACTCAATTGCGATGGAATTACATATTACATACACATTACCACAGAAAGAAGTTCATCGTGATTAATGTTATTACAGCGAACACCAAAGGAATTAATAATGATCTGCAGTTATTATAAAGCGGTGCTGGTGTAGGGAAAAAGGTTAAGTCTAATTAAATTCTGGCAACCACTTTAGGGCTCTGCAGCAACCAGGATGCTGGGTTTCATGTTAATTAATTCTATATGGAGGGTTGCCGAAGTGTTTTTGCATTGTTCAAAGAGCCGCGATTTTACAACTAGTATATGTTTTGATTTTCTTTTCACAGTGACCTACCAGCATGCGAGAGGTGTTAAATTCATGGGGACCACCAGATGTTTAAAGACTGAGTGTTTTCTTGCTCTGTTATCAGAGTCTCTACTTGCGGTGAGGTCAGGGTTTCTCTGCTCCTTCCAGTTGAAGGGCATGGTGACTTCCTTTTGGAAATGGATCTTTGGTTTCTAGAACTGCTTTCTGAACTGGCCACAGCACCACACTTCTCCTTTCACACAGGTGATGCATGTGGCCTAGATGTCTCAGCATGATCCAATAGAACCCAGGTCATAATGTGCCCAACCACCCAGTATTGCATATAGAAGTTACATGACTGAGCACAGGACTTGAGGACCAGGATTCAGGGTCCTAATGCTGTAACTCTTTAGTACAATTCCTCGAGATTTATAATTCCAACCACAAAATTATTTCTATTGCTACTTCATTACTGTAATTTTGCTACTGTTATAAATTGTAATGCAAATATCTGATATGTGACCTTCGTGAAAGGGTCATTTGAACTCAGAGGTTGAGAGCCACACAGGTTGAGAAACACGGTCCTAGATGCTGCTGGTGGCCTGGGGATCGTAGATTAAGAACCTAGGATCTGGAGATGGAGAGATAGTTCTACAGTTTAAAGCACTTGCTGTTCTTGCAGAGGACCTGGGTTTGATTCCCAGCACCCACACAGTTCACAATCATCTGTAACTCCAGTTCCATGGCATCCAATGCCCTCTTCTAGCTTCTGTGTGTACCAACCACACGTTTGATGGACATATGCACATTCAGGTACATGTTCATATACATAAAAAATAAAAATAATGGTGTAAAAGAAAGAATCTGAGGTCTAGCCTATCAGACTCTTTAGAATGAGAGAAGGCAAGTTTCTTCTTCCTTAGAGGAGGCTTCTTCCCAGGACGGAGTTGGTCGGCCACCTCCCCTCTTGCTGATGAGTTTCCAAAAATGGTGCCATTTTGCCACCCAGGTTTGCAGAAGCATGCTGTGAGAGGCTGGCAGCCACAGAATTCCAGGTCTCCCTCAGCCTGACCTTTGCCCCCATCCTGGATAACTTATCTTTGCAGCCTGGTTGAAAGACAGCTGTCATATGGATGGCAATTGTCAGCTGGGGAACAGTAGCTATGGCAGCAGAGCTAACATCTATGAGTGAGTGTCTAGGGTCTCAGAGGTGGGTGACCAATGGTGGGGAAATGGTATGCAGAAGATTGAGTGTATTGGCAGGAAGGTTACAACCAGCCTCATGACCCCAGGCAGGTTATTTAACCTCTCTGGCCCAAGCTCTTACCCTCACTGAGCAGGTGTATCTAAGAAACTGGAACCTCCCATAAGCAGAGCATTTGAAAGTGCAGGAAAGCTGGCTTTCCCATCCCCCACACTATCCAGTTCAGTAGGGAGGAGGCACACAGCCACCTCTGGCCCTTTTCCATCTCTCAGCACCAGGGACATCTAATTGATCCTCTTGTGGCCTTTATAGGGCCAGAGAGGAAGTCACCAGAAGCCAGAAAGGCAGACAACCAGTTCCTGATTAAAAAGGAAACCTATTGTGTGGAAGTCATAAAAGAAAAAAGGAAAAAAAAAAAAAAAGCCCACCGTAGCTTTTCCAGTGAACTCCCCGTTGCTGGGCCCAAATCCATTCTGAGGCCATTAGCAGCCTGAGTGCTGGTGTGGAGACACCCAGACTCATTGGAACCTCAAGACTGATTCCCCAGAGAGCTGACTCAGCCCTTTGTCCTCACTGAGGAAGAGAAATTGGACGCCAAGGCTCAGGGGATGGTGGGAGAGAATTCAAGGCATGAGAGACAAAGGGCTACAGTGGAGGGACAGGCAGACCAGAGCCGCCCATCAGAATGGAGCAGGGAAGAGAAGGCAGGGAGGGAGGGAAGGAGGGAGGGAGGGGGGAGAGGCTGGATTTATTGCCCACGACTCCCAGGCAGGCACTGTGCAAATACCATTAATCCCAAGAACAAGCTCTCAAGCTAGACATTATTAGTTCCCCCACTGGACAGTTGTCATAACTGTGGCTCAGATGGTGGAGGGGCTCACTTCACAGCTAGGACTTGCATCTAAATTCAGATTCAGACATGGCTAACCTGCAAGCTAACCTGCTCCCTACCGTTATACGTCATGCTCCCGGTTGCCGCCTAGAAGGATCAATAAGGAGAGGAAGCATGGTGGTAAGCTCCATGCACCATTGTTACTCGGACAGCCCTGCGGTTGGGGATGGACCCTATATACCTAGATAAAACGGGCTAGACCTGGAATTCACAAGCACTTGGTGCCTGCAGAAAAAGTATTAGCAAGAGACTGATATGGGCTGCAGGCATCAGTCTGCAAATTTCAAAGTCATATCTTTGTGCACTCCTGTCAAAGACAGGTCTGAATGACACAAAAGGTACATGACCTGCTTGCACACCACTGAGGTTGGGAGATGGTTTTGTGTGAATCAAATGGCTCATACCTCCACCCTTAGCCACCATAACTGACCAGGAGCCTGAAACACTGTCTTTTGGACCCAATGTTGCTCCTCCTCTTCCTCTTGCACAGAAGGTTCAGATGATGGAAGCAGTGATCCCAGAAACAGTCTCTCACCTGCAAGCATACTGCAGGCTGAGGTCATCATGGATGCTCGATGGCTCCACACGGCCAGGTTTGCCAGGCCCCTGCCGCTGCTATGCAGTCTGCATGCCCCCACATTACTCAATCCTCAGAGTATCCTGTGAATAAGCCCATTGCATACAAATCAAAGGCAGTGCAAGTTCATGCTGCTAAAAAGTGTCACAGATGAGCCTCACACTTCTCCCTCTGGGTCCAAGTCCCTGTCCTCTACAGTCTCAGAACATCTCTGGGCCATTACTATCCACATTTCTACTGTCCCTCTGGAGCTGATATTGAGCCCCTGCTCCTGACTGTTTGGTCTCTTTGGGCTCTGCCACCATCTACCCTGGGCTCCAACGCAGGGCAGTTTCTAGCTCTGCCTATCTGTTCACGAACCCCTCTTTCCTATGGAGTTACCCTTTGGCCCACAGCATGGCCGCTACACTCTTGCTCTGGAGCCAGGCCCACCTATGTGTAGAGGCTGACATTAAACCTATCATTGCTGCTTATGTTTGGGTCTAGCTGGGATGGGGAGGCCTTGTCTGACCCTGGAGGTCAAGCAAAGTAAGGAAGACTTCCCTAGTGGGAGGGTAAGTGGCAGGAAAAAGGTGTCCAAGATGAAGAAACAGCATGTGTCCAGAAGCAGAAGACAGCCCAGATCTCAAAAGCTAAAGGCAGTCAGGATAGCTGGGCGTGGTGGCTCCTATCATCCCAACACCCTGAAGCTGAGGCAAGAAGATTGTCTTGACTTTGAAGCCAGCCTGGGCTACAGAGTGAGACCTTGTCTTAAAGTTAAATTAAAAAAAAAAGTAATAAAGTAAAGCCAAGGTGCATAGAGCTGCTTTTGGTGAGAGAAAAGACACAGATGTGGGTGGGAACGATGTACAGACTAAGGCCTGGCAGCACACTGACGCCTCTAGCAGTGTGCTGAGGCCAGGGCTGTGCCTCTGAAGACTCTAGCTTGAAGCCCCCAAGGTGGCGTCTTTATCTGAAGCTCACAAGTGGAGTCTGTGCACTGGGGACCAGTCTTATCCTCAAACACAGGTGCAGACAGACAGGATGCGGCAGTCCCTGCTCACCAGGGTGCTCTTCTGGCTCTCTCCAGCCACTAGGCTGGCTCCGAAGCTCACTAGTTGGTTAACTGCAGGGATACCTATCACCTGCCGCTTGGCTGCTGCTACATCTAACTACAACGGCCTTGCTGTCTCCCTCTCAGCAGAGTGTGAGCACTGTGAAGGGAGACTTCTCAGCTCTGATTCCTCACTCAGTCACTCGGTCAGCTCAGTCACTCCCACACTGATCATCAACCCAGGCAAACTGCAAGGTGCCAGCCGTCCAGTGGAACTACCCACATCTCCATTTGCCATCCAGCGGACAAGGTTTGGCTGTTGAGCCACCCGAATGTGGCCGGTCGACTGGGAAATGAATGTTTTGGTTGGTTCGGTTTGTCAATGTGCTTGTTTGCCGTTCTAGGCTTGAACTTGGGTCCTTGTCCATGCTGAGCAGGGGCTCTGCCACTGAGCTAAGCCCAGCTCTGGATTCACTTAGTATTTTTGAAACAAGGTCTAATGAAGTTTCCCCGGAACGGACTGAAACTCACTCTGCGGTCCACAAAGACTTTGAACTTGCGATCCTCCCGCCTCAGCCTCCTGAGTAACTGGGATTATGGGCCCAAGCTACCAGATCTGGTTTAGTTTCATTTCAGCTAATTGAAATTTAAATGGTTGCCAGACTAGACATGCCATAGATGGTAAGGGGGAGGGAGCGACAGGGTGGGGACAAAGGAATGGAAGGATGGAGGAGAGAAAGGAAAATGAAATCATTAAAGGATTCCTTTCTCTTTATTTGGGATTGACCCACAAGCATTGAGCACTACATTGTGTGTGGCATATGATGCGGTATTTTGATACATTCTCAAATCAGGATTGCCTTCACTGTCCCAGGTCCTGGTTCATATGTCACCTCCTCTCACTCCCCTGCTCCCCTTCCTATCCCACTCTCCAGCTCTGGGTTGTGACTATTTTACTGCAGACTCCACAGTGCTTGCCCTTCCTTCAGAGAACAGCAACAGCAAGGTGGAGTCTTCCAGCTTTTAAGCAAGACCTCCAAATGGCTGAAGTGGGAGTCAACGTTTTGAGTACAGCCAAGCAGCCTGGGTCCTCCCAGGCCTCAGAACTCAGAACCAGATCACGGACATCAGAAAGGAGACAGCAGTCAGTTACCCTCACCTGCCCTACCAGGAGAAACTGAGCCCAGACAAGGGAAGGGATGGCTCAGGGGAGCCACCCTGAATTGTTGAGTCTCTGGGCCCTGCCTTCACCATCTGTCTCCCCTCAGGTAAGCTGAGAAGGCAGGTATGAAGCAGAGAGGCGAGGAGCTCACAGTTTCTGATGTGGGTGTGACCCTCTGTCTATCTTACACACCTCCTGCCCTTCTGTCCTCCGACCCCCATCTCTGCGTTAGTGGTGCATTTCAGGACACTCTAATGAAGTATGTCTTGAGTCTCCTTTTCACGGCTAATGAGGAGACAACAAGGACTTGACGAATACCACTACAATTACTGGAGCAGCGAAGCGAGGGCCTCTGATTAGATGTGATAATTTGCAAGGCTGGGCTCTCCGCATTAAGTTTGCAAACAGTTTAAAAATCACTTCCTCTATTTATCCAGCTAATCCCTGTTTAATGACTCCAGACCCAAGGAAAAAAAAGGGGGAAGTGTCTCTTTAAAAATTAATAAATAAAAAATTAAACCACTAACAACCTCAAAGCTTATTTGCTGAGAAAGGGGAAGTAACAGGAGTGTAGGAGATTGTCATCTCCTCAGAAAGACTCCACCAATGTCGCACAGACCTGAAGGACCTTCCTGTCTCCAACAATGGTCACTGTATCTCATCCACTGCAGTCTCTAACCTGTCTGCCTATTCTCTCCCTGCCAGGACTTATTGTCTAGCATCGAAAGACCAGATCGCTTCCTGCTGGTATATTTGATGGCCTAATTCAGAAACAGCTGTAGGTGGTCACCTGTCTCCAAATGCTGCAGCAGAGAGGGGAGGAATTTGTCCTCACAGAGGATTCTTTATAATCCTGCTATGCAAAGTGTGGTCCCTGGACCTGCAATGACATCCCCAGGGGCTCGTCACAAAAACAGGACCCCAGCCCCACCCAGACCTGCCAATTCTGAGTCTGCCTTTTCCCAAGTGTGGCGATGCCACTACATGTGAACTGTCACTGTGGCTGAGCAGCATGGCTTTATGGCAGATCATTTTCCTGTCCCCCAGGGTAACCCATAGAGACACCGCTCTGATGACATCCTTACTGTTGATGGATGCATTTGCTCTGTGCATATCACGGGGCTTCTGCAGAGCCTTGTAGACAGGATTGCACCAAAGAAGAGAGTATTTGGGGAACTCTGGGTGAAACCAAGTTAGAAGCACTTGTTTACTGTAGGCTCTATGGAAATGTTAACAAGCATTTTGGTGTCCAAAAGCGAGGGACCATCAGAGATGTTTCCCCCCAGATTCACTTGATGAGGGAGCCCTACTTTGTGCCTTCAGAATGTTGCAGATTGCCAAGCAATTCAAGAAGCACCAACGTAGAAAGTGCTGACACACAGCAAGGGCTGCCCAGGATGAGTATCAGTCTGCAGTCCCAGCCAGAGTCCCACACACACACTTTTCTCCAGCACTGCTACCCACCAAACACCAAATTCTCAACCAATGTCATTCAACCCAGACAACTGGGAAAAAAGAAAGGATGTGGGAAGGGGGTTGTGGAATGCCCCTGGCTTTCTCGGGGGAATCCCTATTACAGGTGTTAGGATCAGACTATTTCTCCCCTGGGACAACACAGGAACCAGGATCTGTTTCAGGGTAAGTCCTGTGTGGGAGGACTTCGGTCTCCACGAATGCCTGGAGACAGGTACACGGGTGAGCTTATTACACAAGTGAGAATCTGAGCCGCCAGCACAGCTGGATTCGAAACCAAGGAGACCAATCAGGCTCTGTTCTGCCCATCAAGAGGTGTAGGAAGGACAGAATTACAATTAAATTCTAATTAACATATCAAGTACTGCATACTCAAATATATCACCCTAGTTTCCAAAATAAATTCCGATTTACACATGTATACAACAGTACTACACAACAGTAAACAGACAGATTTGATTTGCCTGAAAATTTAGAGTGTTCAGAACTAGAAACTATGCCCCATGAAATCCAGCAAACATTTTATTTCACCCTCAGTGCTTTTGGAAGTAAAAAAAAAAAAGAAAAGAAAAGAAAAAAGTCTTGGCCTTACTTTAAAGGAGGGCAAATTAAGCCGAGAGAGAGAGAGAGAGAGAGAGAGAGAGAGAGAGAGAGAGAGAGTTAGTTCCAAGATCTCCTGCTCATCAAAGGTGTCCCAGAACAGGTTAGATTGTAAGTTTCATCGTCCCTTGGAACACAGGAGTGAAAGGGTCACAGCAGGCCATTCCTCAACTTTTTTCCTCAAAAAAATTGATAGCCTAGCAGGGCATGTAGAATTCTGGACACATAACTCTGAAGGAACAAAAAAAAAAAAACAAAAAACAAAAAAACAAACCAGCCGGACGTGGTGGCGCACGCCTTTAATCCCAGCACTCGGGAGGCAGAGGCAGGCGGATTTCTGAATTCGAGGCCAGCCTGGTCTACAGAGTGAGTTCCAGGACAGCCAGGGCTAGACAGAGAAACCCTGTCTCGAAAAAAAAAACAAAAAAACAAAAACAAAACTCTGAAGGAACATGGATAAAGGAACATGGATAATATACCACCAAGATCATGCTTCAGTTAACACACACACATACACAGACTCATTCACACACACACACTTACCTACACACACATATAAACTCACATACTCACACATATACACACCCACACATATATACACACTTACATATATACTCACACAATACATACACTCACACATATAACATACTCACACATGTGCACACACATACACACTCACACATATGCACACCCACAAATACACACACACACACACACACACACACACACACACCAGAAGCTGACCTTAGCCAGTGAAGACCAAGGAAAGAAACCATCAGGTAAGCAAGGCTGAGAAAAGTGGAGAAAACAGGGAAAAGCCTTCAGGGACAAAGCACAAAGTGACACTATGGGGAAGGAACAGGTAATGAGAGTGCTGGGTCGGGACATGTGAGGGCCGGGAGCCCAGAACCCACCCTGACTTAAACTATGACCCAAGTCACCAATTGCTTTCAGCTACCTCAGCATACACATCTGTAAAATGGTTTGATTCCTTTCTTCTGCAAGTGTGCCTGGCCTGGAAACTTGAAGCTGTCTTCTGGGCATGCGGAAATCTTTCACACACAGGAGAACTCAGGCATCAGGACAAGTGGGAAAGGCAGCCATCATGAGATCTTGACACACTGGCTGGCCCTCCCCAATTTCCAAAGCTCTGGCTCCTAAAAATAGAAGACTCCATAGGTCTAAAGTTCCCAGCAGTACAACAGACAAAGAGGAAAGAGTCGAATCCCAGTCTATCTGGATTGAAGTCCTCGACTTTGTCACTTACAGTTTTCCCTTGGGCATGCTTCCTTGGGGTCTTTTCCTGTCAGTGTTGCTACATGAGAAAGTAGGAACAGGTTAGACCAGAGAAGGGACTGGCTCTTTAAAAAGTAGAGAGCCTTGCACCTTCAGCATGTTCCTCTGAAGCAAATACACATGGCGCTTGAAGACCCTGCTGGAGTCCTGTGCAGACAGTCATGTGGCCCCTTGGAGAACAAAGCCCAAAGCATCATACATATCACCGTTCCTCTGGGGTAGGAACGGCTACTTCTCTTTGCAAACAGAACACTAGGCAACAAACTACAAAGGGACTTGAGGGAGTTTACTCCTGGGGCCCAGGATCCTGGGCTGGGGCAGTGTGGCTGGAAGCAAGCGTACCTTTTCAATTTGTAATCGCTTTTGAGTCATATTCAAAAACATTCCAAGATGAAATAAAGCGAAAGAAGGCTCAAGCTGCCCTGCAGTTGGGAGCCCTTTGGGGAACTGAAGTGAGCAAGCCAGCCCCTCTAATCCAGATGGACAGGCAGACAGACAGATAAACAGCTTAGAGGCCAAGGTCCCGCAGGGCCTGAGGAATGGGCTGTCCCACCCCAGCCCAGCAGGCAGTGGCTGCCCTCTCACCCAGACCCCTGCTGGCAAGCACAGTCCACTCCCTGATCTTCCCGGAATGGATGCTTCCCCAGGCTCATTGCAAAACATCCTGGCTGGAGCTGCAGCCAGGAGTCCAGAAGCAAAGCTCCCTCTGCAGAGAGAGGTGCTGCTTCCTGAGGACATTCCGGCCTGGTGTGAGGGCCTGTGGCAGGAGAGGGCAGGAAAGGCCAGGCGGCCAAATTGGGGCCACAGCAGGGCCACGTGCTCACTGGAAGGACATCAGGCTGGAGCCATAGCCCAGGTTTAGGCGATGTGTAACCAGGCGCCTCCTCAAGCCCTGCCACAGTCTTTGCTGGAGCCCCCCCCCCCCCAGACACACACACACACCAGACCCACTGTAGACTGGTTGGGCTTGTTAAGGGAGAAGGGAGCCTCCTTGTAAAGAGATCTCCATTCTCAGTCTGCCACACACACCATGATCCCTTTGCAGAGCTCCAGATTGACTCCAGCCTGAATCGGCTGTTACAGTGGGTCACCCAGGCCCGTCTCTTATCCCCACAGGATGGCAACTCCTTCACCTGGGTTAGAAAGAGTTTTGGTTTTTTTTGTTTTGTTTTGTTTTGTTTTGAGCACAGAGCCCCCCTTTCAAACGTCATCCTCCTGAGAACCTGGCAAGGAATAAAAACCCTGAGCGTGTTGAGTGTGACACTGAGTGTGCTGGTGAGAGGCGAGCAGAAGAAGCCTGGATTCCAGCCCCTGGGCAGAGCCTGGGAAGCTCTGAGCCTCGGAAACCCTGGTTCTGCCTCCTTCTGAACGTCCGGACGTCACAAAGACCCTGGCTCTGGTTCTGTCCCTCTGTGCCCTCTCTCAGGCTTCTCATGCCCAAAGCTGGTGGATTCTCTATTGCTCTCATATTTGTCCGGCTAAATTCCAGATCCCAGTACTCACAGTCCTCTGGACACCACCTAGATATCCGATGGGCTATCTGAACATCCAAAGCCATCACCTCACACCTCCCCTAATGCAGACCGCTCCTGTCATCAAGTACCATTACATCAGCTCTTCTGCATCTTCTATATTCTCTCCTGGTCAGGATTCACTACTGCCAACATTACCACAACCACAGCCTTCACCATCGCTATCACCAGCCGCAGCAGCAGCACCACAACCACCACTATCATCACCATAACCTTCAGCATCATTGCCAACTTAAAAAAAAAAAGCCCACTAGAATCATTGTCATTACCAAGACTACTACCATCACCATAATCATCATCAACACTGTCAATACCATCACCACAAACACACAAATATCACGGTCAACATTACGAACATCATCAACTTTTTCATTGCCATCGCTGTCAACACCACCACCACCACCATCACCATCTTCACCATCACACTACCTCAACTACTGCCATTACCTTTATCCTCACCTCATCGGTACCATCAGGGACAGCAACCATCACTATCACCCTCCATCATCACTATCATCCATTTTAACATTTTCCTATCCCCTTCTGATGTCTCTTACCTTCTCTGTGTTCCCTTTCTGGTCAATCCCCTACCTGGTATAGCGTTTCTTAAAGCGCATGCAGCTGTAATCATGACCATCTCAGCTTATAACTTCGCACTGCCCCCCTCAGAGCAGAGTTCAAATGCCTTGAGATTTGACAGTTTACAAATCTAGCCTAGTGTTGCAAATCGCAGCCTCCAGGGAGAAAGCACCAACCTCCAGTATCCTGCGTAGAGCTCCTGAGCCTGTCTGTAATTCCTCCATCTGTCTAAACACATCCACAGATCCTGATGGTCCAGCAGCCGCGGTGACTGCTGCAGTCGATAATGAGCCCCATGACCTGGAACTACACGTGTCTCCTTGATAGCAGTCTTGCCATGATGACCTGGCCCAGAACAGGAGCCTGAGGACAATGTTAGAGTGGGTTGGGAGAAGGGAGTTAGAAGGATGGAGGCAGAGGAATTGAGAAAGTAGCAGTGAATGTCCAGAGGTGCTCAGCATCTTGACCTCAGCTCAGAAAAGGCACCCCTTCTTATTCTAAAACACCCGTGAAGGAGGCCTTTGTCCCCATGCTCTCAAGTCACACACCAACCTTTCTGTCTCAGCTGTAGAAGACCCTGCCTTATTGCACGACTAGCGGGCTGGGACTGATGTGACTCTGTATTCTGTTAACGAATGTAGGACTGGACTTCCTTCTTCCCCAGAACTCACAGGGAAGCAGACATTTTCTTCCCAGCCAGAGGTGTTGCTGGGACCACATTTAGAATGTGAGACAAGCCTGTCCTCGGATTTTGTCACCTCTATGATGGAAGGGGAATTCCACTGGAGAGGAAGGTTCTATCCCTCCCACCCAAGCCTCTCTGGCCTTTGCCTCTCACCAGACACTGCACTGTGGTCGGAGCTCTTCATTAGGCTATAGCCTCCTCTTGAAAATGAAGGCAACCCTGTCTGGAACTTTGGGGCCCGCAGAACAGTGATTTCATTGTCTTGGGTGTGAAGTCCAGTTCCTTACATGGGGCTGGCCCTCAGGGATCACTGACATGCTCTCAGCTTTCGCTCTGCATAGGACCCACCAGTGCCCCAAAACCTGGCTCTTCGGGAGAGCACAATCAGGTGTGACCACAGCAACCACAACAGACTGAGGACTAGAACTCCGCCAGACTCTGTAGGAGGTAGCCTGGGCTAGCTGGCTCCTTAGGTAAAGCATAGCCAACCAGAGGGATCTCAGACCAGCGGCTACTGCTGACCCCAGGCCTCCACAGACAGAGCTCAGTGACAGTCCTGCCTACCCTTCTCTGATCTACACACACAGTTTCTCGTTCCCGCATCATGCTCGCCTCGCCTAGCCTCTGCTCCCTGCCTCCCCACTTTTCCTCCTTCCTTACCGCCTCTTCTCACCTGCCCTTTGCGCTGCCTCTCACTTGCCCTGCACCTCTTCCTGGCCCCAGTTTATGGCCCTGGGCCATAGGTGACCTTTGTCCTTATTGGTCCTCTGTGTGTCTATGTGGGGCTCCCTGCCTTTCTTGGCCCTTCCCTCTCTTCTGTCCACACATAGCTCTTTCCTTCTACCCAGTCCCTCTCTCAGAACCTGGATACTACCTTAGCCTTTCCCTTGTCTCCACTTTCACTTCTCTGCCTCTTGATCTAGCTGTGCCTGAGTGACAGTGGCTCCTTCCCTGCGTGTGGTGCCCACCTCCTCTCTGTCTCCTTCCCTTCCCTTCCCTTCCCTTCCCTTCCCTTCCCTTCCCTTCCCTTCCCTTCCCTCTCTCTCTCCCATCTTTCTCTCTTTCACAGGCTATCTATATCCCTCTCTTTCCCCATGCAGCCGAGGACTCACTTTCACAGTTGCCTTGGATGGGCACTCTGTAAACAAGGCAGGGGAAGAAAGAGCAGGAAGCATGAAGTTATGACTGGGCCCCTGGCTGTGCACAGGGCAGAAAAGCAGAGACTGAGATGTCTAAGAGACCCTGCCTAGATCACTCCGCTACAGGGCCATCTGTAAAGTATTGTAAAGGCTCCTACCTGCCATGTGCTCCTTCCTCTGCTGGTGCCATAGCTGCTTCCTCCACAGCCTCCTGACTCGCCTACCTGCAGTGGGGAGCCCCAGCCCTAAACTTCTCTGGGTTCTTTGGACCCATATTTTCCAAATCTGTCGACCTCACCCTAGAGGAGAAACACCACAGTCCCCAGATATACCAGAGAGGCAGTACCCACATCTTTAGGAAGTCATGTCTGACCCTGTTGGCTGGCACAGGGCCCTAGGTCCCTGTGAGGACAGCAGCCTCTTGGCTGGGCTGAGCTGTCTACCTCTCCACTCGAAGCCTCCTGCTCCAGAGTACCCTGAGCCCTTTGTTCTGGACCTGGAGCCCAGCCAGCCGCAGGATGTCCTGGAAGAGTCTATACTCCAAGGTCACTAGGGAGGCAATGTTGCTGAGCCTCAGCCATCCTGCTGGGGGCACTTGGAGGAGTGTTCCACAGGAGCCTCTGCTACCCCTAAACTGCCCCCTCAGCAGCTCCACCTGCCACTCACCATTCTCCCTCCTGGACACTTATAGGAACAAAGAATGAATGGCCCATGAATACCCTGCCAGCAACCTTGTGGTATCAGCGAGGCCTCCAAGCCCCTGTGTGGGGAGTCAGTCAAGCCCCAGGAGAGTTAACTTCCCTAAGTTCTACAAATCTCATCGCCCACTCAAGCTTGCCTCCCATGGGACTCATGACTTCTATCCACCCTGTACATCTATCCCGAGTGAGAAATAAGACAGACACACAGTGTGGACTCCCCAGGCAGCGAGACCCAGCCTGAAATCTTCTTGGTTTATGAATGTGTAACTTTGGACAAATAACTTACTTCCTGAGCATATTGGTGTGGGTCAGTCTCCTCTCTGGTCTGCTCTCGTGCCAGCTGAGGGACCTGCTATAGTCTTCTTCCTAGAACAGGGTCCATGAAGCTGAGCCACTCAAACCAAAGAAAGTATCTGTCCAAGCCGGGCGGTGGTGGCGCACACCTTTAATCCCAGAACTTGGGAGGTAGAGGCAGGCAGATTTCTGAGTTTGAGACCAGCCTGGTCTACAGAGTGAGTTCCAGGACAGTCAGGGCTATACAGAGAAACCCTGTCTTGAAAAATAGAAGAAGGAGAAGAAGAAGAAGAAGAAGAAGAAGAAGAAGAAGAAGAAGAAGAAGAAGAAGAAGAAGAAGAAGAAGAAGAAGAAGAAGACGAGGAGGAGGAGGAGGAAGAGGAGGAGGAAGAGGAAGAGGAGGAGGAAGAAGAAGAAGAAGAAGAAGAAGAAGAAGAAGAAGAAGAAGAAGAAGAAGAAGAAGAAGAAGAAGCTATCCTTACAAAGTGTGTTATTTGCTGTTCTTGTTAACCAAATAAAAAAGGAAAGAACTTCAAATCTAGAATCTGAAGACATTCACACGACACCAGGAGGAACAGCAAAACATGAAGGGAGAAAGAAAGAGAGTGCATCTGTCCAGACTGCCTCGGACTCCCAGAACATTGCTCTGTATCCGGCCTGTTCTATTGTCTGCAGCCTCAAACACGGAAATGCTCTAAAATGAATCAAGTGCAAACAGGGTCTCTGAAATCCTTGGGACCAGACAGCCACAGTGGGGTAGGTAATCTCAGTTACTCGGGAAACCGAGATAGGAGACTCTTTGACTTCAGGAGTTCTGACCTACATGGTTCTTGGGTGTCCACACTACGTTCAGCAACAATGCGGTGACTCCTGGCATGAGAGTCATAGGTTGCCTAAGGAAGGATGAACAGGCCCAGGTTGAAATCCCTGGGACCAGAAGTGCTTCTGATTGATAGGGATTGTCTGTGTACACATGATGAAATGCCTTGAGTATGGCACCAATATTTAAAGACAAAATTCACTTATTTTCTCTATATAGCTCACAGCCTGGAGGTAACTGTGCACAGAAGTTTTGTGTAATCACATTCTGACTATGAACTGTGAGTTTTCTTCTTGAAGTACCACACAGCCTTCAAAAAGCTTTGGATTCAGGAACATCTCAAATTTGGAGTTTCCAGAGTGGGGATATCCAATCCGTACTGCCTTAATAAACAGGTAATGAGCTCCCTGTCTCTGGTGGAATGCAAGAGTGTCTCTGCAAACCTTGGCAAGAGTGTTGCCCACAGATTTTTCTTGAGCCTTCTGTTTTCCTTTCTGTACTATAAGATTATTCAGTAACAGAGAGCTAAATGCTTTGTTTGTTGTTTCTTTTTTGTTTGTTTGTTTTTGTTTTTCCAGACAGGGTTTCTCTGTGTATCCTTGGCTGTCCTGGAACTCACTCTGTAGACCAGGCTGGCCTCGAACTCAGAAATCCATCTGCCAAGTGCTGGGATTAAAGGCATGCGCCACCACTGCCCAGCTGTTGTTAGTCTTTAACTGGAAAGAGTATAGAATGGGGTTTCACTGTGTAGCTCAGACTAAATTCAAACTTAGGGTCCTCCTTTCTCAGTTTCTGGGATCCCAGGTCTATGCTACCACACCTGGCTAAATGACTTTACTTAATCTGCCCCCTCCATCACCATAGCCACTGTGTCCCCCTTGCCTCGGTGATGACAGTAGCTCTAAGGTACTCCCCTGCATCCTTTCTGTCCTTCTCTCCCTCTTTTCTTCCCATACAGCAGCTAGAATAAACTTCCAGAAGCAGGACTGAGGCTAGGCTAGTCCGGACTCTGTAGTATGGCTACCAGGGCCCTTCTTTACTGCTTGCTCTGACTGCCTCTCCAGTGCCTCTACCACCCACACCTGCCCTGCCCTCCAGCCAGCCAGAACCACTGAAAGCCACTCCTCCCTCGCCCTCCTCCTCCTTTCCTCTTCCCACCTCCCTCCCTTCTTCTCCCTCTTTCTCCTTCCTGTCCTCTGGCTTTCACCCACAGGCACACTCTCCATTTCCCTTCCATGTGCACCTCTCTGACTCCTGCCTGTCCATCACGCTCAAACTTCTACCCGGCTCCCAGTGACACCATCTTCCTTGTACCCAATCTCAGGGGAGTCTGCATCTCCCTCCTCCTCGAAGCCTACAGCCCTGTGTGTGTACATAGCTCATGTCCTCCTCCCAGGAACGGGATCTGGAGGTCAGGGAGGGTGCTGGCAATATCACATAGGTTCCACCCATGCCAGAACTCCACTCTGTCTGGGAAAGCACTGTCAAAGGCAGGGCAGAGGAGCAAGGAAGATTCTGTGGGCGGGACACAAACTGGGTGGAGGCTGCTTAGCCTCCCCTGAAGCTCAGTGAACAGTGGGAGGGTGAACCACAGCTTGGCCAGGACATCACAGCACTGCCCCTTGGCCCCAGGGACACCATCTCTCCACGTGCTGGGCCAGGATTGACAGAAATAAGAACTAGCGGACAATTCCTGCTTTCTGGGCATTTCCTCCTGGATGAAGTAAGAGGCATCTGTGTCTCCACTGTCCCCAAACTCCAAAGCCTCTGTGCCCCATTTGGAATTCATCCCAGTCAGGACTGAGTGCCTTAAGCACCAGGCCTGGCTAATGTTAGCTCACAATCTCTAGGGCCTGGCATAGATTCTTTACTGGTTCCCAGGAGTCAGGGACACAGAAGGGGTTCCCCCTCACCTTCCTTGAACCCATCAGGGGCAGCCATTTAGGAGTGTCAGGCAGGGCTCTGTGGAATAGTCAGAGCCCCAGGCCACAGCTAACCATCTGGGTCCCCCACCCTGGACATTGAAGAAGGAACAATCAAAGGAAGACCAGAACAGCCACCCAGCCCTGCCCCAGACCCAGTACACCACCCCACTGCTCCTGCTTCTAATTACTGCCTCCGGGCTTCGGAATAGGGCTGGTGCCTCTAACACTCCCAGATTGTGGCCCCTGGTCAGGTGTGGTCGGTATTATTGCTGTTTGGTTGGTATCAAGTGAAAAAGTGAGACACAGAGAGACAGACAAGATCCAGCATGGACCGAATTCACACTCTGCACTGGGTCTATACAAATTCTAGAATGTTTCTTGAAGATAGCAGCCAGATCTAAGGGTCCACCCAGCACTGGATCATTCAGAGTGGACAGTCTGCTTTTGTGATACCACAGCAAGTGGTTTTTCTCTGCACTCCCGCTGTGAGATTGTCCCCTCGAAGTTGGGAGAGCAGAGGAGGGCTATTTTAGACCCAAGTGGTGAAGAGGTTGAGAGCCCAGCAGACCACCTGGCAGCTTTCCCAGGCCCTCATGCTGTAAGCCTGAAGGATTGTGGGAATTAGGGGGGAGAACATGTAGGAGACAGTGGTCTGTCCCAGAATCATCTAACACCAGCTCATCACCCCCACCTGCTTGTCATCCTACTGGACCTCCAGTTGCCCCTCTGTAAAATGGAATGGTAAGTCAACCTCATGATGGAAGAAAGGATAAATAAAAGGAGCAAGATTTCTTTTTTTTTTAAGATTTATTTTATTTATTATATGTAAGTACACTGTAGCTGTCTTCAGACACTCCAGAAGAGGGCGCCAGATCTCGTTGCTGATGGTTGTGAGCCACCATGTGGATGCTGGGATTTGAACTTATCACCTTCGGAAGAGCAGTCGGGTGCTCTTACCCGCTGAGCCATCTCACCAGCCCCGCAAGATTTCTTTTAAGGGCAGGAGGAAGCTCAGGGCCTGGCACATAGTAGGCCTACAACAAGAGAGCTTTGAGCCGGGCGTGGTGGCGCACGCCTTTAATCCCAGCACTCGGGAGGCAGAGGCAGGCAGACTTCTGAGTTCGAGGCCAGCCTGGTCTACAAAGTGAGTTCCAGGACAGCCAGGGCTATACAGAGAAACCCTGTCTCCAAAAACCAAAGAGAGAGAGAGAGAGAGAGAGAGAGCGCTTTGAACAGAGGGGAGGCTCCAAGTCGGGTGGCTGACTAAGACAGGGGTGCTTGGGAAATGGGGAGGCCTAGAGGTGAGAGAAAAGCCCCCGGGGACAGAGGCTGGCTTGACTGGGAGCCCTCAGATTGCCTCTTGGCAGAAAGCTACCTCTGAAGACAGGAATCTGAGGAGAGGTATTCCTGGCAGCAGTGGCAGGGTTTCACCTTGTGACAGCCGAGGGAAGTGCCTGCTCCATTATCCTCTCAGCTCACAAAGAAAACAGGATTTCTCCGCATTGTAAATCAGGGGGCTTGGGATGGAAGCCTGAATCATAATTCCCAAGGAGCGTTTCACAGAGCCACAGAGAGCAAGTGGGTTTTGTCAAAGCAGGTGGACATATAGGACAAGGTGTCCAGAGTTGACAGCGACTGTCACCGGCATAAAATGACATATAATCGTGTTCCCCTCCTCATGAGACTGAGTAGGATTTACAGATTTCTTGGTGACACAATGACAGAAGTGATTGCTGGGTGGGGTCTCCTGGTCCAGTTGGGAGAGCTCTGCCAGGGAGAGGGTGAAGCAAGTCCTTGAGAGGAAGGGCCCCTAGGAGGCCCTCCCCAAAGCTAGGCACTTCCTGAAGTCAGGGGTTGCAGATCCAACAAGGACAGGTGTCCTGTACCCACAAGTAGCTATAGTCAGTCACCCTCAGATTTGCTGTGTTGCTAGGCTTGTGGAACAATAGAAAAAGTGAGAGCCAGCCTCTTTGCCTCAAACCCTGCTGGTAGTCCTACACAGCAGGGATGAGTGTGGTCTAACCCATCAGCTACTGTTCCCACATCCAACTAAGGAAAGATAGAATCAAACCTAGAACTTCACACATGCTAGGCAAGTGCTCTGCCCTTGTTTGTTTGTTTGTTTGGTTGGTTGGTTTATATGTTTATTTATTTACTTACTGACTTAAGTATTAGACTTGGAGCTTTACTAAGTGTCCAAGCTCAGTAGCTCAGGCAGCCTTAAACTTGCTGTCTTCCTGCTTCCCTTTCCAAAGTAGCTGTGATTACAAGCCTGAGACACAAGGCCCAGCTAAAAGAGGGAAGCCCTTTTACTCTTTAAAGTATTGGATAAGTTATACAAGAACACACTCTGTGCCAACTCGAAGTGGTTCACACACCCCACGCCAGCCCCAAGTGGCTCTCTGCCTGTTCTTAGGAGAACATCAGATCTTCCAGCAATGCCTTGGACAGAGTAAAAACATTCTACCAAGTGCTTGGACAGTTGGAATATCTGGGCCTGGCACCCTTCTTATAATCAGAAGTCTATCAATGCCAAGACGCTACCTCCAAGAAGCCTCGACACAGACATCCCCTGTGTGAACCTAAGAGTGTGCCAGCTCCTCTCTGGAGCCATCTCCTCCTGTCTATAGAACTATCTATTTCTTGTTGATGTTTGTACCATCGCTGCTCCAACAACAGAGGAGGTTAGGATACGCATCACGGATCCCTCCTGGACCTCTTTGGACTGGAGTGGCAATCCCTCCCACTTGGGGCATCTGTGCCTAGGGCATGATGTAGATTCACTGGGTTGGGGTGGTGTATGGCCCTGACAGTTTGAATCTTCCCTTCCAAATGCTCTTAAACGTGTCCTCAAAGATCCCAGTAGAGGAGAAAGTCACATAAGATGAGGCTGCCAGACAAACAAAGCATCGTCCTCAAGTCACCAGACGCAGTGACTCAGAAGCCATAGCTATTCCCCCACCCAACATCTACTCTTGTTTCTCCAGATACCAATGAGGCTGGCAGACCAGTACTGTGGGGATGGGGAAGTTGTGTAACTATGCAATAGGGACAGAAGAAGCAGAGAACACACCCTGGGTATAGGAGAGCTCACCCGAAGCCCACTGCCATCTAGGACACTGGAGCAAGGGGGTCAGTGCCAGCACAGACCCCCCCCCAGACTACCAGGGTCCGACCTAACCTCCTAGAGGGTGCCACTTTGCAGCAGTGCCTTGGATAGCACAGCCTCAGCTCAGGGAACACCATCTGCCTCCACGAGCTTCTCTGTTGCCATTTGAGGACATCACAACTATATACACATCTGGAAACTCGACCATCAATACTAGTCCTGCCCTCATTTACATGCTTCCACCCAGTGAACTGGTCTCCAGCTGGGCCACTCTGAGCCCTAGGGTCTCTTTATTCCTGCCTCTCCTTTCCATCTTAGACTTCATCTGACCACATCACACATGGCTCCAGCTTACCCTCCAGAATACAGTTCCTTGGGGGATGCGCAGCTCCATCCCTGGACTCTTAACATCCAGTAGATAAATGCTTACTACACCCTTCATGTCCAAAATGAGTTAAGAGTCCTCGAAATAACAGGAGTTTGTAAGCTTGAAAAGTTAGTCCTATGGAGCCAGAGGGAGGAAATGTTACCATGGTGCCCTGTCTCTTAGGTTGCCTGCAGAGCTTGGGAGGTGCAGTAGCATAAGAAAGCTATGAGGCTTAGATAGGGCATACTGGATAGGGCCCATGGAGAGCAGACACACAAGAACTTGAATGCCATGCAGAAGAACATGGTGGGAGGGAAATAGCCGCACTTGTCTTCCTTCCTCATTTGTCTTTTCAGCAGAGAGTGTTCCGAAAGCACTTGAGGGAGACAAATGTGAGTCAGAGAAGCCCTTGGCTCTCTACAAACCTCGTGCCAGCCTCTCCTGAGATCACATTTCCCTGCTTGGGGCCAAACTCATTAAAGTAGTTGGCACCAGGTGAAAGATTATCAGGACCAAAGGGCTGGGGAAGGAGGGACACCTTGGATAGTATACAGGGTCATGCTCGGTGGGGCTTTGTGTCACTCCTCACATGGGGTCTCCTCCTGGTGGAGCAGGGACATGAAGGAGAGATGGGTGGGGGTTTGTGTAGGAAGCAGGCTGAGGACCATACCAAAGCCTTCTCCTACTGGTTGGTTAGATTCCCGCAACAGGATGCCCCTTTGCTGGGATGTCTGTCTGAATCATACCCCTGATGGAACCCACTTCACAGGCTGGGAACCCTGTCTTCAGATGTCTCAGTGGCCCCTCATCCTGCCTCCTGGAATATGGATGGGCCTCTTTCCAGGTGCAAAGTAGGCAGATGATTTTCTACTTAAGCATGACTGTGTAGAAAGTGTGATGACATCTGGAACACTCTGGTGACTTCAGCATGGCTTCTCCTTCCCTACTCCAGCTGGACTTGCTTACAACACACATAAGTAGCAGGGAGCCTCCCCCAAGGAGACTAAAACTGCATTCTGAGAATATTAGACCTATCCCTTACCTTTTCCTTAAGACAGTGTAAGTATCATCCCTCCCAAGATTGCTTCCTGTCCCCTGTCTCCAAGCTGTGCTAGCGACCCCTCCTCTATTCATCATCCCAGCACCACCCTGCCCCCTCCATCAGAACAGTTGAGAGAGTCAAATGGAAGAGCTGAGTGTACCCCTGTGTCTTAGTTAGGGTTTTACTGCTGTGAACAGACACCATGACCAAGGCAACTCTTATAATAACAACATTTAAATGGGGCTGGTTTACAGGTCCAAAGGTTTAGTCCGTTATATCAAGGCAAGAACATGGCAACATCCAGGCAGGCATGGGATAGGAGGAGCTGAGAGTTCTACAGCTTCAACTGAAGGCTGCTAGCAGAAGACTGACTTCCAGGCATGCTAAGATGAGGGTCTTAAAGCCCACACCCACAGTGACACACCTACTCCATCAGGGCCACACCTTCTAATAGTGCCACTCCGTGGGCTGATCATATATAACCCATCACACCCTGCTACCCTTGATCAAAAGCGGGCCTCACTTGTCTGGGTGTCCTAAGCCTGGGAACATCAGATATGAGTAAAAGCTCAGGTAGGGAGGCATTGGTGGTCTCGGGAGAGAAGCTGGGCTATAAAGGAGAGAATTATGTGAGCCAAGGCTTGGATGGAGGAGAGCTAGCACTGATGGGAAGTTGGTGGTCTTCAAACTGGTCTGTGCATCAGATGACATGGAAACTGGAGAGCGGTGCCACCTTCAGTAGCTCTGCACTGGGGTCCATGGGCTGGCACTTCAGCGGGTGCCAGGAGATGCTGTCTAGCTTTGAAGCCTGTCCCAGCATGGAGGATGCTTTTTGCAGGCACTCAGAAACTCCTCCCCTAGACCCACAGGGCAACTGAAATGGAGTGTACGCCTAGCATCCTCACCTTCCCTTTGTGCTTCCTATACTGTGGGTGAGCTGCACGCCTCCAGATAGAGAGAAGTTAATCACCCAGGTGGAGCCGTCTAGAACCAAGGCTACTCCAAACGACCTCACCTCACTCCCAGATTGGAGGCACAAAGATGGAAAACTGAGTAATCCTAACTGTCAGCTTTTTACGTTGTCTTGTCCAGACCCCTAAAGGTGACTGACAGTAGTCAGTGACCATGAATTCCAGAAACAGCAACATCTAGCTGGACAGAAAACCCTAGGCAAGGGCCGTCATCCGTGAGGGTGTGGTAGCACCTTGGAGCAGGCTGGCATCTTCTTGGATGGCCTAACAAGGACTTCTTTGGACAACTCACCAAGACCGGAGCTGAAGCAGCGCCAGGAGGGACCCCACTTTGACAGAGACTACATAATTATGCATATGCCTTTGTCCCCTTTTCCCTCTTCCTTAGTAAGCCTAAAGCTCATGCCAGTACTCCAGAAATGGGACCTGGGAGTCACTAGATCCCCTTATCTGTTCTATCTAGGATGGCCACACTGACTTCATCTTTGCCTTTCATTACCTGTCTCTTTAATTGGTGTGTTGGAATAGATGACAGAGCCTAGCCCATTGTAACTACCAGAACAACCTAAAACTCCATTTGCAGTGGTAAAGCCAAGAGTCCAGAGGAGCAGAAAGAAAAGCAACTGAGGCAGTGCTATCTGTCACACCCTGAAGCTGAGGAGTCAGCCATCCTGCTAAAGGACAGGTGGAAGAGATGAAGAACAGCCAAACTTTATACCCAAAGTCTGCAAAGTGTGACATCCTTCCCCGTGGGTTTGAGCCCCGTCCCCACTGTTCGATCTCAGCCAGCTCCCCCAGGGGACCACAATCCCCCACCCAACCCCCTCAAAGGCACAATCTAGCCCTCTTCGAGAGGCAGGTGTGCCTGCAGGGAGACCAGCCCTGAGAGGGCTTTGCGGGCGGGTAGGCTCTCAGCAGATGTGAGAGCGATTATTATAATCTCTCCGTTCCCAGATGGCATGGTCCGGGTTGCCCCCTCCTCCGCCTGCCAGGCCCCTCTCCGCGGTCCCCGGGGACAGGAGCTAAGGACCCCAGCCTGCGAGCTGCCTGCCTCTTCTCCTCGGGGCCCCTGGCCCAGCCTCAGCGTGGGCCTGGCCTTCAGATTGAGCAGCCTTTCTTCAGGTGCAAGGACCCAAGTGGCTGTCAGCAAGCGGTTCCTCGGCAGGGCACCTCAGGCGGGCGGAGGCGGTGGCGGGGGTGGCTCAGCACAGCTAGTGAACAAAGGCCGGCTGGGAGCTGGCAGGGCGCCATCAGGGTTCAATGCACAATGGCCCGAGGGGCTGGCGGCTTCGCTCCTGGCCGGCATTTGCATAGCGTCTGGGGCAGGAACAGGTGCCCGGTCAATAGGCGATTGTGAAGCTGCTGTGTCAAAAAAAGAAGGGGCCTGTATTGAAGGCCAGGCTGGCCTATTGCAATGCAAATAGCATTCAAAGCAGACCGGCCCGGGTTGGGCTCCCTGGAGCCCCTGCCTCATGAAAGCCACTGAGCCAGCCCGGCGGCTGCTGCTGCTGGTGCCCGCTTTGTCTGAGGCCAAAGGGTGGCACTGGCAGTGGGGGCAGGGAGCCCACAGCATAAGGCTGTGCCTCACGCCTATCCACCTAGGAAGGCTTCCTGGAAGAAGACCAGATGCGCTAGGTTGTCGGCTGAACTTCACCCAGATACTGAAAGTTACATGGTGTCTCTGAAGAGGGAAGCACAATGAAATCTTCGAGGACAGTCACGTGCCTCCTCGCTTCTCACTGCATGGCGCTCTGGCCTGAGATTCAGGATCCTCCCTGTTACCTCTGATTTTGGTGCGCCTTCATTTTACCTGAAGTTACTCTGGGTGTATCAATGTGATTAATTCTTCCAAGCCTGAAGCAACCCTGTGAGACAAATGCATATCATTATCATTTAACTAGTGTGGGAACTGAGGAAACCCACCATTAGTAGGAGGCAGTGCTGGGAAAGACCCCTGACAGGTTGGTTCTGGAAGTTTCCTGCGCTCCATGCACTGCCCATGCGCTGCTACCAAGTCCGTCTCATAATGGAACTCGGGTCCGACGAACCACAGAAGTTAGAGCAAGACCAGAATCCAGTAAACTGGCTGCCTGGCTGGCTCATACCTCTTCAGCCAATGATAAGCCCGCTGTCGAGAGCTCCCATCTGACCTAAGGATAGATGCTGGGATGGTGACAGGCACCACAGAACTGAGTGTTTTCCTCCCAACATGCCCTCTTTATAGAAATACTTCAAATTGCAAGGGCTGCTGATAGGTGGTGCAGGCTGCTCAAAAGAGCAGAAACCCCAAGTATGAAATTCAGGACCCGGATGATCATCAAGCCTGGAACTACTGCCCTCTGGCTTAGTACCCTCAAGTTTGCCCATGGGTAAAATGGAAGCCTGAGCTAATTCACATTCCAGAAATAATAGGCAAGAAAGCCACAGTGCACAGAGCAAGCAGCCTCCATTGCTCTCCATGATGTTAGAAACCAAAGCCTCGTGGATGGGGCTCGTGACACGTTCCCTCACGTTCCAGGGACCTTCTTGTTTTAAAGGTTTTAATCCGTTGAAGTTATCTGGAACTCTCCTGTGCAGGACAGGGACAGCCACCCTATGCTTAAGGTGCTTGGACAAGATGACAGGAAATTCCCTGCAATGCTGGGTGATGCTCAGGGACTCTCCATGCTTCTCTGAAGCAGCCTGCCTTGTAAGCGGGAAGCCTTAGGCCTCACAGGTCCTCCACACAGAGATGAGGAGCAGGGCCTGCGTCGAGGACTCAGAAGCAGCCTGCAGGTGTGACAGAGATGATTACGGCCATCCCTAGGGATGTCACAGGATGGGACTGAGGCAGTGTAGCGGTCAGATGCTTGTCCGCTGAATTCACTGGCTGAGAGGGATAGAAGGAACCAAAGGCAGTCCTTAAAAACCTCTTGATGACAATATCAAAGTTTTTAGTTTATTTTAGTGTGGGTGCACATGCATACGGAAGCCAGAGGACAATCTCCCGTGCTGTTCTCCGGGAGCCTCCTGCCTTTCCACTGCGACAGCTCTCTAGCTGGTCTGGAGCTTGCTCTGGCTGGCTGGCCAAGAAGCCAGCTCCAGGGACCCACCTATCTTTTCTTGCGCCAGGCATTACCTCCTGGGCCACCTTCCTGGGAATTTTTACATGTGTCCCAGGGCTCAGACTCTGGTCCTCATGCGTGCAAGGCAAGCACTGTCTGACTGGCCCATCACGCCTGCCCTTTTCCCTTTTCATCAAAATGGTTTTGAGTGTGTCACACTAAACCTGTGTTGCTTTTAGAATCGGAACAAGAATCGATCAGGATTATAGACCTTAACAGTAGAAAACTGAGCAGTGTTGAACAAGAGCCTGGATTCAGTCCCCGACACTGCAAAGTTAATTAACCGGAATTTAAGAAAAAAAAGCTATGAGTTGTTTTTAAAGTTGAAATAAGAACTGACCTTCCTGGTTGCCCAAGAAAGGAAGTACAGGGTTTCCAGAGTTTGGGGGTAGAGCTTGGCACTGCAGATAGTATTAATTGAGAGTGGCGGTTCTTGTCCATGTCACAGGACACACACACTTGATAGCTTGATATTCTACAGGTTCATATCCACTCGGCCAGTTTGTCTTCAGAAATGCTGTGGGGATGGAAATCATACACATTCTGTATTCTCATTTGCACATGAACAAAGGTAAGACTCAGAAAGTTCACATGTGATTCCTCCAAGGTTATAAAGTCAGAAAGGAGCCTAGAGGAAGCCTGAAGACCTTTCACCCCTAGATAGAGAAAGCCAGGAGGATATTTGGGGGCTGTACCCAACCTGGGAGTGAGTCCTGCTCTATCTAAACCCAGACAGCAATTGCCCACAGAGCTCCACACAACAGGATGCTAGGGCTTCTGCAGAAGGAGGCAGGGTGGCCTCGTGTTCCCAGACCCAGCTCTCTTGGCTGACTTCAGCAGCTCCCTGTAACACAATGCACCCTTCTTCTCCTGGCACACCCGCCCCAGCTCTTAACTAAGCTAGCCAATAGTTGTCCTTCACAGCAAAGGTCCAGGCTTCTGAGCTGTACATTGTTCCATCCTGGCTACCAGGATTCAGCCTCCAGTAGACACCCATGATGCTCCAGGTCCCAACATCTGAAGACCCAATACTTGATCACAGCAGACTCAAATCTCTTTATCATCACAGAGACAGCTGTTATTAAGGGTTTCTTTGTATTATTGTCTATAAAAGAAATCACAAAGTATTTGTGGGTTTGTTTCATAGAAACCAAATGTGTCCACACTCACAGTAACAGAGAGTAGGCCATAGTAGAAAGATCTGGAACCCAAGGCTTGGGTGGATTCCAGTAGAAACTCAATTGATCCTCTAACAAACCAGGTAGCCTTAGGTGGCCTGTGGCCTGGTGGATTCTCCATTGCCACAGGTTTAGAATGGCTGTCATAGAAGAGGTATGTCTGTGAAGAAATTCTTGGAAAATGCAAACCAAATGACCAAAAAATTTAGAAAGCTGTGTGTAATTGGAGCCAAATGTGTCTCCCCTGATTCCATCCTGAGGAAGTCAACCTCCAGTTTATGATGTCCTAAGAGAGGAAAGGCATTCCTCAAGACTTTCTCCTAGTGACAGAGTTGGCACTTGGGTGGCCATGACAGTAATCCCCTGAAAGAGGGAGAGGTATTGGGCAGAAGTTCCCAACATTGATGGAAGTTGCTGAGACCTTCCTATTGCAAGCTCTGGACAGAACTGGCTGTGTATCAGCAGTAGACAGACACAGGGCTTCGCTATCAGAACCAGGATTCCCTGCCTATGAATGCGGTGGGGGCACAGAGATCCTGTAACGAAGAAGCCAGCAGTTGTAGGGCTGCCGTCAGACTTCAGGCTTAGCCTAGAGAGATGATCAGTGGGTAAAAGTGCTTGTCGCTGAACATGACAACCTGAGTTCAACCCACAGGGTCTACATTGGGAAAGGAGAGAACTGACACCCACAAGGTTTCTGACCTTCACACACACACACACACACACACATATACACACTATACTACACTCTTCATGTAGTAGGAGCTCCTCCTAAATGATAGCCTGTCTATGTCTGGTTCATGCTAAAACCTCCAAATGGTCGCTATCTGTCATAAAATCCAAAGCCTTTCACATGAATGAATCCATGCTCTGTATTTCTTACTAGCCATCTTCTTCCCCAGAAGGCCTCCAACTCTGCTCCACTGACTCCCTGTCCTGAGTCCCCGGATGCTGCTCCCACCCCAAGCCTAGGTCCCTTGCTATTTGTCTAGTCTATCTATGCAGACCCTCCCTTCATTCTCAGCTGCTCAGTTCCCAGCTTTTTATCTCCCCTTTGAAACGCTCTCTTTTAAAATGGGAATGATATAATTTTTTGAATAGGTAATGTGTTCAGACAATTCAAAATCCAAAAGAGAGGACACGGTTTAGAGCAGAGGTCTCTCCCACTCCCACTCACCTGCAGAGTTTCCTGGATCTTGGCTTTGCTCCCCAGAGCAGCCTTTGTTCACATATCTTTGTCCTTCCAGAAGGAAATATATAAAGGCAAATTGTGTGTGTGTGTGTTATAGTCATGCATACTACACCATACTCAGTTGTATAAATCCTTCATTTAGTTGGTCCCCAGGTGATAGGCAGTTAGGCTAGCTCCAGCCTTTGCTGAAAGAGAAGACACTCTGCTAAATAATCGTCTTCATAAACAGTCATCTTGCACATATAGATGTGGGGTTGATTTCTAAAGGTATTCTGTAGAACACACCCAGGGAGCTGGGGTCCTACCAGGTCAGCCTCAGAGGAGCCAGAACGATTTGATCCTCCGGTATCTGTGACAGTACACATCCCCAGAAACAACACATGTGTCTGTACCACCCTTACTAACTTAGTCTTGGGCATCCAGGCAGGGGAGGGAGTTCGGGGCATCTTGGCAATGTTTCTACTGCAGCCGCTATCGTCATGAGCAAGTGTGTGGCTGCGTTTGTGTGTAATTGGTGTGGGAGCTGTTGATAGTTCATCCCTCCTGTGAGGTATTTGTTCCTAGCCCGGGCCCCAATTCCTATTAGGCTGTTTATTCTTCTTAATGATTTGTAGGAGCTCTTTATTTACCAGGGAAATCAATCTTCCCCTATGACTGGAATTGCAAGTACTCTTGGTCCTTGAATAAAGGCTTCTTACAAAGACAGCGACCCTTGAAGGAATTAAGCACCTTTCCTCTGTGCAAGGTGATTACTGGATGGATGGACGGATGGATGGATGGACGAATGGGGTGTATCCTGCTCAGCATCTCAGTAAACCAGGAGACCTGTCATCAGTGACAGATCCTGGGTTTGGCAGCAGGGTGGGCTCAACTGCCCTCCCCAGCCTCCTCTCCTCCCTGCTCTATGGTCCTTCTTCTCCGGGCAGTCCTTGATACCAGCCAGAGCTCTGCTGGGCGTAAGAGCAGGGGGGCAGCCCCATTAACAGAATTTTTCTCTCTTGCAGTCCTGTCAGAAATCCAGAATTTATGGCCTCATTCACTTTACACAAAACCTGTTTCTGAAGACTTTTTACGATGAACGAGTAAGGAGAGGAGTAATGTAAGTGAGAACTCTGCAGGAGGATGGAGCTGGAATGTAAAATCTCACAGAAGCCTTGGGCAAGAGGCTCGAGAGCTCACTGTGTTCTCTAGCAACAGTGCTCATGGCAGGTCATAGTTATGTGTTCAGGGTGCAGATCACGCTTCATCTCATAGGAAAGAACACTCCCCTGCACTGGAGACACACACACACACACACATACACACACACACACACATACACACACACACACACACACACACACACACACACACACACACACTGGTTTCCTCTCTGCTGGGGCACAGCTGCAGTCTTTTACCATCCACCTCTGTCTAGAACTGCTCAGCTCAGCGGCTCTCCAGCTTTCTCCATGCGCCTCCAAGGAGGCCCTGAGCTCCCAACTTTCTGAGGGAGAGAGACAGCCCGGCCATGGGAGACAGTGCCAAGTGAGCAGTTTCTGCATGCCCAGCTCTAAGTTGGCACATCACACATGATGGCTCCTTCAGGGTTCCCAGTACCAGATAGGGTCAGAATAATTCATACCCTATTTTACAGAGCTGATGACAAAAAAGGGAGCCCACTGCCCCTGTCACAGCCTGCACTCAGACGCAGGCAGTCTGTCCATCAGCTCATCTACTGCCTCCTCTGCGTCAGACCATGAAAGACCTGGGCATGCCAGAGGGAAGTATTATTCTGGGACAGGCTCCTCACTCTAGCACACAAAAGAGTCGTCCTAAAAGGAGGCTGGGGGGAACTGGCAGGAAGCCAGGAGAGAGATGGGGCTAGGAGCCTTTGAAATAGGAAGAACAATAAACCCAGTGTGGCTGGAAAACAGGAAGTGATCCCGAACGACATAGGAGGGGTGAAGCTTTGACGGGTGTGGGCATGGACAGGTAAGGGCAGGTGAGAGCAGCATGGGCAGATGAAGGCAGGTAAAGGCAGGTGTCAGCAGGCATGGGTAGGTGTGAACATGGACAGGTGAGAGCAGATCTAAGCAGGCATGGGCAGATGTGGGCACGGACAGGCATGGGCAGATATGAACAGGCAGGAGCAGGTATGGGCAGGGACAGGTGAGGGAAGGTGTTAGCAAGCATGGGCAGGTGAAGGCATGAACAGGAGAGAGCAGGTATGAGCAGGTATCAACAGGTAAGGGCAGGTGTGGGCATTTGAAGACACCGGAAGGCTAGGCACGGGCAGGCACAGACACATGTGAACAGCTGCTGGCAGGATGAGTTAGGACATGCATAGACAGGTCTGGATAGGCAGATGCAGGTGTAGACACCCTGGGCAACAGGCAGCTGTTCCTCTCTCCCTTACTTACCTGTCTTCCCAAAGCTGTTACCTGTCTGTGCCCCACCCCCACTCTTTGAGCCTCCCATTCAACAACCTGCCCTGAGCCTTGTTTCATGCCAGGGCACGGCATCAGCCACTGGGAATAAACCCATTAATAAGGTGCATGAATAAATCACTGTAGCCCCTGAAGAGAGGAGCAGCTCTGAGTGCTGTAATAAAGTGGCGTGTGGATGCAGAGAAGGGAGCAATTAAAACTGCCAGCCAGAAGCTGGCTACTGGTACTCCAGCTGGGCCTGAAGGGCCACAGAGGTCATATCACCAAGTCCACAGCCTGGCACACATGCAGCCCTGGTTCTGCCTAAACGACAGAGCTGAGCAGGCCAGAACCTGAAGGGTCTTAAGGGCCTAGAGAGGAGTGAGGGCTGTACTTTAGCACCTATGTATGATAGGGCTATCGTATGGTCAGAAGAGCTTGTTAAAGAGACCCCCGTGTCCCTGTGCTCCTCAGCCTACCCCTGATAGTTTTGGGTTTCTCCATAGTGCCTCTCCAAGACTCTGAAGCCCAGTGAGCTCCTTTGGGATCCTTTTCTAAAAGTTCAGGTAGAGTAGCCTCTGGCATTTATGTCCCCATGTGCCCTGTAGGTCTGTCATTATGACTTAGTCCTTGTTGTTAAGATTTATTTGTTTATTTATTTATTTATTTATTTATTTATTTATTTTTGTCAGGCAGTGGTGCTGCACACCTTTAATTCCAGGACTCAGGAGGCAGGGGCAGAAGTTTGAGGCTAGTCTGGTCTACAAAATGAGTTCTTTGACAGTCAGGGCTACACAGAGAAATGATGTCTCAAAAACTTATTTTTGATGTATATGTATGAGAGTTTTGCCTGTATGTTTGTGCACCATGTGTGCCCGGTCATGTTGGATCTTCCGTAACTGGAGTGACAGAGTTCTGAGCCTATCTATGTGGGCACTGGGAACAGAATCTAAGTCTTCTGGAAAAGCAGCAGGTGCTCATAACCACTGAGCCATCTCTCCAGCCAGACTGTGATTAGCTGTGATCCCAAGTTGTGACAGAGCCATATAGGATGCTGAGACATCTGTCTAAAAAGCAAACACTGGATCTCCAGCTGTCTCCACAATCACAAATTCCTCCTTCCTATCTTGTACCATGCATGGAGACCCCTGTAAAGGCGTGAAAGCTGAAGGGGAGGATAAGGGAGGGTACTCAGAAGTGTGTAAATGTTGGGGGAAGATTGTAGGAACATATGTTAGGGTCATTAAAATAAATGAAGTAAAGGTAAACAATTTTTATTTAACCCAGACTTGGTGTCTTAGTTAGGGCTTTATTGCTATGAAAAGACACCATGATCAAGGCAACTCTTACGAAGGAAAATATTTCATTGAGGCTGGTTTACAGTTTTAGAAGTTCAGTCCATTATCATCAGGGCAGGAAGCATGGCAGTGTCCAGGCAGACACGGCGCTGGAGAAGGAGCTGAGAATTCGACATCTTGATCTGAAGGCAACCAGGAAGAAGACTGACTCTTCCACACTGGGTAGAGATTAAGCACGAGGAGCCCTCAAAACCTGCCTATACAGTGACACACTTCTTCCGACAAGACCACACCTCCTAATAATAACATTCCCCTGGTCCAAGCATATTCAAACCACCATACTTGGGTACAGCCATAAAAATATCCTTTTATGAGAAGACACTTCTCTGTATCTTCTGGAAGATTGATCTCAGATAAAGCTATCACCCAATAACAGGCAGAAAATCAAGAGGTCTCTCACTTGTCCTAGAATATAAATTTGCTACTGTTGCTCAGTTTGCAGATTAAATACCATGAAGATGGCAGAGAAAAGCATCTACTCCGGAATATTACTTTTCAATATCCAAACCCCCAAGTGCTTGGATTTCTAATCTAGAGCATTTGGGTAACTCCAAGAAGGCAACTGCTGGGATGTTAGGGCAGAAATGACAGTGACCTGGGGGAAAGCTGAAGTGTAGGTTGTCTGTGGAAACAAAGAAGGCAAAAAGCCAGGGATGACCCCTTGATAAAGCAAGGCAAACACCCCGCCACACACTTCAGCCAGCAGAGCAGAGCCTTTGGTGACAGTGGACAGCCCCCATCTGACCAGAGTAACATGCCCTGGTGATCATAAAGGCTGCAGGGGGGCCAGAACTCCACGTAAGTCCTGAGAGCCAGCCCTCATCAAGGTTCTCTCCTCCCCCATCCATCCGTCCGTCCGTCAGGCAGATTTATTAAGAGCAGCAGGAGCCTAGCAGAGCCTGGCTCACCTAGCAGCCCATCAATCCCACCAGGAGGCCGGCAGGAGACAGAATGTGTGTAAGGTCATTGGGAGATGGAAAAAAATCATTCACAGCACTCCCAAAATAGCCGATCTCCACTTTGCAGCAATTGTCACCTTCTTGGCCCTAAATCAAATTCTACTGTGAGAGGCAAACTCAATCTTCTCTCTACCAAGTTTTGCTTTTTATGAGATCGACAATAAGTTGGGGCGTGTTCAGAGAAAAGGCATTGAAGGTCACCAGAACTGGGAATTCCCAGGCAGCCCAGAGGGGACAGAGAAACAAGGCCATGAGAGGTAAGAGGACAAGGCCAGGGCTGAAGCTATCCGATGGTGACAGGAGTGTTCATATGGCATAGTCAGAACCCAGTGAACAGAGCTGTGCCCATGCACGGGAGACAAGGCAGAGTCCTGACTCCAAGATCCTTCACTGTCCCTACCAAGCACTTTCATGTGCCTTGTCCTGTGTGAAAGATGACAGGCACCATGCTACATACTGCATGCTACATGACAGTCAGGGGACAATAGTCCTCTGCAGAATGCCAGAAAAGCTCCTTAGACAGAAGAAAACGTACTCCTTTTTAGAGATGTTTCTCTGGATCCCCCTCTGAAGATTTCCTCTGACCTCTGCAGCAGGGTCTATGGACAGCTGGGGTTGGTGGACCCTTTTAAGACCTTTCTTGTGTGAGTTTGGATGTGTAGGAACACAACTGGCCTCTGCACACTAGACACCAGTGAAACCGACAGCCAAAGATAGTCCTGAGACCTGGGAAGGTAGTTCAGTAGTAGAGTGCTTTCTTAGCATGTGGGAGGCACTGGGATCCATTCCCAGCCACAGGAAAACAAAGCTAAACGTAACAAAAACAAACAACCCTTCATTTTCCAAAATGTCCTCTAGAGACAAAATGGCCCCTACTAAAAATCACTTCAGTAAGTTCTTCTGGGGTCTGAGGCATATGAGGGGCCCCTCCCTCTCCAGCTTCAGGCATCGCTGCCCAGCTTTCTAGTGTCCCATAATGTCATCTGCCTGGCTGGCATTGCTCCTCAAAGCCAGTGAGCATATAACTAAAAGCCTTATCAATTCTCTTTCTCAGATACACACACACACATGCACACACACACACACACACAGAGAGAGAGAGAGAGAGAGAGAGAGAGAGACTCACTACCTCTCTCTAGCCATGTAGCACAGCGTCTTTAGAAATAGGTTCACCTCTATCACTGCTGGCTGGTTTGACCCGGAGCAAAATTCATGTAAGGATGTCATTGAGAAAATGGTTATAGTAATAACAATCTTCCTAGGGCCATAGTAGCAAGAAACTGTTCTGACACAGGAAAAGCATCTGTGGTCTCATTTGTCTGCAAGGCAATGAGAAGTCAATAGGCACGTACATAAAAACCCTCAAAAACAACTCGAATCAAGGTGGCAAAGCATGGCCTTATGAAGCAAGCAGGCAAATGTTATTTTGCTAAATGCTCATGGTGTCAAATTGGCATCTAAATATTTGTGTTCAGACCCAGAGACCTGGGCTGCTCTCAGTATTGGTCGGAGAAGCTTCTTTGTCCAGTGGGAGGCAGCCAATGCTGAGAGGAGTGACTGCTCTGAGGACTGAGAGGAGGAGACAGAGTGCTCAGTCCTAAATAGGGCATCTTTTCCACCCACCTGCCCACCTCCACCAGGGCTCAGTAAACCTTGAGGAAGAGGATGAGGGAAAGAATGTAAGCTGCTGGGGTGGGCTGAGAAATGCAAAACGAAGGACTTGGCGTGGATATTGTTCCCATGAACTCACGCCAACTCGGCTTCAGGCACAAGACCTACACAAGATCAAGCTGGCCAAAACCCAAGCAGAGAAGAGGCAGATCTTTAGGTCCCATCCCCTACTAAGGATCTATTGGCAGTTATCAGCTACTTAGGGACAGAGAATCCTCTTTATCCTCTTCTCCCCTTCTCCTCCTCCTTCCCCCTCCTCCTCTTCTGCATTGTTGTTGTTGTTATTACATGTGTGTCCACTGGTTGCTTTCCACGCTTCAGTGGATAGTCGCACCCCATACACAAATAAGCAGCGTGTGCTAATTGGACTCAGTTGGTTATTTTAAAAAGTGTTTGTTGGGGGTGAAATTGGAAGGATGTTGTCATGCTGAGGTGAAATTTGGAAAGAGTTAAAAGAATTAAATGGGGAGTAGATGTGTTCACGTTTCGCGTTATATTCTGAAATGAAAGTCTCGAGAACAGAGAGAAGTTTATTTTAAAATGCTGAAATGATCACTTCTTAAAAAGAAGCAAGCAAAATCCAATGTTTCAGCTAAATAAGAGTCAATGAGAAGTTAAAGGGGAGAGTGACAGGTGAACATCTACACCACACACACATGTACAATCAATCACACACACATACATGCATGCACATGCACATGTGCACACATATATGCACACACACATACACACATATGCACAGGCACACACCAATCCCAGCAAGTTATTACATGTGTAGTACCAAGCACTTCACCCTCTGACATTCTTGCCAGGTTAAGCACTCACAGAGAATATGGAGATACTTCCTCTCCTATCAGAGGAGGACTGAAGGAGAAAAAGAAAGGAGGGATATTTAAGATTGCCATGAAAACCAACTTCAGAAGGTCCAAACTTCAGATAATCACCTATTCTGACAAGGGATGCTAGCCCAGCATAGCCCCAGGCTTCAGACAGTGCATCCCAGAGAACTTTATAACTTTTACTGTTCTGCTAAGTCAAGAAACAGGGTATGGGGAATGGGATTGGCCTAGTAAACAAACAAATACAAAGTTCTGAGGCGTGTCCTGCTCCTTTAACAAAACCTGAATCATGTTCCAGTTGATGTTCCCAAGAATGGCTAAGAATGGCTAATTCTCAGCTAAGAATGGGCCCCTGAAGATGACCATATCTACTAGTGAGGGTCCATTAGATGAGATAGAACCAGCAAAATGAATACTTATTAAAAGGGCTTCTATTAGATTGGCTTATATGGTATGATCTGGAAATTCAGGAGTGGCTGCCTTTATACTGGAGAGGCAGAGAAGCCAGTAGCTGCTCACTCTGAGTCTGAATGGTGCAACAGTCCAATCTTGCACCAAAGGCCAAGACAGCCACTGGGTTCCAGTATGTGTTGGAAGCTCAGACAAGTTGGGTTCTGATACCAGTGAAGAAACAAGGCAGAGCAGCAGCAGCAGTGAACTAGATGAACTCACCAACAAGACAGGAAAGCAAAGAGGCAAAAAGGTAAGCTCTCCTCAGACTTCCGTCTATATGCTTTGTTCCTGGGAGGTGCTGCCCACATTTGGGATAGGTCTTCCTACTTCAAAAACACCCAGTCAAGGAAATCTCTCCCAGGTATGCCCAGCCGCTTAACTCTTAGTTGAGTCCCCACCCATCACACTAACTAGCCCTCCTTAAAGGCATAGCCTTTAAGGAAACCATTCACTATAGGGAATTCTGAGGATTTAGCCACTGGTGGATTCAAGTCCACAAATATTCTACCACTTGCTGAGTAACTATAGGCCAGTCCCTTCTCCTGGGGACTGTAGTGAGTCACAAATGTGAGGGGCTTGCCCTAGATGACATTGAATTTCATCCACCGATGATATCCTATAGAGCTAAGCATCAGTCTGAGGTATAGGGCCAGGCAGTGTTTTGAATGCTGTGTGTGTGTGTGTGTGTGTGTGTGTGTGTGTGTGTGTGTGTGTATGCATGCAAATACACATGCATACCTGTCTGTCTGTCTGTCTGCAGGGTCCTTCACTGTTCTCACATCATATGCCAGCAAACTACAAGCCATTGACACCTCAGGTCTAGGTTCTCTGCTTTCGAAGGACATCAGCAGTCTGAGAAACACGCAGCATCTTCAGTCTGCATAAATTTGCCTGGGGAGCAACTGCTAGGTTCAATGTGTACATATTGTAGCCTGCCAAATATCGGATGTGGCATTGTCTTGCAGAAAATGTGCACCTCATTCATCCAGGAAATGTGATGTGCCACTTAATAAATGAGTGCAGGAGACGGATGCTTTGGGAGAATTATTGTCTTCTGGTGATCACATAGGCAGATTGTGGGGGAAAAAACAGGTTATTTTGTTATAGCCAAAAGAAATGTCAAATACTCAAGAGTGTTTGCTCCTAGAGTCACAGACAGGGCATCCTGGGAAAATGGTTTCTTTAATTCTGTATAAGTAACAGAATAATTGAAAATATCCATTGTTCTCTCTAGCTCACCATTGTGGGATGGTGGATTATTGGGAGCTTTTGGTTTGGATTTTTGTTGTTGTTGTTTTTTTTGTTTTGTTTTGTTTTGTTTGCTTGGTTTTTATGTTTGTTTATTTGCTTGCTTGCAAAGCCTATCACTATTTGAGACTTTGCTAAATACATTTTCATTTTATTTGTATGTAACCATTTGGTGCACACACGTAGATTGTGTGTGTGTGGGGGGGTGAATACAAAAGCAGAAGTCAACTTTGGGGCTGCTCTTGGGAGCCATGGTTTCTTATTGGCCTGTAGCTCACCAATCAGGCTAATCTGGATGGCCAGTGAGCCATAGGGATGTACCTGCCTCAGCCTGCCCATATCTGAGATTATAAGCACACAACTTTCCTAGCTTTTTGTATGGGTTCTAGGGTCTGAACTCAGATCCTCATGCTTGCATGAGTGCTTTACTTCTCGTGTGTGTGTGTGTGTGTGTGTGTGTGTGTGTGTGTGTAAAGAGGCTATGGAATAGAGGAGGCATAATACACACATATACACACACAGACACACACAAAAGACTATTGCAATTTGCCTTCTGGCTACTCAAGGATTTTCCTGTCTCTCCCATCTTTCTATTAAGTTGAATGTCTTCTATTGGCCTCCATGAAAACTGACCTAAGAAATCAGTAAAATAGTATCATTCCCTTTCTGAAAAATTTTCCATGATTCCTGTCAAGTTCAAGTCAAATTCCCCTACTAAGTCCTTCACAGTCGCCAGGGGTTCTTCCCTGGCCCATCCCCGTTGATCTCACCTATGCCTTGGCTCCCAGCCCATTTCTTGGCACCGGTCACCCTGTGGAGCATTTCTCTACTCCTGACTACTGAACCATATCTTTTTTTGTATCCCAGGCCTTTCCATGCTGCATGCTCTTTCCACTGCCATGCCTTTAATAAAACAAAAGCCCCCCAGTTTGCTGGTTTTGAGCACAGGGCCTGCCATACTTCACAGGTGGCCCATCACTACAATTGCTAGGGTGAGTGGAAGCTATTGGGATGAGAGGAATGTGCTGGGACACTGGGAAGCCACTGGCCATCCTGAATCTGGGAGAGGAAAAAAAAAAAAAAGCAGCTGTAGGCAGGATCTTCTGTGGCTTCAGCAAGTATGCCACTCAAACCTGGACAACTGGTCTACCTGGACAACTGGTCTAGCTGCTGCCATTGCCAAGATGTTGGGGAAAGACAGGCTGCAATCAGAGTCACATGGGTGGAGGTAGGGAGAATGGATCTGTGAGTGCCTGAAGAGGTTGCTGGTCCCTGCCCTGGAGAGCAGAAGGGATTCCCAAGGAGGGTAAGAGATAGTCGGTGGAGAACGGTGCCATAAAATGATGTCTTCTGGACATAGCAATGTCATTGTCCTTAGGAACTCAAAACGGCAATAGTCACCTGCACAAAGCCCACACAAGATCAAGCCAGCCAAGATTCCAGTGTGGCCTGAAGAGGGCCTCATGAGCTCCTCTCAATAGCTGAAGAGTCCATGTCAGTTGATTGCTGCTAGAGAAGGTGGGATCATTTTTCTTCAGTGATAGAGCTGCTGGTAGGTTGCCCAGATTCATGGATACAGCACTATTTGGACTCAATAAACTCAGTAGGGGATGTGGGAGAAAAATAAAGAGGAGAAGATGTGGGATGTGAAAGTATTGGGGGGGGGGTCATAGGGGAGTGAGGGAGAAGTTAGATATAACCAAACTATATCATATGAATGAATGAAATAGTATAGGTCCAAATAAAAAATATTTTCAAGGAAAGTAGAATGTGAGCTGATCACCCTACCCCATCACAATGGAAAACGGGCTGAACACTAAGCATTGGTAAGCAAGAAGCAGTATTTGCTCTCTTCTGACAGTGCATGTCATTCTTGAAGCACATGCTGCTTCAAGCTCCTTCCTGCTGCTATGATTTTCTCACCATGATGGCCTGTGGATTGAGTTGAGTTGTGAGTTGAACTACACCCTTCCTTCCTCCCTTGAGTTGCTTTTTTTTTCCCAGAAAGCCTTATCATAGCAGAGGGAAAAAAACTAAGACATTCAAATATATTTTTATAGGACATTAAGGGAAGGGAAACAACAGGATATATAAGACAACATGTTAAAAGGTGAAACAACAGGATGTTGGTGGGGAGGGGATGAAGTAGTCTATCCTTCAGGGAAGTTCCTTAAGACAGGAAGCAAACATCTCAAATAGCTTCAGGAAGTCCCTGAAACTGACCAGATTCATTAGGCTCCTTCCTCCCCAAGAGTATAAAAAGAGTAAGACCTGCTGAAGATCACTCTCAAACAAGCTAAGTTTCTTAGAAGAGGCTCAGACTCAGCAGCCTGAAAGAAGCCTGAGATCAGCCAAACTGCCTAGAAAAAAAAAAAAAAAAAAAAGATAAACCAAGCTATATAGAAAGACTAGATCAATTAAGCCAAAAGGAAAGGACACTGTTCAACCTGTTGAGTTTCCTGCAGGCTGTGTACTATGTGTGTTCCAGGTTCCCAGCTTTCTGAGCTGTTATCTGGGCTTTAGTGATGCAGCAGTCTTTGAATCATTTCTGGCCCTATAAGTAAACCCTTACCCATACTCCTCTAAGCAGCTACAATAACGCATTGGTTCACCAGGTTGGACTTTGGCGACATCCATACTTGGTCTGTTGTGGGTTCTCTATCTGGGGTGAGTAGACATGCATTCACATCTCCTCAGGAAGAGGGTCACATAACAAAGCAGTGTGGCATGCTGAGGAGGATCAGAACCCCAGCTGAGGAACCTACCGAATTCGACATATTCTGGGCAGCGTGGAGTCACAGGATCAGGGGAGGAGGAGTGGGTGAAGGGTTTTAAACTCTCACAGAGGCTGTGTGCAGTATCCCCAGAGATAATCTACAGACACATCCCTCCACTGTGTCTTTAGAGATATGAAAGCAGCCCCTCCAGGCCCTTAGATTATTTCCAGAAAAGCTTGTCTTCACAGAACTGGTAAGCAAGACAACACAAGAAACATTCTCCACTTGGAGGCTGATGGTTTGAGGTCGAAACATCTTTGGTATCATCCTAGGCTGGTGACTATAGGTAAGGATAAGCTTGGTGCAAAGTCCCCATGTCAAGTCTAACAAAATGCTTAACTGAAATGGGGATTATAAATGACCTTGGAATGCAAGGTCTACTCTATCTCTCTGAGCCTTGGTCCTTCTCCTATAAATTTGTCACTTTAGGGATATTTGTACAAGATGGTGGGAGCACCACAAATGGTTTCATGATTAATTATCCTTTGTGGATAAAAGGAATCAGTAGATACCAAGCACTGCAAGAAAGTTACCATGTAATCAAAACATCTAGACCTGAATTTTCCAGTTTGTAGCCCTTTGCTCTCAAAAGTGACCTGTGTCAATCATTTCTTCTGTTGGGTCCAGAACACCTGGGGTTAGTGTTACAGCCACCCCCAGGAGAGGGGATCATGGAACATCTTAGAATTGGGCCTGGCAAGAGATATATCCCTGCGTTCCTGTCCAAGACCCCACCAGTCTAAAGCATGGGTCCAGAAAGGTATATTCTCTGGGACTACTCCTCTGAAAAGCTGGGAGGATAATGGACAGGTGTGTTCCAGGACACAGTACAAGGATAAAAGCACATGCTAGGTCTCTTCCCATCTCTAAGATGATGAAGTAGCCCCTGGTGACTCCAGACTCCTGTGGGTAATGACACTGTACTGTAGGAGTTGGGGGACAGGACTTTCCTCTAAAGTAAAGAAAGAGAGTCACAAGTCAGCAAGGCAGATTAAGGCTAGAAGCCAGTTTCCAGTTTCAGCAGGACCTGAAGTAATAAGAAAAGAAATAGACAGAAGATCCATCATGAGGCCCAAATCAAGGCAGCTCACCCCAGCCAATAACTGCTCAAGAACTTTTAAACTTGTGCTTGTAGGGTTGGTGTTCCTGAGGTGTCCCTGCCCCGTCCAGTCTAGAAATGACTGTATGGTCTGGATCTAGCCAGATTTCAGGGAGAAAAAAAAAAAAAGGAGAAGAAGAAGGAGAAGCCATAGTTTGTGTGTCTAAGCCCAGCCCAAGCTCTCCAGGCAGGGTCCCCTGTGTGGGCTCAAATGACATTGGTCCTTTTTGATACTGAATTCTGATTTCTCAACCTGTGACTGCTGGGACATCTTCAGTGAGGGCACCTGGCCTTCCATAGCTCTGCACATTCCTGAGAAGCTAAAACAATTTAGAATGAAAAGATGCAGGAAATAGGACCAGTCTCAAAACTAACCAGGCACCCAATGTCACCAACTTAGGGATCCTGTCCCCACTTGTGACATGAAAAGATTCTGACTAGTATGTGGCACACATTGGCTGAGCGCTCCCTAGATGGAGTATTGTGGGAATTTACGCCAGGCTGATATATCCTTGGCTTCTTCTGGATGTCTGGCCCATTGGAAGTGTTGGATGGATAGTTCTGGAATGTATTTGTTGCTGGGGAGGACTCATTCCTTACTGAAGAGAATCAACATTCGAGTCCCTGAAGAACTGTGCAGTTGTTTTTGAAAAGCAGGAATGGAAATTACTGACCTTCAAAGCAAATTTGAGCTGAGGGTGTGCCTGAAACAAAACACACACACACACACACACACACACACACACACACACAGACAGACACACACAGCCCGAGATAGGGGCTGTGAAAAGACAGGAAGGCTTTCCAGCTTTGGGGTTGCACCCAGAACTTCTCCCAGAGCCAGGAGGAGGTGGAGTCAAGGCAGGCTTAGAGTGACACCTGCTCTACCCCCACATGGCCTCTTGGGGGTGGGGGCAGCTAGGTAGTCAATCATCTTTTGACTGAGGCTGGCTTCTTTTAAGCTGATTTCTCTGCTTGGGGAGCCCTGGGGTCCCACAGGGACAGAATATGAACAGGGCTCCAGCCAGCCAGGCCAGCAAAATGGTTCATGGTAGGTGGCTGGACAGCCACATTGATCCACGTGGGGTGGTGGCGGGAGGCCAGCCTGCTGTGCTCAGCAGGTACCTCTCTCTCCCCAGGCCTGCAGGCCAAGCTGCCTATGCAGTCTTCGGAGTGTCTGTTTGCAATTACAGCTTGTTTTGATTATTAGGTCAGAATTTCATCTCCATGGGCTTGTGATAAAAGGCCAGAGCACGAGGGGGTTTGTCATCCCAGATTTAACTCTCCCTCTCCGTGTGTGTGTGTGTGTGTGTGTGTGTGTGTGTGTGTGTGCAGGAGGGAGGTAGCTGTGAAGGGCAGCCCAGAATCTGTGAATGCAGTGACCTTGTGCCACTAAGGGATTGGGGGGCCTTGGAGTCTCCTAGGAGCCCCACCCTGGGAAGAGGTCACAGTAGGCTGTCTTTTGACTCATCTCTAAGGGAGCTAGTTGCCAAAGCAGAGAACAGATGGAGAAGAGACAGGAGTGGGGACAACCCTGCCAGCCTAAGCCTAGGCCTAGGAGGAGCCTTGGAAGTCAACTGTCCCACCCCTAGCAGTGTTCTGTTGCCTCTACAGCAGCTTCAAGCAGTACTTGGGCAATTAATACTCTCCTTCCTCCAAGGATGGCGAGCTCAGAATCTTTGCATGCCACAGAAGTTAATTGATTCTAGAAGGGAACACATCTTCTCTCAAACAGTGGTGACCCTGGGGCTTCTAAGCCTTCTCCAGCAATCATCCCTGCTTCCTAAACACCATGAATGTACTAGGGCCTCTGCTTCCTAGTCTCCTGAGTCACTATGGTGATCCCTGTGCAGTCCCCAGAGCAAACCGGATTCCCCACCTCCCTCCTTCCACACACACACACACCTCTCTTCATGAAGGCTTTGCTACTTCTGCGTAGCCCCAACTCCAGACCTTCTTTGAGCCCTGAAAAAAAAAATGCTGTCACAGGGCATGTGTCCCCTTGAGCCACCTTCCTTTCCTCTCTCTCCAAAACAGCTCCATTGACATTGCTAGGAACCCAAAGAACTGAAAGAGGAGGGGGGGGAGGAGCAAACATTGCAGTCCTTGTCCCCAGCAGTCACTCAGACTGCCCTGTAGCAAAAGCAGGCAGGATGGGGGACTGACAGAATGGAAGCAGGCAGAGACAGAAGGACAGACAATGAGAAGATGACAAACGAGAGAGATAGACTCCAAGAGGGACAGTGAGAGATGGTCAGAAAGTGAGAGAAGAATAAGAGAGACAGGCACAGAGACAGATGGTGATGGTGAGAGCAACAGGAAAACAGAGGTAGAGCTTGAGAAAAGAGCAGGGAAGAGACAGACAGACAGACAAACAGACAGACACCGGGAAAGATGGAAGTCTCCTGTAGAACCCTCAAGGGCTCACCCATACAGATGTTCCTTACCCACATCTGTATCACACTGCTTCTGGAAGACACGTTCTGTTCTTATTGGTAAGATGAATGATCCCTTTGCAACACCACGGGACCACCAAGCCAATCAGAGTTAATGGCAGCTTGTTGGATGTCCAGCCTAGAAGTGGTCTAGCTCAGGGAACACGGCGGTGCAGGCAATATCAGTGTTCTACCAACTGGGTCATTGTGATTGGAAAAAGCTATTTTTGTTCACACCGGTCACAGGTTCGAGGAAGATCACTGACAATGGGGTGTGCATTCTTCCTGCTACCCAGACCCCACCCCCCGCCAAGTTCCAGGTCCCCAGGTGGCCTCCGGGAAAACTGAAGTCACACTGACACTGAGCAACTCAGAGGGTGACATGTAGGTTACCTTCCTATTTGCCCAACCAACCCTCTGTTTTTTCTAGAGGAAGATTGCTTGGTTCCTTCCAGTTCACCTCACTAGGCCCACCGTGTGCACAAGGAGCTGCAATTGGGGACCATTCTCAGAGATGCAATCAGCGTCCGTGGTGGCCCTGATGATGGCTCCATCCTCTCTGGCTGCTCCCATCTTACCTGCCTGGGCCTTGAGTCTGTCCTTCAGCTGAAGACCTTGTTTTCTTCTCCCCTTCAGTTTGGCTCAGAACTAAGGTCTCAGTTCTGTATCCCTAAAATCTCTAAGTAACTGCACTGCTCACCAGCCACCTCTGGCTAACCAGAGCCTTATGCCAGTCCCCACTCTACACTGGACTCTCTCTGGGATTCTCCATACCAGCGGTGTATACCTAGCACACAGTACCCAGCAGGTACCTAGCCACACAGTGGGCTTTGTGTGTTCAGAACCACAGTTGCATCCCAGTAAGGAACACGCCTGTCGCCTGTTCCTCGTGACAAGACCGCAGCTAGGCTCACTCAGGTATATTCCTGGCCACCCCCTTACCCACCACATGCCCAGCGTGGAGCTGGCTTCTGTCTGCTCAGAACCTGAAGGAAGAAACAGCTCTCCAGAAGCCAGCCAAGGCCTAGCCTGGAAATTTGGCTTCCTTCTCTCCCAGTTGTTCTGAAAGATTGGATTGATTTAATAGGAATGCTTCCTAACGCGTGAACAATTATTATTGTTTTAAATTAGGAAGAATAAAATTCCACCATCTTTCTCCCTAAAGCTACTTCAAGAGAGGCCACACTGTAAATTCACAGTGCCCATGAGGAGCTAGACAAACAGCCAAAGCCGCAGCAAGGGTTTGGGGGGAGGAGGGGGGGTCTCCTTTCCATATTTTTCCCTTAAGGAGAGAGGAGAGAACTAGGAACAGGGAGGGATTTTTTTTTCTTTTTCTTTTAAAACAGAATCTTATAATCCTTTCCTGTCCCTCCTTCTAGCTACACAAGAGACGCTTGAGGTGGAACATGTTAAGCTGTGAGAAGGAACAGGAGGTAAATCTAGCTACTCATGCTGCTGCAGTGGAGAAAGCAAGATTAAGAGCACTGTGTGTTTCTGCAGCCTGGATCCCGCTCCCTCCCTGACCCCTCCACCTTGGCAGGCTCACCCTGCTGTTTATAGCTATTTCAAGTGATGGTGGGGGAATAGCCAGTAAATTCCAGCTGTAGCCCATTAACTCAGTGAGCATGGCCAGTGCTATCCCTGCTGTGGCCCTATCTCTACCTGAGTCCTGGACATGAGGTTCTCAGGGGATTGTTCTCTCTCTCTCTCTCTCTCTCTCTCTCTCTCTCTCCCCCTCCCTCCCTCCCTCTGCAATATCATGAGATTAAGATGTCCCCTTCAGATTCCCAGAGTTAACTGGGACAGAACAAGGTCAGATAAAGGCCCCAAGCCAACTAATGTCATTGTCACCAGAGGCCTTGTTTACTTACATACCCCTGGACCATGTGTCCACACAGCAAGCAGATACGGCTGATGGACAGCTGCCCCCGGAACTCTGATGTATGCTGGAATGGGGGCTGCACTGCTTACTGTCCGGTTGCCATGGCAGGTCCCCCTCACAGTGTACCTCTCCCACTCCCAGGTGACCAGACTCCATCTGTCACAGATTCTGCCTAAGAGTCTACAGGAGACTTTCCAAGGCTGAGTCAGAGTGTCACATGCAACCACCAAGTCTACCCCTGATGTGATAAACAAGTGGCAGGCATGGGAATGTGATCCAGCGCCTGGACCACATGGTGATAAATGCAAGTGTGGAGGTAGCTTCAAGGTACGAGCAGCGAGAGGCAGTTCCTATCTGAGTCTGGACTTCATCTCATCCCAGATGTGCAGCCTTGGATCTGAAGCTTAGAGAGAGAACGGGGCCTGCAGGGGGTGGGGGAGTCTGTCAGTTCAGGGCTGGAAGATCCATCACTTGGGTGGTTTTGTTGTTGTTGTTTTGGTTTTGGCCACTTCAAGACAAGGTTTCTCTATGTAGCTCTGGCTGTCCTGAAACTCACTCTGCAGACCAGGCTGGTCTCGAACTCAGAGATCTGCCTACTTCTGCCTCCTGAGTACTGGTGCCACCACTAGCTGGCTCCTTGTTCTTGACGGAGGCATGGTAAGGATTCCCTTTCATGAGAAAAGGCTAGAACCACAGAAGGGTTGTGAGTAGAGGCATACCTAGGTATTACTGGGAAAGGCCTTTACTACTTGCACGTTAAGAATAGACAGAGCTTGTGCCTTGAAGAGGGACTGGGGGCAAAGGGATGTTGGTCATTGACTGTCAATGTTTATTGAATCTAAACTGCTCCCTGACTTTCTGTCTCTAAGAGCCATCAAGTGCACACATGCATGTGTGAATGTGCATGTGTGTGCACTGTATACATATGTGAGACAGTGTGGGTGTGGGTGTGCATATGTGCACAGACATGTGGCTGCGGTCCTATATCCTCCCAGGCTCAGCCAGGCCACTCCTGCTAATGTTTTCCCCTAGAAGCACTTCTAGCTTAGGGAAGGCTCTCAGCACTGTGACTCCCCCATTGCAGCCTGGCCACACCCTTCCTTCATGGCCAGGCCATTGGGAACTCCGGCTTGGGTTGAGGTGGTCTGCTTGGACATGTGTTGGGCTACCTAGACAGTGCTGCTGTGGTTTCTTCACTGGGGATCCTTGGGAACAGGAAGTGGGCACTGAGTATCTGAAGTCATTGGGCTAGACAGGGTGAGAAAGAAAGTCCTTTGGAATAATACACATCCAGTGTACAACCCAGTCCTCTGAAGGGAATGAGGATGTGGGACAGGAAAGATTCCTCAAATCAAGGAGGAGTTTAAGAAAGAATCTTCCCGAGACTGAAGAGCCCCTCTGCAGGGGAGGAGAGGCAAGCTCCTGCCAATTCTTGGCCCCTCCTCTGTGTACTGTCACAAGGCCACGAGGAAGTCTGCAGACAAAGCCCTCCAGGTCAGCTCCTGGTGGGGACAGGGGGTTCCTGGGGAGGGGTGCTTATCCTCTGGACGTGCTCTTGTTGAGAGGGTTCTGGTCTAACTAACTTCTTACAGAGCCAACCTTCAGTGCTTCAGACCTGTACCTTCCATTGCCCAGAGGCAGGAGGCAGGAGGCAGACATGGTGTGTTGCAAATGTGGAGGGAAACGATGGGTAGGGATGACGGCACAGAGTGGGATGGGAGATAAGGGAAGGCTGGTGAGGAGCAGCTTCTGCTGTGGACCACAAAAGGTGCTTGGAGGAAAGGGGGGAGGGCTCCTCAGCACAGAGAAGCCTCTAAAGAGAGCCCATGGACTCCTGAGCCCTGGGTATGTATCTTCACAGCCAAGACATGGTCACAGTGAACCCGGGAGTCTAGCAAATGTTTATAAAACCTTTCCATATGCAGTTAATGATCCTGATTAGGACCCGAGAAAGTGTTCATTTGTGTTCCGTCCCAGCTTTAAGGAGCGTTTTATTATTACACACCATTCCACAAGTTAATGAGAGAAGCTGTAGTCCATTTGTTGGCAAGGACTAATGCTCGCCCGGGGAGGCCAGCAGTGGGGCCTTTGTCCTGTGCCTTGGAGTCTAATTTCCTTGCTCCACCTGTCTGCCCTGCTGCCCCCACCCTCCCACCACCAGATGCCACTATGAAAGATGTCACCTTGAGGGTATCATGACCCCAGATCACCGTGCCTGGGGCCTTAGTCAGACCAGACTGGGCTGTCTGCTCTCCAGAGGGTGGAAGCTTTGAGAGCTGGTTGCCTGGGCTCCTGTTGTGAATTGAGATTCTTCAGCAGGGACCAGTTGGTCTGCAGAAGTGTCTTTGGAAGCCTGCGTGCCAGTCTTGTCTCTGCCCCAGTCACATGACCTTGGGCATGTGGCATCAGTTTTGTTCAGCATCCCCATTTATGCAATAGGTATATCACTTCTCCCTCCAGGTGAGTTTTATGCACACAACAAGCACCGCCTGTGAGCAAGTGTTCTGTGTGTTGTCAGGACACATACAGAACACTTCCCCTGAGGCGCTCAGAGTTTAGACGAGGAAACCTCATACACTTGTGGGACACCAGCAATGAGGCCAGACAGGGCTCAGTCACACAAGCGTGCGCTTGTACAAAACACTGCTCATCTGTGTGCCTGGACGTGAAGCTAACCTAGATTTTAAAATATCAGGGAGAAGATTTCATGGACAAAGCATTTTCTGTGTAAGTTTGAGGACCTGCATTTGGTACCCCAGCACCCACATGCGTAGTGACCAACCTATGATCCCCAGGGCTCTAGATATAGAACAGGCTAGCAGGAGCAGACAGGACAGCTCAACTATCAGGATGATAAGGCCCAGGTTCAGTGAGCATGCACACCCCATACCTGCACACAGGTGCACCCACACATGCATACAGACACGGAATCGTGTACATACAAAAAATATATCCTTAATCCTTTTTTAAAAAGAAATCAAGTTCTTTTTCTTCTGTGGATGTGACTGCTTCCCTCCCTCTGAGCCTGTGTCAACGCCATCCCCCCTACCTGCTAACCACTGGCCCCATTTCAGGGTCCACCTTAAAAAGCATGTCTCCTCCACAGCAATGCTAACATACCTGCAGAGAAAGCCTACATTTGCTGTTTCCTCTTTCCAGGAAGAGACAATACACAGACTTTTCAGTGTCTGTCTGTCTGCACCGTCACTAAATAATAAGCTGTCTTAATGGCGGGTCTGAGCTACAGCAGGGCACACCGTAGGTACTTGTTACTTACTCGCTGAAGATTTCATTCTAACCCCGTCTTAGTTCATGAGTCATAGCTACTGCAAACCTGTCCCCGGGCACACAGTCAGTCTACAGTCAGCAGAAGAGCCAGGACCAAGCCTGCCCAGCCCATGAAGAGGCCGTTACCATCCCCTTATAAGAGTATGAACAGCTCCCCAAGGGAAGAAGTCTAACATAGCCGAGAGTCTCTCCTTCCCAACCATCAGCTCATCTGTCCTCAGCCAGCGTGTCGGGGCCTCTGTCCACTCTTCTGCTTCCCCAGAGCACTGCTGTTTGTATTGTCAAAGGCTTGTCACAGACAGCTGACAAGGGAACCTTGGCCCCAGAACCACTTAACAGAGCTTTGGTTCCTTGGATCGTTGGCCTGTAAACACTTCAGTTAGAAACTGCTCACACACAAGGCCTCAGTTTCCCTCTCCCTGAATAAGCAAATGAGCAACTATTTACTGACTGAACACAACTGTAGAAGGAAGTAGCTCAGTATTCAACTTGCTTGTCTGAATCCAGTTTTTGGTGTCCTGTACCTCACTCCCCTTTGTAAAGTGAGGGGCCTCCACTCTTACTTTCCAGGCCTGTGGTTGCTTAGTCCTAAGCACTGAGTACCTAGGAAGGTGAACTCAACTTTTCTCACAATCAGTGGCTTGGAGCCATGCCCACCCTTGACACGGTGGAGGACAGAAACATGTCGTGTTCATGATGGATGACGTCAGCCCCTGGCTGGCACTGGCCTCCAGGATGTCATGACACCACAGACCACACACAGGGAAGGCCTTGGGCTCTGGCTGTGACATCTTCAGGCTGCAATGACCTTGGCTACATCATGAAGGCAGAAAAGGAAGAAACAGACCCAGATCAATCTGGCACTGACCCTACTTCTACCCTCCCAGCAACGCAATGGTAACCCGCAGATAAAGAGAAACCAAGTTGAAGAAAGGTGGGCTCCGGGCTCTGCCTGAGTGGTCTGAATAAGTTACTGTCCTGCTCATCTCCTGTCTTCACAGCAGCAAAATGGACATGTTAAACCATTCTCTACCTAACCCTCAGGAGACACACAGTGAGCCAGCAGTGGGCTACACTATCCTATCAGACAGTGGCCAGTAGTCCTGGGACACATGCCCAGAATGGTACTGCCATGACCTCCCTGGGACAATAACGTAATTCACCTGATTAGTTGTTCCACTTTGCTGTCTCATAGCCAGTCCAAAATCAGTGGGGTCAGGGTCAGGGTCAACTCACCCTTCCCACCCAGTCCCAAGTCGGTCCTGTCCTAATGATTACCGCTCTCCACCAGACCAGAGTCTCACTTTACGTGCCTGCCTCTCTCTGTCTCTGTCTCTCTCTGTCTCTCTTCTCTCCCTCTCTCCCCCTCCCCCCTTCCCTCTCCTCCCTCTCTCTTCTATCTCTCCCCCCCCGTCCCTCCCTCCCTCCCTCCTTCCCTGACTGCCTCCATATCTTCTAACAGACCCATCAACTCCACCTTAGAGACATCCCAGGCCCCCTCTCTCCATCGCTGCTGCCCACATCCAGAACCAAGCTGTAGCCACCTGGAATTGAACTATACAGAGTCACCTGGCGCCCCTCCAACTTCAACTCATGGTCTCCTACTTTCAATTAATTTGGAAAGTAATTGGATCCCATCAATTGTCTGTTTAAAACCCTCTGAAGTCTCCTCATCTGGTTGGAATAAAACTTGAGCCCCTTTCCTGCCTTGCAAAGCCATATGCAATCCGACTGCTGGCCCTGGGCCATCACACTCCCTCCACACTGAGCCAAAAAAAAAAAAAAAAAAAAAAAACCCAAAAACAACAACAACAAAAAACCAGCCTTGAACAAGCCAAGGTCCTTAACTTCTACACGCCCTTCCCTGACCTTAGACTCAGATCTCAAGGTTCAGTGTCCCCTCCTGCAATGGTTCAAGTGTGGTTTATATGGTAAAACTTTGGTCCTTGAGGTATGCTGGTATGAAGGATGCTAGGCCTTTGAGAGGTGGCATCGAGCAGGAGGGAGGGAGGTCACTGGGGCACTGCCTTGTGGTGGTATTAAGGTAACTCTCCTGGGACCTCACTTCATTCCTGTAAGAGCCAGTTTTCTTTAAAGAACCAGTCCCACTAAAAATAGCTGGCTTCCTGATTTGTCTCGTCACTTACACACCCGCCATAATGCCATCTGTGCTGTGATATGGTAAGAGTTCCCGCCAGAGACATCACCAGATTCAGAATTCCAGCCTCTGAAACGAAGCTAAATAAATCTCTCTGTTACTCAGCCTCTAGTGTTTTGTTACAGGAACGGAACGCCGACCAGTCTATCTCTTTGGAGACACTCTCTGACCACCTTACCTATGAGTCCATAACCCATCCAGCTCCCTACACAGCCTTCTGAGAGCCTGTTTGTTATCTGATGCTCTTTCTCACATCCCTTAATACTAAGAACAAGAAGTGTTTCCCGGTGACTCTGCTTTGTCCGGGTACAAGTACAGAGTCCAGCACATAGTAGATGTCCAAGAAATATCTGCTGGCTTTATGGAAGAAGAAAAAGGAGGAGGAGGGGGAGGAGGAGGCATGGGTGAATGAGACAGAGTTTCAAGAGCCTGCATTGAGTGTGAAGGTTCACCTACCAAAGGAGACAGGATGCCTTGGATGGGTACTTCCTGAGCAAGGCAGTAGGGACAAATGGCTTTCCACCACTGGCCTCCATTGTGCTGTTCTTCTACCAAGAATGGCCTGCTCTCCTTTCCCCTCCCCACACCCTTTTCCTCCTATGTATGCACGCAGATCCTCATTCTTACCACCAGGCCAACCCTCCATCTGTTTGTTAACATGCTGCCCTTTAAGAGCTAGGACCAAGTCTCTATCACACCCAGATACCCACCACAGAGCCCCTAGGTCTGGCCATTGCAGGCATCACAAAAACGTTACCCAGGATCCATGCAACCAACCCTCAAAGACCTTGCCTGGCATGTTAGAAAGTTATACACAGATGAACATTCTGCCATTGAAGAACTGGTGAGCCAAAGGAAGAGACAGAGAATCCCATGTAAAAGCACACAGTTGTACTTTTTATGAAAATAGATGTCATAGTTAGGGTTGTTATTGCTATGATGAAACACCACAGCCAAAGCAACTTGGGGGGAATAAAGGGCTTATTTGGCTCATACTTCCATATCATTGTTCATCATTGAAGGAAGCCAGGACAGGAACTCAAACAGAGCAGGAACCTGAAGGCAAGAGCTGATGCAGAGGCCATGGAGGGGTGCTGCTTGATGGCTTGATCTCCAAGGCTTACTCGGCCTACTTTCTTATAGAACTCATAACTACTACCCTAAGGATGGCACCACCTATAATGATTTGGGCACTCCCTCATCAATCACTACCTAAGAAAACTCCCTACAGGAGATAAGAGAGATGGCTCAGTGATTAAGAACATTGAGTGCTCTTCCAGAGGTCCTGAGTTCAATTCCCAGCACCTACATGATGGCTCACAACCATCTGGAATGGGATCTTATGCCTTCTGGTGCCTGTGAAAACAGAGCACTCATATATATATATATATATATATATATATATATATATATATATATATAAAATAAATGAATTTTAAAAAGAAAAAAATTCCCTACAAGATTGCCTACAGCCCAATCTTACTGAGTCATTTTCTTAATTTAGGTTCCTTCCTCTCTGATGATTCTAGCTTGTATCAAGTTGACATGAAACCAGCCAGTGAAATAGACATAAAAAAACACAATGGAATTATAAGAATGAATGAAAACAAACCAAGTTTTGAAGAGACAGATGCAGCATGAAAAGTAATTATACAAAAGTTTAAAACCTGAAAAAATACTCTTTGTTGCTTTTGAACACAGACACACATGATTTAAAAGCATGAAGACATGTATGGAAATGAGACACACCATCTCCCAAGAAGAAGACAAAGGTTTGTAACTACAGAGCCAACACATGGGGCCATAAAACTGTTTTCTAAAAGAAAAATTTCAAGTACAGATGGTATAATATTAATAAAAGATATAGATCAGTGGGTGGTTCATAGCTGTTTGTTGCAATATGTCAATAGACTCTACGAGTTTGAAATAGTCAAAGATCATTTGAAATGAAATACAACAGAATTATAGCAAAGGTATCAGATCTGTTGTGTCTGATAAGTGAATGGACAAGAGTGAGATGAGGCAAGTAGGAGGACAGATGTGTACATGGGTGGGAGTATGGACTAGTGGTCCCTCAGAAAGGATAGATGGGTGGTGATGAAAAGATATGAATGGATGGATAGCAGAGATAGGTACGTGGGTGGATGGATGAATGGATGGATGGATGGTAATGGAAAGATATGAATGGATGGACAGCATAGATGGGTGGGTGGCTGGCTGGTGGATGGATGGATGGATGGATGGATGGATGGATGGATGGATGGATGGAGATGGAAAGATATGAATGAGTGGACAACATAGATGGGTGGGTGAATGAGTAGGTGGATGATTGATGGATGGATGGATGGATGGATGGATGGATGGTGATGGAAAGATATGAATGAATGAGCAACATAGATGAATGGGTGGGTGGATGGATGGAGAGTCATGTATAGGTTGGAGATGGATGAGTAGGCCAGTGTTTGGGTGAGTGAATGAATGAATGAATGAATGAGTAGATAAAGCATTGCTAAAGATTGTCATAGGATTGTGGTCAGTCCACTTGGCATCTGTTGAGCACCAAGACACATGTCAAGCCTGATTAAGCTCAGCCCTAGCCTGGTCCATACAGAGTTTTGACAGATGCCTTTCCTCCTCCCCCAGGAGGTCAAAACTGATGACCAGATGCAGGTCTTGGTGAGGAGACATGATGCAGTATACTGGGCTTAGATGTGAGTCCACTATGCTCAAGGGTCTCAGAGCATTCTCTGGACACAAGATGCCCATTAAGACCCTGGAGGTGAGGGGGGAGAGAGCTTGGTGTTCCAGGAAGAATGGTGTTGAAGGTAGGGAAGAATTCTGGGAAGGGTTACTAGCAGAAGAAACCACTGGCAGGATGATAACATCAGCAAGCAGACCTGTGGCCTGCCATGAAGGGTCTGAATTGCTACGTCTCTGGGAGTTGAAAGTTTGCTCCTAGGACACAAATGCACAAAATGAGCCAATTCTCAGAGTCATCTCACTAGCCTGAAAGGGAATTAGGACCAGGAATCAAATGGATCAAAATCTGTGTCCTCCGTCCACCAGTGACCCTCACTTCACCCCACTTTGGTTCCTGGAAGAATCAACCACAAATGATTTAGCTGCGGCCTGGTCCTTGCACGTACCCCCTCCATGTTGGGTTTTATGGCCCCAGTGCTGGGTGTGGGCTGGGGTGGAGCCCATGTGCCTGTCTGCATACCGGCCCTGATGGCAGCACACTCTCATCTCACCAAACAGTCCTCCGACAAGCATCGTTACTGCTCACTGCTGTCTCTCAGCTAACTAGGAAAGGGTTTTTCTAATTACATTTCCCTTGAAATCCACCCGGGTTTGAGTTAACACCTCTTCAGTCTGCCAAAACCTAAGTCATTTTAAAATTAGTTCTGGAGGTTTTGAAACACACACACACACACACACACACACACACACACAAATACACGCACAAACACACATCCCACTGGGATACTGAATTTTCAAGTTGTATATGAAATAGTCTCCCCAGAAGTCCAGTGTGGCTTTCCCTGGAAACCATGTGGGAGAGGCCTGGAGGGGAGGAGGGGGCCCACATCCTGGCTCACTGGGCCTCGTTCCCCTCAAATCTGGAGTGCAGCCTTCCACAGTGCTGTTGAATCGATGGAATCATGAATGCATTTTGCCCTGAGCAGTCTCTCTGATACTTTTTAAAACTGTGTGGATGGGAGGGAAATGTGATCCATATGGTTTTGAGTCATTAACACTTAAATCATCAAAATAGAGGGATTTTTTTTTCTTTCTTTCTTATTTATTTATTTTTTTTTTCTGGGGAAATTTCATATCCAAGGCGCCTTGAGCAGCTCTTTAATAAACTATTTAAAATTCTGTTGTTCCTCCTAAAACACGCAAGTGCACGCCCACATATGCAGCACACGTATATACACACACCCAGCCTCAGAAAGGACAGCAGTGGGAAACAGCCCACGTGGGGCCATCCAGCTCTAAGACAGTGGAAAGGCCTTGCAAGGTATCTGTTGAGCACACCGGAGGTGGGGGTCAGTGACCTATGCTCAGCCCAGCTGTCCGGGCTAAGAGTTCCATAGAACTTAAAACTCATCTGGAGGTGACCCCTAGTGATACAGAGGAGAAAATTGAAGCCCCAAAGAGTCTCAAATGCTTAGAGACTTGGTAGAAGACACAGTGGATGTTTCAGAATGAGATAACAACATAAGCAACCATGTCTGGCACATTTGTACCACAGGGCTGAATGGTAAGTCTGGAGACAGGGATCCAGGCAGGAGAGAGGGGTAGCATCTGAACCTGCGGCACATCCGTGGTTCCTCATAGCCTAGAGGCTTCAGTTTTCTGCTTCAGCCTGTAAGACAAGACTACCCAGGAAGGGACTATTTTCCCACAACACACAAGGCTTAGACTTGCAAGAATGGGAGACGTGGGGTGATTTGCTGAAATATCACTACAAATACTCTAGGGAGAAAGGGTATCAATGACACGGGGTTGGGTATAGAAGGAGTAAACACGAGGGGCATTTGATAGGACTGGAGGTCATATCCACGGAGCATCATTGAAGCTGTATTACATTTGTTCTTCCAGATTTGGGTGGCCATCACAAGTTCTTGACTTGAAGTAAGATCTCTCTAACCTTTGGCTTCTATTTTTATACTTCCCAGAGGCCACTCGGACTTTCTGCCTCCCTCTTGGAAGGACCCATGAGGTTTCCAAACTCACCCAGAGCATCCTCATCTCAATATCCTTAAGGTTATTCCATCAGTAACTTCCTTCTGCCACATAGCATGCATAGCATGCATTTACAGGTCCTGGGAGTTTGGAGGCCAGTGTCTTGGGAGAAGCAGGAAATTGTCCAGGCTGCTACAAGAAGGAAGTTTAGATTTATTCCTTTGTTTGTTTGTTTCTCTTTACTTTTTGTTACATTTATGCATTTTTATGAGTATATGCCTATATCCCTATGTGCCATCATGCATGCGTGAATACCAGAGGCCATCTTATGGGACTGGATTCTCTCCTTCCACCATGTTAAGCCCAAGAATTAAACAACTCATGTCTTCAGGCTAGGTGGCAGGTGACCTTATCTGCAGATTCATCTCCCTGCCAAAACTTAGATCTCTGACTCTGGTGACCAAGTGGTGCTTGGAACCAAAAGAGAAGATCAGTGGCTAGGCTAGTCTTGGTTTCCTTGCTGAGATAGTTGCCTGCAAGAAGCAGTGTAGAAGGAGGGTGAACCACCAGTTCAGAGGTTTCCAGTCTGTGGTTGGCTGGCTTCCCTGCTATGGAGCTGTAGAGAAGTAGAACAGTATAGTGGGAAGGAATACTAGTCAGAGGAGGACATGCTAGCCTAGAGACATGGCCAAAAGACAGAGGAGAGGGTGACAGGACAAGATACGACCACCAAGGATGTGCTCCAGTGGCCTACTTCTCCCACAAAGCACCCACTTCCACAAGTTTCCACTGCCTCCCAGTGACGAGCCCTGAACCCACCAAAGAATCAATCCATTAAGTGGTTTAAAGCATTTCCCAAAGCCTACCAGCCAGCTGGCAGCCAAGCTCCAATACAGGAGCCCTGGAGAGGCAAAGCACACTTCATCCAAACCTTAAAGATGTATGTAGGGAATTGTTCTTCTAACCAGAAGCTCAGGACATAAGCAGGAAGGGGGTTCTGAGATAAGATGGTTCTGACCAGTGGAGCAGGGGACAGGTGTGACCTAAAGTGTAGCGTTTGGGCTCCAGTGACAGAGACCAAGGTAGCCACAGGAATACATGAAGCTTCTGGTTTCTCATTCATTTCAGGAGGTAGGGGAGGCAGCAAGGCTAGGAAGCAGAGGGAACCCCATTTTGGATAGAGGACAAAGGAGGAGGCATGGTCAGAGCCCAAAGCTTAACATGGTGGAAAGAGAAAACTCACATCCTCTGAAATCCATGCATGTGCATACACACTTATACACATAAAAATACATCAGATAATTATCCAGGAAAGGGGGCTGAAGAGATAACAGGGACAGAGGAGGACACAGGGAAGGATTGCAATGTCATGTGGAAAACAGGAACTAAGTGGGATAGGACGAAGGTTTGCCCACTCCCGGGTGACCCCACAACCATATTGAATGGAGTGGAACAGGATTAGCTTAAGTGTCCTGGTGTGGTGTTCTTGAGGATTTTTGGGTCAGGAAGCTTACTGTGCCACCAGTGTGCCAAGGGCAGGGTGGGGATGAAGGAGTGCTTTGAAAGGAAGCCTTAGCAAGGTGGGACACCACAGAGGAAAGAAAGAACGGGGGATTGTTTTGTAGGTCCTCCCTTGACCCAAGCCTAGGGATTAAATAAAGAAGAGGGGGCACCAGAAATTGATAGCTTGGGTCTGAGAAAGAAAGTGGAGCTTCCCAGACCCTGCTCAAGAAGCTGAAGCCAATACAGCCTCAGCCTTACCTTCTCCCTCGACCCTTGGTCAATGACCTCAGGTTCAAAACCAGTAGCTGATCACACATGAGAGAGGAAAGAGAGGCAAGACCTGAGACTAGTCACCTGTGAAAGTGAACCTGAGCCTTACCCGAGTCCCTTCTTCTTTCTTCCCCTTACCCAGGGGCCTCAATCTCAGCCTCCTCCCCTCCCTCCCATGTGTACTAAACAAGGCCTCAGTGCTCCCTCCGGGTGACTATGGCCAATTCACTCACATCTGTGGGCCTCTTGATGAAATGAGACACTTGGCTGCAATGACCGCCAGCAGCCTCCCCAGACCTCGTGGCCCGGGAAGCACAACCTTGGACGTGGGTGAGCTGTCTACGTTGCTGCAGGAGCTCCAGCCTCTTTGGAGAGCGGCCCAGGGTTCTGTCACTTGGTAAACATGATGCAGGCCTGTTTGGGGCCTCATAGCTGTGGTTTTCTGTTTTCCTCAGCAGTAGCTGCAAGGCCAGGGCTGCAGCTGAGCCAGGCCAGGAGGAAGGGAGTGGGTAGAAAGGAGAACAGCTTCTCCACACCAACCCCTCTGCTTAGCTCAGAAAGTTTACAAAAGGAAGAAACTCACATGACTGCTAGACTCTTCCTCTACCTCACCCCAGCCACCCCAAAGCTCATTCCTCTTGCAAAGGAAAAGACCCACTCCCAATCTGTCCAGCCTCAGTTTTGGGAAACAGACACTCAGTTCACAGTACTCATGAACTTGGAAGGAAGAAACCATGTCTAGAGCTGAGATGTGGGTGCTTGGAGACCCTCACCCAAAGCAACAGCTGGCCCTATGGGGCCAGTCTTGTTATTTGGAAACAATTCAGTTTGCCTGGACCCTCCAGGACCTGGCACACAGGAGTTCTGTGTAATCCTGGTTTAATGAGCCAAGTGGAGATGAATCCAGGAAAAGACAAGATTGCTCTTGGAAAGAACAATGGCACTGGCCACGGAGGGTGTGACTGATAGGATTGGCACCCTTGGGTTCCCTCGCCTGTCTATGAAACATTCCCCAGCTGCTAGGGACAGGGCGGGCTGCATACCATGTGCTGTCTCTAGCCCTGCTGAGAGGAGCTGTCTGATCTGGACAAGCCTGGGAATGTGCCAGGTCCCCAAGGTCAATCCCCACCTCATCCATGGGGTCCATGCCAGAGTAACTCTAAACTACTAGAAATCTCCAATACAGTTCATACTTCCAAGCAATCTTTGTGGAGGGGCAAAGGCCATGGTTTCTGTCTCTGTTTAGCATCTCTGGCTCCATTAGCCTGCTCTCTGGCTACCTTGCTGGATACCCTGGAGAACACCCTCCCTCCATAGCCCACTTGTGCAGGAATCTGTGTTTTAGCTTCTATTTCTAGTGAACCTGACCAAGATGACAGAGAGCACTCTCTAGACAAGTCCAGCTCTAGACAGCCTCTGCTCTCTAAGCTAAGGAGGTGCCAAGCTGCCTGCCCAGCAGAAGGGGAGAACAGAGGGCATGGACAGCTGGCATTTTACAAGGCCAGAGCTCATCAGTGCAGCTCTGCACATCTGGGGAGTGTGTGTATGAGGTGTTTGGACTACAGCAGTAGCAGAAAGGTGCAGAGCAGGGAACAGTATCTGGAAGCCTGTGGGGCTACCAATGCTGCAAGATGCCAAGACTCTCCTTGGTTAGAGAACTGTTGACCAGTCTGTTCTTGTCAGCCGACAGCATAGAAAAACAGGCATGGCAGAACCTGCAGACAGTGAAGACCAGGCTATCTCAAGGCAGAAAGGATCTAGGGTCTGGGATAGATCAGGAGAGCTCTGGACTCCTGCTAGCTGAGAACTTTACAAATATCATGAAGTCCTTACCTAGGTGGTACCAGAGGTAATTAAACATAAAATAATTTTGGAAGTGTACAACAAAGACAAGAGCAATAGAAATTTTAGGATCTGGAACACACCATAGGCTAATGTGGGGCAGAGGACCCTGCCAGCCCCATTGCTTGTCATTCCTTCATTTAACCCCACTGGGTCTGTAATCTCCATGTTGCACATGCTCATGTGCTCTCATATGTAACCAGGAAAACATGGCAGTAGTCTCCTTACCCACAAGAGTATGTCCTAAGACCCTGTCTACTAAAGACAGGAATAATGCCTTATTTATACTGCTTTGTTTGACACACAACCCATAGTAAAAATTTCATTTTAAAGCTAGACATAATAAGAGATCTATTTATTTGTACATACATACATACATACACATATACATACATACATACATACATACATACATACATACATACATACATACATAGCTGCAAAAACAATGTATAAAGGGGAGAGCTCGTGGTCACTTGGCCTTCCCTGGCACAATAGGAACTGCCCCCCGTACCCAGAGCACAGACAGCCTTCTGCCCAGAGCTGCCCTCCTCCGTGGCAGCAGCCTCTTCAACTCCCATGAAGGACTGAGTTGGGTTCTACAGCTATGTCGGACCTGCCTCAGAAATGGGGCCTGTTTGTATGTTCCCAGTCCCTATCCTGTTGGGAGAAATATGGCCAATGGCAGTAACTTCTGGCTTACTATGAGGTCAGTATTGGGAGTGATAGACTTTGGGGTCTCAGATGTTCCTAAGAACAACAGACACATTCAGGAACCTCCAAAGTTGTCTCCAAGTTGTGACTCCAGGCTTGATGACAGACCTATAACATCATCCTCTCATGTCAAAGGTCTCCAGAGGTCTGCACTGGGCTCCATGAAACTTCTAGAGCATTGGACCTTAGATCAGAGTTTAGAGGAGAGCGAGCACAGTTCCTATAGTTCTCATCTCTGTGAGAACTGCAACTCCCTGGCTCCCCATTTACAGCTCTAGGAACACCTACACTGCTCCTCAGGAACAAGTCTCAGCCTCCTCTTCTTTAAAACTCAGCACTGTACACTATGCCCTATAACAAATATTCCTTCAAGTGCCAGTGACTTCTCTGGAGCTTCACCAGACACCTAGCACCAGAGAAGGAAGAGAGAGGGAAGAAGGTAAAAAAGGAATAAGATGGGAAGGGGAGAGGAGTTGTTCCCTCTTCTCTGGGCTACACTTACAAGGCTCATCTGACCTAAATCCCAATCCTAGAGAACATAACTAGACTACTGCAAGGATTTACCAGACTGTCCTAGAAGATTCCAGAATATTAACTCAATGCTTTCTCTAAAAGTTAGCTCATCTGTGGGTGCTGAAAATGCTCAGATTCCCCAAGGACATTGGGAGGGCAAGCAGAAGGGCTCAGCTACTGTGGGCTGCGTCCCCCACCCCATTTTATTCCTACAGATCTACTTAGAAATCTCCACAGCCTCCTTTCCTCCCAGTCTAGCATGCCATACCACATCACAATAAACACATCAAAATGCATCCATATCCTGTTTCAAATATCATTTACATATAACTTCAGAGGAACTGGGGTGAGCTCCATTTAACAAGTTGACATGATATTACATTATGCACATATTCAATTAAACATCAATTAACTTTGATTTGCAGTCATTTTGAGAAGTTGATCTTTTTTTTTCCCCTCTGTCATCAAATACCCTTGGAAAGACTGTAATCTGTAGTCCATGAGTTGGAGGTGCTCTGTCCTTCCTGAAGGCTCCTTTGCTGGGTACCCATCTATCTGTGCGAGCCCCAGCTGCTGTCCATTTCTTCAGTTGGAAGCTTCACCTACTTATTTCCCAAGATGAGAGTACTGAGAGTCCAAGGAGAATCTGGGTAATGACAGAGGCTGCTAGGTCCTATGGTCAGAGCCAAGAAGGGAGGAGGCAGCCATAGATTCAAAGGAGGCAGTCCATGAAGCACAAGGAGAAGCCTCTTGACCCACGTGTGACTTAGTCTGCAAAATCCCTTCTTTCTCAATCTTCTCTGGATCTCCATCCAATATCTGTGAGGTTTTCACTGTCACCCCCACTTTTCAGATGAGCCCACTGAGGCTCAGGAACATGTGAGAGACTATTCCCAATGGAGAAGTTCTGGCTTCACCTTCCTCACCACCCACTAAGGGCAGGTGAGATGAGCCATCAGAGATATGTGTTTTCTCTTTGCACATATCTCTTTGTGAATTCTTCTGTGGCCTGTCGGCATCCAAGGTCAGCAAGGGTTACCAGGCAGGGGAGTGGACCACAGTCCCAACCCTGAAGCTGGTAGGGAAGGCACAAAGCCAGAGAGTTGGGTAAGTTGTGCTGCTGAGCGTCAAAAACGTGTCAGGTCTCGCCCCAGCAGGCTGCTCCCTGGAATTAGCAGATACAATCCTGGAGCCAGGGAGCCATCTCCTTGGATCAGCTGTGCAGGGCAAGACAGGGCGGGGAGGGGAGAGCCACTCATGGGCGGAAAGAGTTTCGAGTGGCCTGATGCCAGGGCATCTGGGGTCACAGTGCGGTCCCCAAGTCCTTTCCCAAACCAGGACATCCCTAGCTGTCTGAGTCTGATATCACCATTGAATCTGCAACTCAAGACAGCCTGCTGAACCTGTCTGTCATCCCACAATCCACTGTTATCTAAGGAAGCTTAATGGAGAAGCAAAGCAAAACCTGTGGGGATGGTGCCCTTCCTCTCTCTTTCTTTCCCTTCTTCCCTTTCCTCCTCCTCCCCCCTTTCCCCTTCCCCTGCCCCCAACAACACAAGCCAGAGTGAGATTCCCATTCTAGGTGGCCCCCAACAGCTCCCACATGAGTATCGGATGTCTACAATATGTCAAGATCCCCACCAGGTACTTCTCAGGCGGGCTCTTGAAGTTCACAGAAACTCAACAATGCAGAAAGCATAATCTTTGTGTGTGTGTGGAGAAGAGGAAATGGACAGAGAGCGCATTCATTTGCCCAAGGCCACCAAAGTAGAAGGCAGCAGAGTTGGATTCCAGGCCAGATGGGCTTGCCTCCGTGATCTTCTGAATGTCCACATCTGGCATTGTTTTCTCCATGCTTGCCCTGCTCCTCCAGGCCATGAGAACCATGGGACAAAAGATAAGAGCCTTAGCTTAGCATTCGAGGCCTTCCACAGTCTCCCAATGTGTCTTTTGAGCTAGCTTCCCAGCCGTGTTTCATCTCATCCTTATAACTGCAGTACTGCAACCTGCTCCACCAACCATGCTATCTATGTGTTTGTAAAGATCTGCTCTGGCAAGCCTAGGTCCATCTGCCAGAAGTGGCCTTCACCATCTCCTCCCCTGTCAAATCCACACTCCACTAGTGAAATCAGAGACAGTGACTTGGAGGAGGGGCCACTTAGTTTGGAGTCAGTTAATCCTTTGGATTCATGAAACAACGTTCACATTCACTACAACGTGATATGGCTGAGGAAACGTGGGTGTTTATTCAAATATCAGGTCACCAGACCTGGAATATTTTCAGGGCAGGCCTGGTGAACTGTTTGTGTCTGTATCCTAGCGACTGGCATGGGGTTCTGGCTTAGAGCAAGTACTCCTTGGAATGATGATGGATAGATGAACAGATGGATAGATACAAAGATGGATAGACTTGGATGGATGCTTGGATAGAGTAGGGAGTGACTGGACAATGAGATGGATGGATGGATGGATGGATGGATGGATGGATGGATGGATGGAAAAATGGATGGATGATGGAGAGACAGATGGATGGATGGATGGATGGATGGATGGATGGATGGATGGAGAGACAGATGGATGGATGGATGGATGGATGGATGGATGGATGGATGGATGGATGGAGAGACAGATGGATGGATGGATGGATGGATGGATGGATGGATGGATGGATGGTTGGATAGATAGATAGATAGATAGATAGATAGATAGATAGATAGATAGATAGAGGGATGGATGGGTATATGGATGGGTATATGGATGGGTATATGGATGGGTATATGGATGGGTGGATGAGTAGATGAATGGATGGATGGATGGATGGATGGATGGATGGATGGATGGATAAGTTGATAATTTGGCTGAAAGATGAATAAATTAGCAGAGGGATGGAAGAAAAGGAAATGAGCACATTACTCATGTCAATAAGCACAAAACTACTCAGCCCTGGGAGACTCCAAAAGCCTCCCCTATTTGTGGTCCTTGCAACCTTTTGTTGCAAAGAACCAAGACTGTCTCAGCAGGAAGAGGGGAAAGGACCCCAGTCTGGAGCTCTGAGCTTACATCCTGTAATCCATGGTTGCACTCGAGGAAGAGGAGGCCCTGCCCCATCCCTAGAGAGGAGCCAAGCAGGGAGGAGTCCACAGTTCCATCTTTCCATTAGCTAAGAAACTCTTCCAAGCCTGGCCTCTCCCAGCTCCCAAATTCCACTGCTCAGGATAATCAGAGCCTGGGACTCAGCCCAGTGTTGTTTCAACTCCAAAACCAAAACCACACTGGCCTGAGTAGGAGAGGCCTGGGGAGTCAGCATCCAGGAGGGCAGGGGCAGGAAGAAACTTGACCAACCTCTGGAGACAGCTGCAGGCAGCTTGACCTCCAGCCAACAATGATGTGATCGGGGATTGCAGCCCCTCTCCCAGAGCACTCAGTTCCTTCTGACACCGGCTTCATGCTGGGTCCCACCACAACTTCAGCTCCCCTCGGTCCCCACCCAGCATCCTCACATCTGCAGCAAGGCTCTGCCAAGTTAACAGTTGCAGCCTATGCTCCAAATCTCCCCAAACCCTGCAGTACCTACATCACTGAAGCCACATCCCTTCTGACTCCAGAGCAGGGCCCTCAGGAAAGAAAGGCTCATTCATCCTTGGGAGTCTGCCTCTGAGCAGCACTGAAGACAGGCCGGTGAGCCTGGAGCTTGGACAAAGTTCCTGCAAGGTCTTTAGGGCAATCAGGGGCCCCATGACCACCAAGCACAAAGCTTTTCAGCCACTGGCCTGCTTTCCAGCATTGAGGGCTCTCCCAAAAGCTAGCCAGCCCAGCTATGGGTTGGAAATAATGTGAGGAAGGGAGAGGGTCTCTCTGCTGATGCACCTGCCTTCTCCTCCTCAAGAAGGCACTAGAAAACCTACTGTGGTCAAGAGAATGGAATATTGGTTCTATGGCCTCTCACCAGTTTCTACATATTGGAAAAGAGCCCTGACTCTACCCACATAGCATCCTAGAAGCTGTTGCACTGAGGCGGGCAGGCGGGAGGGATTCTTATGGAGGCGCAAACCCACTGTTCCTAGATCCACCCAAGAAAGAATGAACCAAGTCCTCGGCTACATCTGAATCACTAGTGAACAGCCCTTATTGGGCCAGCTCATAGCTTTTACGCCACACATGTGCAAGCCTCCCAGTAGGATGTGCTGCCTTCGGTGAGGCACACCCATCTCCAGCACTCATCGCTTGAAACCCACCCACCTGTCACCACGGCCTGACGAGCGTCTCCAGGTTCCCTGCCTCTTACTCAATGAACTGAATGAAATGAAGCCTCACACGGATTGCAAAAACAGCAAGGGGATTCTAAAGCGGTGCAGTAGTAACGAATCAGAAAGAAGTATGTTGTCAAGAATGACAGTAGGCCACATGAGCAAGGGTACTCAAGGGTTCCAATTATTATTTGGGGCTTCTCTTAATGGGGTTCAAGAGAAGAAGGTATATGGCTGTTAAGGGACATAACACTGGTAGTTCTCCATTTTGATTGACAGACTTGAATGAGGATTACACAATTACATAAACCTATGCTCAGAGCACATGTCTCTTCCTGCAATGCATCTGATTTTAATCATACGCCTGCCCAATTATGCATAGGCATAAGATGGTAAATAGGGGAGTCTCCCTAAGGGTTCACTCAGAAGACACAGTTTGCCTTATTCTGCAGACATCCAAAACCAGTCTTGGCCGGATGAGGCCATTGCCAGGAGTTCCCAGGTTTGTCCCAGTATGTGTTTGAATGGAAACAATGCATTATCAAGAGGTTGCTAAGGGGAGTAACTTACTTCCATTTTATTAAAGCAGATATTCAGTGCAGTTCACTACCGTGAGGTGTGCATACTTGGTTTGCCAAATCAAGTAAAGTCTCCAGCTGTGAAGCTAGTCCCTACGCGTGCTCACCTCACACCATCCTGAAGCTACTCAAATGGAATCAGTCAGCATCGCGGAGGTTTTGCTGGCAGGATCAACCAGCCCCTTGCCCTACCTCAGTGATTTAAGAAAACACAAATCCATGTTTGGTTCACAGTCCATATCTAATCACCTGCTCGAACCAAGCCCACGTTCTGATCTTCACCCATCCCTCTGACCAATAATGCCTCAGAAACCACAGTCCCCTTTGTACCAGCTGAGACCTCCATGTCCTACAGGGATATGCTTCTCTATGACCACAAAAGCACCCAGGCCACTAGGCCAAAGAAGGCCAGCAGATGCCCAATCTCACTGTGTGGCCTTGGGGGTGTTCCTTAGCCTGTTTGAGACCCATCATAATACATGGGAAGGAGAGATAGGAGTTCCCAAGATGCTTGCCATCTTGGGGCAAACCATGCCCAATCTCCAATTCTGACCCAGACCTGGGGCTCCTAAAATTCTCTCTCTGATGACCCACTAAGGGCATGAAGGCTGGCTAGTTAGGGCTTATTCTTAAGCATAGTTTCTCCTCTCCCAGAAATCCTCCACTGTTTGGACAGTTACACCCACAGCAGGCCTTTAGCATGATTACATGCTACCAGTGACAAAGTGTTCACTGCCTCTGAGTAGATTCTGCCCTGTTCTTGGTTTCGAAAGCAACATAATTAGGCATGTGGAGGGATCTCACTGAATGGGTGAAAATGCTGTTATCCAGAGCCCTACCCAATTCAGCCCTAGCCCCTCAGCCTCCAGATTGCCAAGCTTGCCTCTCGGATTGGACCATTACCCGTTTCTCCCTTTAGTCTGGCTGGAGAGCCGAGCGATCTTATCCTTAAGATGCTGATTTCCCAGGCATGGACTGCTCAGAATCCCATACTGATGCCCCCTAAGAAGCGTCATTCAGTCTGTGATTTTTGCACCAGGCTTCCCAGCCTCCAGACCTCAGCATTCACAGCCATCAAATGGAGGACGGGTCTCTATAAATGTTACCTTCCAGGTAGTTAAGAACCCCACCTATCCTACCACCTTCCAGATCTAATGAAAGCAACAGAGAAGTCAGCAGGGCCCCTAGTAAAGATGGAGGAGATACAAGAGCAGACCCCAGGCTGGCCCCATGCCCATTTTGTCAATGTCTGCTTTGTCTGGAGCTCACAGCAAGCAGGTGAGTTCATTTTCCATTAAGGACAATTAGCTCTTCATTTGCATATGCTAAATTCGACATTTAAGGGAACAGTTCCTCCCCACCCAAACAGGATGAAAGTCCAATGACAGGCAGGCAACCTGCAGTTTGGGGCAGAGGTGTAATTGGCTCTTATTAAGGGAGATGTGGGAGATACAGGTTTTGAAATGCAAATGATTGCATCAGTCCTTCTGCCAGGCCAGCATAGGGAATGAAAGGAGGAAGCTGGGCCTCTTTTCTGCTCCATGTCTGCACAAGGCAGCCCTCCTTCCTGACCCACCGCAAGCCAGTCAGAGAAGCTGGGCAGAAAGGATTCATAATCTCTCAGGGAGTGCAGAGAGCAGGACAGAGTCACCTGCCAACAGCCCCATCCCTTGCCCGGGCCTGCCCTGTCTGAGTCAACCACTTCCTAGTCCCTAAAAGCAAGGTCTAGTAGCTTGTTCCACCTGAGCCCAATACTCCCAACTGCTTCCTCATGGCTTCTCCCACAGCATACAGTCAGGAGGCCCTAAAGACCCCCACATACACCATTTGCCACTCTCCTGCCAAGAGGTCTCCCCCTCCCACCCACCCAACCATCTCATTCTTGTTTCAAGCTAGCTTAGAGGGTGTTTTATCCACCTTGTGAGCCCAGACTGAAGCCATGGTAGTATTCTTACCCCCTCGGACTGAGCCTTACTAAAAGCAGAAGAATCTGCCTCATAAGAGTTAGCCACATCATAGAAAAGAACAGAAATAAGTAGATGAAGGAAAGATAGACAGAAAGAAGTATGGATGGATGGGTGTATCCATGCATGCATGCATGGATGGATGGATGGATGGATGCATGCATGCATGCATGCATGCATGGATGGATAGGAGGATGGATGGATGGATGGATGGATGGATGGATGGATGGGAGGGAGGATGGATGGATGGATGGATAGATGGGAGGATGGATGGATGGATGGATGCATGGATGCATGGATGCATGGATGCATGGGGTATGGATGGTACATGGATGGGTATATCAATGGATGCCTTTTTGTACTCTATGAACCTTCCCTCTGCCCTTACTTTAACATATAGCACTAAAGTAAGGCTGGATGAGATAAATACCACATTCTGCAACTCAGTGAGGAAATCCAGAGATGAAGGGCCTGTGTCATGCCTCAGGATACCCCACTCAAATGTGATGGTGATAACTTGGCCTCAAAGTCCTCCACTGTGAAGGAAGTCTTCTACCTAACCACCTCTCCCATGTGACACAGCCCTAACCACCTCTCCCATGTGACACAGCCCTAACCACCTCTCCCATGTGACACAGCCCTAACCACCTCTCCCATGTGACACAGCCCTAACCACCTGGGCCTCTTCAGATACAGAGGCTAAGTATGCAGGCACATGGTCCTGTCTCTCTGTGTTTCTGTCTCCAGGTGTGTGTACCTGTCTCTACTCTGTCTCTGAATTTATCTGTCTCTGTGAGTGTCTCTATCACTCTATTTCTCTATGTGAGTCTCTCTCTGCCTCTCTCTCTCTCTTCCTCTCCTTCTCTCCTTCTCTCCCTCTCTCTCTATCTCCTTTCTCATAGACCACAGACTCCCAGCTGGCCACTCCAGAAGGAATAAAGTAGTCACAGAGCCTTTCCCAGGCTGGCTTTTCAGGGTTCCGAGTACTGACCCATAGATCTCACCGTTCCCTCCCCAGACAAGGAGGACCTCCCCAGTGGCGGTGCCCCAGACATCTAGAATTGAAGGCCCTGAGATAGGAGGAGTGGAGAGGCAGGGATGGGATAAGAGCACAGAGGTAGAAAGAGCAGAAAGATGCCTGGATCCACCACTGGGATGAAGATAGTAAGCAGTCTAGGCGGCCACGAGAACCATGAGGGTTTGATGCTGACCTGTAACTGAATAGCCAGGAAATGACAGAATGCTGTAGGGGTGGAAAAGACTTAGCCAGAAGCTCTCATGCCTGACCCCACATGGGATTCACCTAGGACACTTGCCCCTTCTAACAGCTGGCCACCCTAGACCTATTAAGTTGGAACACCTGGAGAAGAAAGCAGACATCTATATATTTTAGGATCTCTGGAAGATTCCTGCATGATTTAAAGTTTGTCCGCCACTGGACTGCACAGCAGGGTTGGAACTATGAGCTACCACACCCATTGTACAGGCTAGAAAAGCAATGCCTTGGAGGTCTCCATATTCTGAGACATCGGGATTCAAACAGGTCTGCGGACCAAGCTCTACCCTCAAGGCCAGCCTGTTCCCACACTGAACCCTAGAGATAACCACAAAGAGACCAGGATCCTGACTCCAAGGAGTTCCAGATCTGCAGAGGTTTCTTGAGATAGTTTCTAAGTCGGGGAAGCGAGGGGTTGAGGGATGGGGGTTGGGGGTTGGGGGTGGAGTTGGGTGGGGCAGGGAGGTGTCAGCAGGCAGGAAGGATCCCAAAGACAACATGGTGGGGAGTGAGTGTTGCAAGCTAGGTGCAGGTCTATGTACTGGCCAGCTCACGAATTTCTCGTAAAATCCAAATAGTCCTTGGCTCCAGCCCAGGAACCTCTCCCATCTGACTTCATTCTCTGGCATGCGGGGGGTCTGTTCCTGGATTGTGGGGCCCAGACATGGACTCTTTATCTGCGTCTTTCCTGACATCACTCTAAAGGCGGTGGCTGGGGGTTGGGGCTTCTTCCTCCTGGTCTATGCTGGAAACACAGATGTCCACATGATGCCCAGGCTACAGTTGTCCAGGAAACCAGAAGGGCTCATGACAGTTCCCTGTCTCCAGTCCCCAACCTATCTATTCCAAGGAACCAAACCAGCCGAGTTTTAAGCATGGGACAGCATACTCTCTCACACCCCTCCAGAGTAGAGCAGGAACCCCAGTTCAGCTGCATCCACATGTTGGGTGACCTTGAGGAAGCTGCTTAACTCCTTTTAGGCTGGACCTAATGATAATAATGACCCTCATCGCTCAGACATTATAAAGTCGGGGTTAAATAAGGCCCATGAGGACTGTGGTGCCTTGGACATGTTACTTTATGTCTATTGCCTCGGCTAGCCTGTCTTTAAAATGGGAACAATTATACTTAAGAAGGATAAAGTAAGGATTAAATTCTTTAAAATGAGTCAATCTACACAAAGTGCTTAAAACAACATCCAGTCTATCTGCCAGGCCAGATGAGGCTCTAAGCGTGGGGCTGGCCCAGAGAGGCTCAAGAAAATGCCTGCCTTCTTTCTACCTTCCAGGCACTTTGCGGATACAGGCAGGTCACTTAGCTGCCTTCTGACAGCTAGTAGCTGGCTCTGAGCCAGCTCTGTAAAAAAACACTGGAAATGGTGCCTACTTTCTCTTCTCCCTTTCCACAAGGAGATGGAAAAACAGAAGTGTGGGTTTGGGGCAACCTTAACCTTGTCCTGCTGTGTTATCCGAAGACAAACACTGGAACTCACTTGGAGATAGCTGGGCACACCACCATACCTGCCCCACAACAACCACTAGACTGCCTCTCCTGCTGCCCTCACCCAGGGTGCCCTACAATAGTGGAGAATGATAGACCAGAGGGTCGTATTTTTGTTCTGTTTGTTTGGGAGGCTTTTGGTACAGGACAAAAAGAAGCAGACACCAGGCTGGCCAGCATTTCCACCAATGTCCAGGTAACATTGAGGCCTAACTCCCACGGAGACTCTGAGGGTCTACAGCATTCTGTCATTTCCTGGCTATTGCCATTGAGCCAGGAGATGAGGAAGAGTGTGAATTTGATCATAGGTCATTTGACCCCGCCTTACTGAGTCTTTCACTAAGCCACACTCTTCAGAAACCATCTGGAAGTTTCTGCAGAAGTACCTTGCTCTGAAAGAGACCGGGAACAGGGAAGTCATTGCCAAGCTATTTCAGGTCAGAATAAACTACCATGCTGCCAAACATGAGGGTGAAAGGGGCTGGGGGAGGGGGGGGCGCTGAGCAGACATGCAGACACACACCACAGACATACACACCACAGACATACACATCACAGATACATACACACACATACCAAGACATACACACACACACACACACACCACAGACATACACCCCCCATAGATATATACACACACATACACATCACAGATACATACACATACCACAGACATACACACATACATACACATCACAGATACACACACACAGAGAACAGACATACAGACACACACCCAAAGATATACACACACACATACCACAGACATACACACACATACACATACCACAGATACACACACACCACAGACATACACATCACAGATACACACACACCACAGATATATACACACACACCACAGATATACATACACACATATACATCACAGATACACATGCATATCACAGACATACACATACATACACATCACAGATACATACACACACAACAGACATACACAGACATACCACACCACACACATACACTCACACACTACACACATATACCATACCACACACGCACACCACACATGCACACACACAATACCATACCACACACATACATCACACATGCATACACATACCATACCACACACACAACACAATACAACACAACACAACACAGACACACACATACCACATCACACCCCCAAATACACATACTACACCATAAACATACCCTCTACCACACCACACACCACACACACACACACCTAACACACACCTAACACACACACACATACACCTCCCTACAGCGCTGTGTCCCCAGGAAGCTTCTGGAAGTACAGAGAAGTTTCCAGGACTCAGTGAAGAAAAGGGTCTGATCACTACTAATTGTTTCCTCAGGGAAACTTGGGAGCTGGAAAGAGAAGAGCCCCTTGGACTCTGAAGACAGACAGATGTGACTTCAGTTGCACTATCTAGGGCTTCCTTTGTAAGGCCAGAGGAAAGTCACTTGTGTGTTTGGAGATTCTATCATGCTCTGGTATCAAAGGGCTTTCTGCAAACCTTCCGGCTAACACACCAGGCAAGCACAGTGACTTCAATCTCATAAGACGAGTATGAAGACCAACAGCCTGGTTCTTCTCCATTTTTCCTTCCTGTCCCAGCCTTTCAGAGGCTTTTTCTGGCCCCAGTGCTAGGCTGTCTTTCCTGTTAACGCACCTTATCCTGGCAGTGGTGATGGCCTTTAATCCCAGTACTCGGCAGAAGCAGATAGATTCCTGAGTTCCAAGGCAGACTGGTCTACAGAGTGAGGTCCAGGACAGCCAGGGCTACACAGCAAACCCTGTATGGAAAAACAAATGAACAAAGGACACTTTACCCTCAAGTCTATCATGCTGACATCCCAGGGTTTCTCTTACTTTGGCTACCAAGGAGCCCTAGCTTCAGAAAACTGATGGTATGGATGGCTAACTCTCCATTACTGTCTTAGTGTTTTATTGCTGAGAACAGACACCATGACCAAGGCAACTCTTGTAAAGAAAAACATTTAATTGGGTCTGGCATCAGGTTCAGAGGTTCTGTCCATTATCATCAAGGTGGGAACATGGCAGCATCCAGGCAGGCATGGTGCAGGAACAGCTGAGAGTTCTACATCTTCATCTGAAGGCTGCTAGGAGAAGACTGGCTTCCAGGCAGCTAGGACAAGGGTCCTAAAGCCCACACCCACTGACACACCTACTGCAACAAGGCCATACCTCCTAATAGTGCCTCCAAGCATATACAAACCATCACTATTACCATGCAAAGAACCCTTCCCTGTACCTGGGTACATGTGACTTATTGAGGATATAGATAATTTATATCTGGCTCCAGGCTCCCAGATGGCCATGGGAGCCCTTTCCCTTAAATCCATAATACTCCCCCCAAGTCAGACTCTAGGTCTTCAGGCAGCATTGACTGGACAAAACATCTGGACACAGGAGCCTGGATTGTGCACAGTATGAACTGAAAGCCTGAAGCCAGGAGAGTGACATGACTTTCCTACCTTCGCAACGACAGGTAGGGCAGCTGGGCTTCCTAATTTCTGGGCTTTGTGTATATGCATGGACAATCAGGGCAGGAACCTAAGATGAGCATCCTCACGGCAGCCAGAGAAGGGTGGTAAGTAGTGGAGGAGGCAGCGGAGAGGGCTGCTTTGCCCAAGCCACCCTGCTGCTTCTCGGAAGCAAGCAATGCCAAGCAGGCAGATGGCCGGCAGGTCCCCTCAGAGCCCTGGGACCCAGATGGTCATCCCAGCATTAGGTAAGTCATCACAGCAGCGGCAAGAGAGAACGTACTGCCAGCCAAAGCCACCAAAGCCCCCATTCTAGCCAGGAGCCTCCCTGTCTTCCCTCCTGAAGCCTAGCTATTGCTGTGGCTGGGAGGCACGTGGGACCGCTGAGACTCTGAAATTTGGAAGTTACAGTTCAGAGTGGCCACATTCAGGAGGCCATACTCCAGAACAGCCATGTCCTCCCAGGGAAAGCCTCCCCCATTCCTCTTGCTGGTCTGTCAGCAGACCAAAAAAACTATTCTCTCCTCAGTCTTATAACCAGGCTGTGAGTCCAAGTCACCTCCAGACTTCTGCATCTCCCTTGGGGTTTCTTGGGCTCAGGAAAAGCACTAATAATAGACTCTAATACTCCTTAAGGGCCTGCCAGAGACAGCCAGGAGTTCTCAGAGCTTCATGGGTAAAAACCAATCCCTGTAATGTGAAAAAAAAAACAAAAACAAAAACAAAAACCTGAGAGGCAATTCTGCTGAGATCTCCACTTTACAGATGCGGAAATGGAGACCCAGGGTAAGGACAAGCCTAGGTCACCTCTGCATCAGACAGAATAGACAAATGTCCCTGAGGCCAGGCCTTGAAGTCTTGGAGGAAGTGTGGGGACCTTAGAGAAGCATGCATACTGACACAAGTTCATTCAATCACATGTTTATGAACATGTGCTCACATGCACATGTGTGAGCTTGTACATATGTGTCCCTGGACACAATAGCTATTCTGGTGAACATTACTAAGTCCCCACAAGTGTGGAAGCCCCTGACTACAGAAGTGTATGCTCCTCCTTAACAAGTGCCTGGAGGACCTTAGGAGACACACTCCCTTTCCCCTTCTCAGCCTCACTTTCCCCACTGTTTGAGGAAGGGGTTGTCTGAGGTCATCTCCAAGCTCTTGGGCTTCTTACCGCCTGGCCAGTCACCTGCAACTCTCTGTCCCCAGAGCTGGCAGGAGCTGTGACTCAGCAGCAAGGAGCAGCAGAGGAGCTGCCCACTGCCCCCTTCCCCCAACACACACAAAGGGCATCTTGTTACCACAGCCTGCCAGCAGGCAGGGAGGGCTGGGAGGTAAGGGGCCAGGATGCCTGTGTCAGCAGGACTGGGGGCAGGGCTCAGTTAGAGGCTCTGCCAGGGCCATCGGCTGGCTGGCCAAGGATCCCCAGCAGTGGGCAAGGCCTTGGGCAGGCAGGCAGCCCTGAAGAGCAGTCTCAGGAAATGGCCAGCCCCCGGGCTTCTGTATGCAACCGTGTTTGTCAAGCTCCCTTTTAGTATCATTATTTTTCATTTGGATTCTAAATGAACCTTGTGCACCCAGCAGCAGCCTCAGGCCTGGAATTTCCCAGCTGTGTGGGCTGAAACCACAGCCCCTGCTCAGAGCTTAGCAGATGTGAGACTGGGGCACGGTCTCTTTTCTAATCTGCAGAATGGGAGTGCTGAGTGGGGAAGATGCTTAAATCACACTCTCCAGTGGGGCAGATGCCACCTCCCAGGGGAGCCCCAGCACTGGTCAGGTCACCCTGGTACCTTCCTGGTTGCTACTGGCTCTGTCACTTTCCTGCTTTGGATCCTAGGCAAAGCATTTATTCCTTCTTACCTCCGTTCTCCAGCCAGTAAAATGGGGATGGCTAAGAGGCAGCAGAAACAAAATAGAAGATTCTTTCTGGACATTACCTGGCATCATATTCTAACACTGAACACTGGCAAGCCAGGAGACACTCGGAGAGTCCAGGCTAGTAAATAAATCAGTCTGCAGTTCTGTTCCCATAAGTGTGTGCATGGTGTGCATATATATGTACATACGTGCATGAGTAGACAGGCAGGGATGCCCCCAGGCCAGTTAGTTACTTGAGCATTGAGGCCATTGTGTGAACAGAATGGAGTCCAAAGCAAAGGCTCTTTGAGGCCCTTGTCCTCCTTAGGACCACTGGACTCTTGTGGCTGGTTTGTGATGTCCAGCTAGCCACATCCTTGCGGAGCAAGCTGGTGGCTGCAGACACTGCATCCTCCGAGCACTGGGTGGAGCTAGTGGTCAGCTGCCCCCTAGACCATGCATTACAGTCCCAAGGAGCAGTACAAACACTTGAACATCCCCCAGGGTTGCTCTCCCAACATTCTCCATAAACTTCTATGCGTGGGCATCTCCTCTGATCAGCATCTGTAGGTCTCTCACACCCCAGAGAAAGGATTCTGCATTCTGTCAGGAACATCTAACTGACAGGCTTTCAAAAGCTAATGTGTGCTGGTTTGTCTATTAGATCCTCCAAATACCACCGAGCTCCAAACATTCTTTGTCCCATGTGACGCATGAAAGTGAGGCCCAAACAGGTGAAGGAAGGCCTTGAGACAGGGGCCAGGTAAGTCAGGCCCGTGGGGTCAGAAAATGAAAAAAGTAGGCACAGATTAGGCCGGGGGAGGAGGGTATGAAGGATCATAACCCAGAAACCTAGGCAGAGCACAGCTACCATCTACCTTGCATGAGTATAGACCCTCCCCTTAGTTGTGGCCTTGGAGATAGCTATGAACTGTCGATAGGCGAGAAACCAAGCCAGCATGTGTAAAGACTCTCTTCTACCATCCTCTACTCCTGGGGAAGCTCCTAAGACTTCTTGGCAGACAGTGTCTCCTTTTGGGCAGTGCCCAGGTAGAGCATAGGCCAGATTACCTGCACTCTTCCTCCCCTGGTTGCATCAGTGACTGAGTGTGGGAGGCCCTTTGCAGGAAGGCAGACCCACCCAGGCTGAGCAGGGCTTCCTGACACAACATCCACTGCATCCCCAAAGGAAGAAGATCAGTGGTCCCAAGGGCCACATCACATAGGAAGGACTGCATTGTATTGGGTTCCCACTGCACAAGAGGCAGTTCAAATTCACCATCTATTTAGCAAATCTTCACTGAATGCCCTTGAAGTACCAGGCCCGGGGTTAAGTATAGGAACCCAGGAGAAAAAAAGCAGAGAGGGCCCGTGAGCTCACGGAACTCACACGCCAATGAGGGATGAACACAAATGAGCTACAGGAAAAGAGGAAGGTCCCACAGTGGGGACACTTGCTTGGCCTGGCTAACAAGGGAAGACTTCTAAAGGAGGTAGCAGGATCTCCCGAAGGGTGAACAGGAGCTATGCAGACCAAGAGAAGGTGAATAATGGTAAGGACTAGAGATATCTAGGCAGGTGGAAACAGGCACCCACAACTTTCACAAGAACCGCAGAATATGGGGACAAGCACTCCACTCTACAATGGAGGAATCTGGGACTCCTGAGTGACTGAGTCGGGCAGAAGAAAGTGAGGCCCATCTAGCTGGGCAGCTTGTTTTGACCCTATCCACACACTGACCTCTCCAATGAGCCCTGGCTCATTTCCAGTCCGTTAGCCAACCCTGACTCGGCAGTATTACCCTCTTTAAGGTACCAGGTAATTTAAGGTACCTGGTACTCACCCTCTTTAAGGTACCAGGTAATTTAAGGTACCTGGTACTCACCCTCTTTAAGGTACCAGGTAATTTAAGGTACCTGGTACTCACCCTCTTTAAGGTACCAGGTAATTTAAGGTACCTGGTACTCACCCTCTTTAAGGTACCAGGTAATTTAAGGTACCTGGTACTCACCCTCTTTAAGGTCTGCTTGGAGAGGCTTCTGCTGCTACATGCAAGCTCTGTGGGAAAATGTTGTGTTTGTGTAGTGGGTTTTGTCCATTATGGTGTGTGTGTGTGTGTACACTTCTGAGATAGATGGAATGCAGTTCCTTATGCATGATAGACAAGCCATTCTATAACTAAGCTACAGCCCCAGCCATGATTGATTAGTAATGTCTGCTGTGGGCAGAAAAGTGGAACCCTTTATCACTGGTTCACTATAACCAGGCAAATGCCTTCAGGCATCTGGGAAGATGCAACAGAAGTCTCTGTCCCTTTCCCTACTTTGTGCTCGGCCATAGTTGGTCTCACTGACAAGGCCAAAATTCTTACCTTTTGACTCATGCTGTAGTAGATAGACTAACTGGGAAGTTTGGGTCATGGAAAGCACTAGATTGAGTTTCCTCATCTGTACATGAGTAGGACCAAAGGATCCTGGAGGCTCTGAGTTCTAGAAAAACAAGGTAATTCTCCAGCCCATGACCCCTGAGCACATAACAGGATTGCATGAAGAACTGAATACCAACTCAGGGTCCTGAGCTGGAGACTAGGGAAAACAGAGACCAGAGGAGAATGGCGGGCCTCAGGCCAAGGATGCTATCTGAGGGTGGTGTGTGATGGGCTGGTACTGAAAGGCTTGAACTGTGACTAGCAGTAGCCAGGGAAGGAACAATGGAATCTATAATGGAGACTAAGCCCTCTGACTTGTCACCTACCTAGGTTGGCCCAGAATCCCCTTGGCTTCCCAGCACATGGGACGAGGATCTCAGAGAAGCCTCTCCGGCCATGCAGACTTAAGGAGGTCCCTATGCTGCTTATGTGTCTCCCTGTGAGCCCCTCGGTGTTTCCGCAGTTCTGGTTCCTTCTGGTACATTTCAGTTCTTTCTGTGGTCTGCTTGTCTCGATGGTCTATGAGCCTCAGGGGGTGGAGATGAGATCTGTTTCATACCCTGGGGGCTCACCTCCTCACTCAAATCACTGTTGTCCAAACAGTGCATTGGCTCTAGCCGGCAGGGGTCAGGTCCTCAAATACCTGACAATTCATGCAGATAGAGTAAATGAGGGGAGACAAGCCCTGTTAAACCCAGAGCAGTAGCAACCACATGGCACATTCCTCCCTGGGTTCCCGGCTGGCTGCACTACAGAATCTTGACTGGGTTTATTTGACATATATGCAAATTATGCATTTATAAACACCATGGGGGGGAACTATTTCCCAAAAAATATGCTCTTTTCCATTCTCTAGAGTAAATGATACTTTTATTTTTTTTTTTTTACTGATTTAGTGTGGGGTGTGTGTGTGTGTATGTGTGTGTGTGTGTGTGTGTGTGTGTGCGCACATTCCTAAAGCCTAGATTTGAACCTGAGACCTTGTGTATGCTAATCAGGTGCTCTACCACTCAGTCATAGCCCCACTTTTCTATCCTTTTGACTTTGCTTGCTTTTGTTAGAGTTATAGGTGCCAAGAACTATTTCTCTATGGGAGTAGAGAACACTACTGCTGCCCAACCCTCTGCAGCCTCAAATGGCAACGTGGTTCTTCACATGGGTCCCTGAACCTCCAGAGGCAACAGCACCACCTAAAACTTGCTAGAACCCCTCAGGCAATTCTCACTGCAGCTCCGGGTGGGTGCAGCAGTGGGAGATTTAAGATGCCTCTGCCTTCAGGCCTCCAGGCAAGTCTCCTGCCTGACCAAGTTAGAGAAAAGCAAAGACTATAGCAAACTGAAGAACATGCATCTTCCTGGAAGGGACCCTGTGGCTCAACTCCAGTCTACCTACATTCACTGTGTGGCAATGTAAGCCGCTAGCAGGCCTCTAAGCCCAGCTTTGTGAGGACCGAGCTAGGAGTATCTGGAGTTCAAGGCTAGCCTTAGCTACATTGAGACAAGCAGATCTTAAGATCCTGCCTAAGGAAGAGAGAGGCATAAAGAAGCGGGGAGACCGAGAGGGAAAGGGAATATCAGTCAGCGCATCTAAATATGGAAAGACCACATCTCTATATGATATTTTCACACCTAAGTATTGGTGGCATTTTTTAGTTTGTTTTTAATCCCATAACGACTAAAAGAACCTTTTTTATAAGTTGAAACCAGCCCAAGAACAGCCATAGAATGACTTGAGGAGGTAGAGATTACTCTCCACAGGGAATGTTCTATTAAGAGGCTTTAAGCCCTGGCTATTATAGCTACCTTAGTGCTGACGCTCCCACAAAGACCCTACCTACAGTGTAGACTGCTTCTGAATCCTCAGTTTCCAGAGATAGTCTACAGGTCCCAGCCTCTCTCTGGGCCAGAAGATAAACAAGATGGAAAATTCTAGACCCTGATGATCACAGTCCAGATCAGGACAGGGGTAGAGAGTAAAACCACTCCCTGAGCCAAACTTACGTTGTTGGCCACAGGCATTCTCTCTTAACTCCCGCAGCCAACCTATGGAAGAAAGAACCATGCGTATTTTAAGGGTAGGTTCAGATAGGTCAAATGATTTGCCCTACATCACAGAGTTGGCAGATAAAAGAGTCAGGCTGTGAACCTACCTGCACCCCCAACCTGTGTAGATCCTAGTCTTCCAAATTGTCTGTCAACTACAGGATGGAAGAGTCCCTGGGGAAAGGCCAGGGTTCCCCTGCCACCTCCTTCTCCGGCCAGGACATGGTGAAGGCTACCAACCCATGTCAGAGTGCTGATCCCTGCAAGTAGGAACTAGTGATGCCTCTGTGATAGGCAGAGATCTCAGAAGAGGGAAGCTAGCCCACGCCTGGCTTCAGTTTTAGAGTCTCTCTCTACATAGAAGCTCCAAGCCTAAGCTAGGGAGTTTTGAGAGCTGGGGTCAGCCTGGAGAGAGAGAGAGCAAGGCCCAAGGTTGAAGGTTCTGGACCCAGCCAAGAACCTTGAGTCCTTCTTCCTTGTCTCAGTCTCCACACCCTTCTTCCTTCAGGCCCAGCCATAGTACTGGCCCTCCATGGCCCAGGTAAGTATGGGTGGTTACCAGAGATTCTGGGGAAAATGACTTAGTCCTGCCCCTGCTGGTGACCCCATGTGGTCACAGCTCCCAGAAGAGCTGGGCTAGCCAAGGTCCTGCCCTCCCCCGGTCACAGGGATTCCACAGGCAGAATGTGAGATTACATTCTCACAGCCACAGCAGGGCTGACCCACAAGGCCCTGTCTCAGGTATCAATCAGACCACCAGCCTGCATGGAACCACAACTGGCAGGACACTGAAGTCAGCCTGGCCAGGTCCTAGAGGTCTGCTGGGGCCCTGAGGTCTCACTAAATGGGGAGAGATGGCCCCAAATTACCCACAGGAGCACATAAGGAAGAAGGGAAAAGACAAAGTAGAGACATGATAAGCAAATGGATTCGGAGTCAGGAAATGGTCATCCAGTACACACAAACACACACACACACNACTAGCAGCCAACCCAACCCGAGTTGACTGATTGCATTGCTTTTGTCAAATGTCAGGGCAGAGCATTTACAACCTGGCTTTCTCCACCAGACAAGGACACCATGTCCCACTCACACTAAGACAAAATGCTTGTGATGACTGTGGCTAAGAACAAGCCTGAGAATCAAGTTCCTGGGCACCCCACCCGGGATTGGGGGTGGAAGGGAGACAAATCCGGGTTGTGTGGTGCACTCTGCGCAGCCGCAGCCTGGCTGACTTCTGGGCCCCACTAGGAGGTCGCCTAGCCTAGCACAGCCAGGAAGTCAGTTCGGAGTGACAGCTCCCCCCTACGCTGTTTGTTTATTCATGACTCATTCGCCTCCACAGACTGGCTCTTCTTTCTTCTAGAAGGAGGGAGGACAGGAGCGGGCGGGCAAGCGGGCGGGAGAGGACGGGAAGGGGAGAGGCCGGCTCCACAATAAACAATGAGGCAGCTGAGGCCCGGCGGGAGCAGCGGCCCAGGCATCCCAGGCCCGCCTGCCCGAGGCTCTCTGTACCCTATCCCGCCGCCACCTCCGGGCGACCCGGCGGGAGCAGCCGTAATTGGATCTTCGTCGCCTCCTCCCCTCCCCGCCCCTCATCGGGGAGCCGGTTAAAGACCGGGTACCTCGGCATCACCGGCGGATCCCAACCTGTGATTTGGCTGCCGGGCTTCCCCGGGGCGGCTCGGCGACACCCCGCAGATCGGGCCCTCCCCCACCGCTGGCCCTGCGTAGGTCCCGGGGTCCCCTCCGCGCAGACTCCCTCGCCTGCTCCGGGATAACAGGAGGAAGCAAGGATCCCAGGCTTCAAGGGCCTCATTGTTCTGCCTGGAGGGGCACGTTGAAAACGCCCCAGGATTCGCTTCCTGTGAAAACAGAGCGGGAGGGGGTGAAGGGGGGGATCCACTGTGGAAACGCATTACCCCAACCCTGAAAGCTACCCAGATTAGACAGGGAGGAGGACATTGTTTTGATTGTTGATGGCTCTTTCTTTTTCTTTCTTTCTTTTTTCCCTCGTTTGGGAACCCACCCCACACCTTCCCTCCGCGGGGCCAAAGCTGAGTCTTTCGTGCTGTTGAGCAAGTTGGAACTGTGGGGCCGTTTTTTCTGCATAAATAAGGCCTGTGAATGGCAGCGCCAGATATAAAGTCTGATTCAAAGATTCAAAAGAAAGCAGGGGCGATGAGGTGGGCATGCCGGAGGAAGCATTCCCCCAGCATGGCCCTCTGAGTCATGTCTTGCACCAGGAGGGGAAAAACAAGACCACATCAGGCCACAATATGTCACATGCCTCCAGCTGAGACATGGGCCTGCACAGCATCGTGGGGGACCTAGTTCCTTCCTTCCCAGCTGGGTCAGCAGAGTGAGAAGAGGCATGGACCGGCAGAGGTGGGGGCTACTGGTCCCAAAGCCTTCTCCCCACCCTTTCCTCATTGTCCTTGGATAAAGATGATGCTAAGAGGGTGCAGTGCACAGCGCCTGCTAGGTGCTGAGCCTTTATAAGACAGGTTCTTTTATACCCCATATACACATAAGGAAGTTGGGCCTAAAGTCAAACAGTCCATGGGTGAGGGAGGCAGCCCAGCAGGTCACCAACACTTCTAAGCCCTAGACTAAGACATCAGGACATGAGGACAGTGACAACTACCTGAGGGGCTCCATCCAGGTGAGATCTTTTACCTCCTCTGCCTTTTATTTTTGCTTCAGCCTTATCACCCATCGAATGCCCTTCTTGTCATGCTTGGCATTTTGTTTTCCTGCCCCCTTACATGCCATCAAGAATGCAAGCTCCATGAGGGAGGGATGCTGGTTCGTTCAGGAATGGATCCTACACACAAAAAAACACGTTTGTGGCATGGAGATTCCTTCAGTCGTAGATGGATGGATGGATGGATGGATGGATGGATGGATGGATGGATGGATGGATTGTTGGTATGATGTCTAAACTCCACCCCCACAGTTCCTGGCAGCAACCAGGTATGCTCCTCTCCACAGTTACCTGGCAACAGCTAGGTAGGCTTGGCCCAGTATACAAGGAACTGCTTGGCCCCTCCTCTCTCTCTCTCTTGCTCTCTTTCCTCTCTCTTGCTTCTTCCCTCCTTGTACCCCCTCTCTTCCCATTCCTTTCCCCCCTCTCTCCACAGAGCCATGGCCGACCTCACTTATCTACTCTCTCCTCTCTGCTTTTCTCTGCCTCTGCTACTCTCTTAACTCCACTCCCCATGCCCTAAATAAACTCTATACTCTACTGTGTGTGTCTGGTTCCTCAGGGGGAAGGGATGCCGAGGCATGGTCCTACCAAGGCATCCTCTTCCCCCACAACCCGCCAGAACATATTTTAATACCTCTTTCTCTTTTTATGATCACAACATACATGGATGGATGGATGGATGGATGGATGGATGGATGGATGGGTGGATGGATGGATGGGTGGATGGATGGATGGGTGGATGGATGGATGGATGGATGGATGGATGGATGGATGGATGGATGGATGGATGGATGGATGGATGGATGGATGGATGGATGGGAGGGTGGAATGGTGGGTGGGTGGGTGGGTGGATGATAGGTGGGTGGATGGGTGGGTGGGTGGATGGATGGGTGGGTGGATGGATGGGAGGATGGATAGGTGGGTGGGTGGGTTGGTGGGTGGATGATAGGTGGGTGGGTGGATGGGTGGATGAATGAGCAGGTTTCTCCGGTTGACCATTCCTCCTATCTTTGTGCATGTGTGTAACTGCTTCTGGGGCCTGGCTACGCTTGCCACTCCTGTGCTTTCCTCTGGTCACCTTCTCCTCATTGTTCTTCATCCCTCCAGGTCTGACTGACCCTCCCTTCCTTCCTTCCCTCCCAGGAACCCTTCTAGATCCCTGTTTCCTCTGGGTCCTCTGTACTGTGGGCCTCCCAATTGATCCCATGCCTCATTAACAGCCTGGATGGGTTTCTGGACTATGATATGATTAGTTCCACAGGATGGGGGTTTCCCTCAAACCCAGTGTCACCTGTCGCATTTCTACAAGGCACTCCACTTTCCCAGTGCCTCTCTTCTCCCTGGCCACAGCCCCAACTCACTGTCCTTTGCTCAAAGACTGATGTCACCTGCTGGATTTTAGAATCTACATGGCCCACCTGATACATGGAGTCTCTAGACCATTAGCTCCCATCCCCAGAGATTTTCTTCCCTAATGCCCACCTCTTGTCTACGGCCCACCTTGAACCAGGCTACCCCTTCGTGCCTGAACCTCACATTTCAACTTCAACCATTTGCTCTTTGGTCTCATTTTCCAACTGTCCCAGTAGTATGGTCATCTGAGGAACACTCTCCTGCACCCCAGAATCCTCACAACACCATTTTCTCTTCACTCATCACTCCGTTTTGCAAACCACACCAACCACATCCCTCCCAGCCATAGGCCCAGACTAGCCTGAACAGTGATTCAGGGCTGTGTCAACATGGGGGCTGCAGGCTGGCACAGTGCCCACTGACTGCCTCTTTCCTATCTCCCTATGAGTTGTTCTCTGCCTCCCTGACCGTTTCCCATTACCTCGGGACTGTCCATCCTGGACACACTCAACTCCATCAAAATCATGAAGTCCTTCTTCTGTGCCCTACTGCCCCTCGATACACACTGTTGCTCTTCAGAAATACTGGCTAAAGGAAACTCCTTTGGCCACAGACTCATCCTGAGTCCCAGAGCCTCTTCCCTCTCTCCTCACACTTAACCACTGAGCTTTCCCACCCAGTGCCCTCCATGGCTCCACCCACCATGTATCTATGCAGTCATGCAGTTACTTTCTCTTATTCTCTGTCCTTCTGCGGCTGCTGGGATGGATGCATTATTCTACCCCTGCCTCCCCAGTCATCCCGAATCTCTTGTAGAGCCTTTCTCTTCTCTCCTCTAAAGGTCAAGGTTACAGGAGGCTGATCTTCCTCTGCAAGACCATTTTGTCTCCTCCAGGGGTTATGGTGTCCACCCTGTCTTGCCCCACGCCTCCGTTAGACACTGTGCTCAGCTGGATCATACCTCCTGACTTCCATATGCTGGCACTGCTACTTTCTCCTGGTATTCTTCCCGCTACACAACCCATGACTTAGCATGGATGAGATGAGCCCTGAGTGTGAAGCTTGCTCCAGCCTCCTCCCATATCTCCTGCTGGGCTCAGCCAGGAGAAACTGGCCTAGACTCCAGCTCATCCCGGGCATCCGGGACTCGGTCTTACCACCTGACCTCTGCAGGGTTTATCAGTTCATTCTTGCCCGAGCTATTGCAATTGTCTCTTGCCCTTGCTTACTGTGAGTCAGCTGCTTCAAGACTGTCTAAAACACAGACTCAAACAAGTTTCTTGTCAGTTCTAAAGCCTGCATTGATGAACTTCAGCTACTAAGGGTGCAAACCAACCAGGTTTTGAGAGACCCCCAGCACCCCACCCCACCCCCCAATTCATGCATAAAGCACTGATCACTCCACCCAGCTTCAGGCTGAGCTAACCTGAGCTAACTGCACTCAGCACCCTGCCCCAGTCTACTCAATTCTTTCTTGTCTTTCCAGACACTATCTCAGGCCTCTCTCCTGGTTCCCTGCTCTCCCCAGAATGCTTTGCTCTGTGATCAAATTCCAAGGCCAAAGAGGCTGCTGAAGAGGCCATCTTCTCCAAAGGTCACAGGATTCCTTCTTGATGTCTGTAGCCTCTGCACCAATTAGGTGCCCAGCAGAGACGGGGAGGATGGTATCCTCATGCCCAGCTGCCCCTTCAAGGGCTGCCCCAAGGGCAGGCCAAGGGTAGCTCACCCCTCCACTCAGAATGCTTAAAATGCAGGATGACTTTCTTGGACTGGACATACTTCTGGTAGCTGAGAGGTAAGGTTAGCAGCTTTTGAACCTGTCAGGTCCAGCACCATTAATTTTGTCTGGTTCTGCTACTAACCATGGTGGCACTTAAGCTGGTTTTCACTGGCTCTGGGCCTCAGTTTCCCCTTCATAAAGGATGGAAACAGAGGAGCCTTGGAGGAACTACATATAGAATTCCTGGAGGCTTTGGGTGAAACTTTTCCCACCTATACAGGAACCCTGGAGACCCAGGCTCCCCTCTGCTCTCTCTGTGTGTCTTGTACGTCATCTTGGCCCCCACACAACTCTGGTTGTCAAACATAAAAGCAGGACAGTGGGCTCAGGATGTGTGTAACTAAGTAGCTTGAGTGCTTGCCTAGGATGCACAAAGCCCAGGGTTGGGTTTAATCTTAGCACAAAATAAATGGGGGTAATGCTGGCACACATCTCAGCACTCAGATGTAGAGGCAGGGGAATCATAATTCCAAGACCATACTTGGCTACATATTAAGTTTGAGCTAGACTGAGCAACATGAGAAACAATATTAGAAAAAGAGGAGGAAAAGGAGAAGGAAGAGGAGGAAGAAGAAAAGGAAGAAGAAGAGGAGGAAGAGGAGGAGGAGGAAGAAGAGGAGGAGACTGAGAAGAGGTCAACCAAAACCACCAGCTTACAGGAAAGGAGAGGCTGGTTCTGTGGTAGTTAGTAGGCTAAAATCTAATCCAGCAAGATCACAGGGAGACATGACTTGACCTTTCTGGGCTGATCTGACCCAGAGATCCAGGTCAACCCTTGCTGTGGTGGCATTTAATATCTCCTGCCAGCACCGCCGTGTTACGGTTGGGGACTCAGACTAGACATGCTCAGATCATCTGTGAGATTTGGTGGAAGACATGAAATGCTCAGTCAGCACTGGGCTGCTAAGCCAGCATCGGGGAGGGATAGGTGGGATGTGCCCCCCCCCACACACACACACACCAGACCCTTAGCTATGCCTTAAGTGGAGGACTCGCACATTTGGGCAATGCTCTTGAGTGGGGGGACTCTTCACATTTGGGCAATGCTCCGTAAGAGAGGTAGGGTTTCAAGAGAGAACAGAGACACAGAGACACAGCACGGCACAACTGTGACCTTGTCTCTCCTAATAAAAAACCTTCTTTGGCTCCTGACTGTCAAGTGGACAAAATCCAGACCCTTCAGGGTGGCATGCAAAGTCCTTCCCACACTGACCCCCAAATGACTTCTCCCTCCAGCAGCCCAGAGCTCCTGGCCCCATCCCATCCTCCCTCACATCCCAGCCTGGGTGACCAGACATGCTAAGTTTTCTCCATCCCAGTGACTTTCCCCAAGCTGCAACCAGTGACTGTTACACCCTTCCTGCCCTGGTTTTTATCTCATCTCCATAGAATGTTCCTTCTTGTTCTTTCAGATCCACCTTCAATGTCCTATTCTCCACCAAATCTACACCAGCCCCTCCGCCCCCCCACCCCGGGAGCTGGGCTGAACAGTTTGTCCCACCGCTCTCCAGAGCAATGCTTTCTGTGCCAGACAAATAAACAAATAAACAGGGCTGTGTGCTGACCGATAAAAAAAGAAGCCCTGTTGAGTAGGAGACAAGCCTATGCTTCCAATCACTGTCTTCTCTAAGACAGCAAGATGGCAGCACCGGCTGCAGCACACGCTGAGGCCCCCCTAGCCTCTGAAACTGTGGGTGACTTGTCCGAGGCCACTTGCTTATTCACTAACAATGGCTCGAGATTCTAGACTCCAAGGGTTATTAGACATCCAACCGTAATAGCTTTCTCACCTTCCCGCCGCCACATTTGCCCAGATCTGAGATGGACCCCCTCAGTGCTTGAGGGCAGACTCCCTCCTACCCCCACCCAAGTGGCAAGGTGTTCACCACACAGTAGGTGTGACGATCACCTGGAAGCAGGGGTGCGATGGCGGCAGCCTCAACTGAGGAAGCAGAATGTTCCAGGAACCGGAGCAGTCATAGGGAGCAAAAGCACCGTGCTCCCTAGGCAAGAGACAGTCATCAGAGGATATAAAGCCAGCACTCCTTTGAAGCCCCAGAGGAGAGCCATCTTGTACATGGACATTACAGCTCAAGCTTGAACCTGAGGCTTCCCCCAAATCTCAGATGAGTGAGACATCTCCCCGGGGAAGAGACCTTAACAGCCATTAAGAAGAGCCAATATTTGTATGTGTTCACTGTGGGGTCCATTTTCCTGAAGAGAGGCTTGGCAGAAGCATTAAAAGCAGAGCAGCTCCCTGAACGTGCCCTTCTCATGGGCTCCCTGCAGGGCTAGGAAAGCACCAGCTACCTAGGATCTGGGAATATAATAAGGTCATCAAAGCCCAAAGGAAGAAAGTGTGAATGCCCCATCACAGTTGCCACTAATGGAGCAGGGCCAGCTGGGTACTGCCCTGGGCCAGCCTTCCCAGTGAACTGTCCCACATCAGCAGCCTGCTCCCCAGACCAAGCCTTTGTGTCGGTGTCTCTGGAGATAGGAGACATCTGGATTGCCAGCAACAGACAACAGCATCCTCGGAGACAGCCAATGAGACAGTAAGAGGATGCCTCAGAGGGATCCAGTTCAGCATAGCCCAGGTCCCCAGCCACACCGGGAGTCACATCCTTTGCATGCTACAGCAAGGAGCTTCAGGGGCAGAAGAGAACCTACATCTGCCTCTCCTAATACCGTATGTAGACCGGGGTCCCAGCAAAGGACTCCAGACCTGGCTGCTGCTGAGGTACTGGGTAAGAGAACATGTCCCAGCTCCAGCATGGATTTAGCATGCCAGGCCTGACATGCCTGCCTGTCAATGTCCAGGCCTCTTACTTCCCTGTCCCCAGGCTAGTCTTCCTCTGCTCCAGCCCTATCACAGTTCACACTCTACCATGATTTAGAGGGACAGAAAGAGTCCTGGCACTCAGTCACATCTGAATGTGAAGAGTATCGGCGACTGTCAGTTAAAGTACATCCCATACAGTATTTGGGAGATACTTATACTGAAACCTAGTGTTTATCAGACGTGATGTCAGGGTCTTATACTTTTATTCACTAGATCTGGCCATGCTAAGTAAGACGGTTCAATCACGCAACCCCAGTTTCTTCTTCACACACACCGATGGCTCCCACACTGCTCCTGTTACCTAGCTAAGTAAATAAGCGACCCTGAAACTCTCTCCTGTTATCTCAGGTTTTGTTGACTTGGAATTCAGGCAAGGTTCCATCTAGCAAATCATCTAGCCTCTGTAGGGTTGATGGAGTTTGCTCTGCTAATGTTGTAGCAGTAGACTGGTTCATTTGAAACCTCCACGTTAGTATCACCTGTGCCAGATGCCTTTGCAGGGATGCCTGGAAGGCAGAATGATCAGGAGTTATCCCTAGACTCCTCCAGATGGCCTCTGTAGCTTGGTGGCCGTGGGATACCTCGAAGCTCCTACATACAGTGCTAGGGGCCCAGGTCAGCTGTATGCTTTTTTACAACACCACTTCTAAAGTCCCAAATGTCACGTCTGCCATAGTCTATCTGTCTACAGATAAATTCTAGACTCAAACACCAGACTGTTCACGTTGATGACGTAGCAGTGACACACAGTCCAGGCATGTGGCCCCTCCCCGTCCCCTCCACACCTCTCTGTCCAGACTCCTGTGTCTGGCTTGCACCCTTCTTAGCTACCTTCTGACCACTTGCCCTGGCTCTGCCTTCTGATCTATTCTCTGGCTTACCCATTTTTCCCACTAGGGTGTGCCCAGCACTTAACACAGAGCCTGATACACAGTGAGAGCTAGGGAAACAGTGAGACAAATCTCTGAGTAAATGAGCTGTTAGCTGTGGCATCCCAACTCGATAGCCTGGTCTATGCAACCTGCGCAATGTGCCCATTGCACATTCTAACCTGTCCATCTTAGCACCTTGTATGCAGCCCTATGGTACTTTACAACATCTGTCAAACATGAGGTCTTCCCTCAATGACTTCTTATTGGCTACCCTTTTAGCACAGGCTGTCTTTTCTCTTTCCTGCCTCATGAACTCTTATGTACTCTTCAAAGCCTTACCTAAGTATCACCTCCTATTGGAAGCCTCCCAGTATATCCCGTCCTGTTTCTCATGTGAATGTTCAAATAACATACAACAAGAGCCTGGGTTTTAGCTCCTCAGATATATGGCAGGGGTGAAGGGCTTCCTCAATCCAGGGCACCCTCTCACAAGATCAAGCACATGGGCAAACATTTATGGAAAGCAGACGGGTGCCACCCCCACCCACCCCCACCCACCCCACCCCCGCTTATGCCACATCTTGGTCTCACCTCTTACTACAAACTTTCCTGACCCATCCACCACCTCCCATAAGTGCCTCCTGTGGCATTCCGCTGCACTTAGCTCTCACTCATTTAGCCCTTACTGAGCATTGGCAGGCACCAGCCACACCTGCACTCATTTCCCTAATACCATGCTGGGGAGAAATGCCTGTACCTGGTGCCAGAGATACAGCCCTGTTGCACAGAGTCCCGGTGTGAGGAGGAAACAAGGAGCAAGTCATGGCAGCTCAGAGCCTGAGGAACAACTAGGAGGGTGATACTCCATGCATGGGCTGGGTTAACTTGAACTCTGAAGCCAACTGCACCCTACGGGGTGTACAATGGCTAAAGGCCTGGAGCTGGGGCACCAGCTCGGGAGACACATTGAAGATTATAGTGCCTGGTCTTTAGGCAAAGAGTAGGAGGGACGTAAAGAGAAAACTCCAGTGGCGCATGCATTTAATCCCAGCACTCGGGAGGCAGAGGCAGGCAGATTTCTGAGTTCAAGGCCAGCCTGATCTACAAAGTGAGTTCCAGGACAGCCAGAGAGAGAGAGAGAGAGAGAGAGAGAAAGAGAACTCCAGGCCAGGGCTGAAGAGCCTTCCAGATAGGACAAGACCTTCTTCAGCTTTGACCCAGAATCCTGGGTGCTCTATTAATGTTAGGTAATATTAATGGAAGTCTGCCTGTACTGCATGGTCTGTGCTCCATGTACTTTAAGTCTCAGTGAGCCCTGTGACCATGTGCAGGTGGAGGGCCTGGAATATTGCTGTACATGATGGAGTAAGCTCAGTAGACGGGGCACAGTCCCATTGTCACATTCACAACGGTGATTAATGGCTAATCTAACTTGTCAACTTGACAACATCTGGAATCAACCAAAATCCAAGCTGTGGGTGTAAGGGAGTATAAGGGGTTTTCTTAGTCAATCTGAAGCAAGAATACCCAGCCCAAATCTGGGTCACACCTTCTGGTGGCAACCCACATAAAAAGCCATGGAAGGAGGGAACCTTTGCTTTTTGCCTGTTTGCCCTCACTCATACTGGTAAGCTCGTCTACCCTATAGCTGTTCCTATATTAACTCTAACTTCTTCAGGATTCCATCAAGATCAAATACCAGCACTTCTCTAGGAAGCATCCAGCTTTCCAGCACCAGACTAGGACTGCAGAGACATCCAGCCTGTTCAATGACAGCCGTTGTTGAACTAATTGGACCATGTCCCATAAGTAACCCCCACCGAGGGTGGGCAGCTTGGATTTAGGGTCTCACTATGTATCCTTGGCTGTTCTGGAACTCTATCTATATACCAGACTGACCTCAAAAATCACAGAAACCTGCCTGCCTCTGACTCCCGATTTTAATATATTTTATTTTTCATCTATTAGTTCCGTTCCTTTAGAGGACCCTCAGCTAACTTGACAACTTCCATCTGGGCAGTGTGCAGCATTTCCACACCTGTCTAAAGATGCCAGAGCCTTGGGTTGTCCATCCACAAAATGACAAGGCAGAGCTTCTTGCTTTGATGTCAGTGTAGGGATTATTCCCACTCCTACTTCCCTGCACCTGTCAGTCCTCTTTATAAACTTTCCTTTCCCCCATCTCCCTCAAGAACATCCAGGATAGGGGCAGGACCCTGCAGAGACCCAAGGATGTTTAGCCTAACTGTATTGTGACCCTAAATCAGCACCTCCACACCTCTACGCCTCAGTGTCTCTCTGCAAGCAGACTCCTATCCCTTTCCCCTGGAGACTAGGCAAAGCCATGGAACATGAACCTTATGTTCTAGAGCCTACAATGACCCACCAGCAGGGCGCTGTGACACTGGCACAGAGTGCACACCAGTGTCCTGTGATAAAGCCCAGTGCAGAGTCTAGATTCCCTGACACAAGAAGGAAGGGCTGCTTCATGACACACAGCAAATCAGTACTTGGCTAGCCCCTGCACAGGACAGCAGGCCCTCTGTAGTGACCAAGGCTCCATGGCCATTGTGACACGCACTAACACTGTCACTTCTGCTCTACAGAGCAGGTGCCGGGAGCTCTTGTCTCAACACCCTCTGCCAAGGTCTTCACTACCCTGAGAAAGTAACCCAGGGCTCCTCTGTGATGTGGGGGTTGAGCTGAGCACATCGAAGGGCCGGGGCACACGTGGATCTCGCCTCAGTCCTTACTCTATAACCCTTTGATCCTTCTCCATCCTTCAAGACCTCAGAAGGGACCCTCCAAAGAAATGCCTGCTTCTCCATGTTTGTGACAGTGCTGGTAGCAGTAAAGATGGGACCCTTATTTAATGTAGAAACTATACCAAGAAGACTGGAGTTCACTCCATCCCTGAGCCATCCCAGTCCTACAGATTCAGGTCTCCTGTGGATACAGTTAAAAGGTGGATTCCGTAGCATCAGCTGAGGAAGCCGGGAAGAGGCCAGAATGGTCCCACTGAAGATGAAGTCAGGTGGCCAAACTGTATGCTCATCACTCTCTGTTTGATTGAAATGGGGAGTGACTGGGAATGGGTACCTGATTTCTTTGAGGAGTGATAAAATGTTCTAAAATTAGACTATAGGCACTGAAGGTATTGCTTAGTAGACTGCTTGCCTAACAAGCATGGAAGCCTGGGTTCATTCACCAGCAAGCCATAGAGCAGGAGGGGCAGGCAGCACATTAGAGATGGCTATTCAACTCTTCAGATGTACGAGGAACCACTGAAATAGACATTTTAAAGTAAAACTAAAAAAAAATGTATATGACCAAAAAATGTAACTTCCTCTTTCTAATCTTCTGAAGAATAAAAGGGGGGCATATGTAAAATGCTCACCCCTTGAATTTCTACAAGATAAATCCCTCTTTTCCCCCAAAGTTTGGATCTTCATAGACTACATTTCCATACATGCCCAAAGCTAAAACCCAGCATGACCTTGGATATCACAGCCCAGGGCCTTATGGGTTTGAGGGGGAGTCTCCAGTGAAAGCAAATGGAGCCTTGGGCATGGAGGGACCTCAGGAGTGGTGTCCTGTCCTGAGCCTGGGTGTTTAGGACCTGAGTAAGCATGCCCTACCCACAGAACCTGAGCCTCCCTTCTCTCCCCTTCGTTCTAGAAATGGAGCCCAAGCAAGTCAAGGGCTCCGAGGACCCAGGCAGGCATCCTAACCTCATCCTGGAGTGTCTTCAATCACCCAGAGTTCCCTCAGTCCCCACTCCCTGAAGAGCCCTCCCTTTCTGCCCCAAAGCAGTCAGGCTCAGTCCTGGAGCCCTTCTTCAGTTCCTGCTCACACCTCCTTCTCACAGTCCCCAGCAGGATGGGAAGGAGGGCTCTCTGCCCCTCCCCTAAACTCTGTCCACATGCCCTGCCCCACCCAGGGGCAGGGGACACCCCAAGTGACCCTCTACCCCAAGTGGAGCAGGCAGCTGGAGAGCAGCCTCCCTTCAGCTAACTGGAGGGTCCTCAGAGGACATAGCCTTTCTGCTGAGGCCTGGTGGAGAGAATCTAGTGACCCCCATAGGTACAGCTGAAGAGAATAAGCTACACGGGAAGGGAGGAAGGGCCCACCTAGGGTCTCAAGCACATAAAGAGTCTGTGGTCAGACCATGACGTTCAACTCAGACAATCAAAACAAGGGTCTATCACAGTGTAAACACTCAAGTCAGCCCCTTCCCTTCCTTCCCTCCTTTCTCTCTCTCTCTCTCTCTCTCTCTCTCTCTCTCTCTCTCTCCCTCCTTCCCTCTCTCCCATTACTCCTTCTTCTTTTCCTTCCTCCCCTCCCTCTTCCTCCCTTCTTCCCTTCCTCCCTTCCTCTTTCTCTTCTCTCCCTCTTTCCTTTCTTCCCTCTCTCCTGGATCCTTTCCTTCTTCCCTTCCCTTTCTCTCTCCCCCTTTCCTCCCTTCCCCTGCCTCCCTCCCTCCCCCTGCCTCCCTCCCTTTCTTCCCCACCAAGTTTGTTAACCACAGAGGGCAGATGTTCCCTCTAATGTCCCTGAGTTTCAAGAAACAAATCACCCAGAAAACAAAACAGAACAAACACAATGACATGATCAGCTGCTGTTTTTATTTTTTTTTTAATTTTTGTTTTTGTTTTTTTTTTGTTATTGTTGTTTGGGGTTTTTTGTTTGTTTGTTTTTGTTTTTTTGCTTTTTGCTTTGCTCACAACTATAAGTCAAGACCTGGCTATAAAGCCAGCGTTGACTCCAACAGCCCCAGCTGAAGTTGCACAGTCAGATGCTGCAGGAGCCACTCCCAGGAGAGCACACTCAAAGGCTGGCAAGCTGGACTGCCTAGGCTAGGGCTGGGTTTCTCCCCACAGACACCTCTGATGGGCTGTTCTGTGAGCCCCTTGGACTTCTGAAGGCTGAATTTCAGTTCTGGTGCAGAGTCCTGCAGCCGGGATGCAGAAACTACTAACTCCTAAAAATCTGGAGAGACCTACACAACATTGTCTGCCGTATTTTACTGGGTAAGAACTTCCAAAAGCCCACTCCCACTGTATGCAAAAGAGGGCTCATTAAGAAACCACTAGAATGATCCATACATCACTGGGGGAAGGTTTTAATTGAGAGAGAGAGAGAGAGAGAGAGAGAGAGAGAGAGAGAGAGAATGAATCCAGGGGCATCTGGAAGAGTTCAGAGCAGAGAGAAAAGGCAGCAGACTGGACATGGCCAGGGAAGCCAAGGAAGCCAGGTGTGGAAAAGTCTGGCGTCATGAGGAGGACAGTAGCTGGGGGAGGGAAGCCTGTGATTTGGAGGAGATGTGAGAAGATCCTGGATTTCAGTGTGGAGGCTTTGAGATGTACAACAGGTACTTATGAATGGGGACTGCAGGAGCCTGGAGAACAGCATGGTTTTAAGATCACGCTGCAGGTATATGTCAATGGAGAGGCACATGTCCTTTTGCTAAAGGCCAGGAAAATGGCTCCTCTGGGCTGACAGAAACCATTCACAAGTTCCTGAGGAATGCTGACTTTTATCTAATTGCCAGAAATCCTTGTAGAGTTCAGCTCGAATTGAGCCAAGACTGTGATTTCTGGACATATGTACTTCCTGAGACCTAACACCTCTGAAAGGTCTATCAAGGCAGTACGTAGTCTGTCTGTCTGCTGAGACAGGGTTTCTCTGTGTAGCCCTAACTATCCTGGACCTCACTCTGTAGACTAGGCTGAGCACAGATCCACCTGCCTTTGTCTCCTGAGTGCTGGGACTTAAAGGTGTGCATGACCACCGCCTTCCTAAGGCATTCGTTTTAAGACTACCACAGAATAAAGGATCGGGGTACAAAAATCAATTGTATTTCTATTAAGTAGTAATGAACAGCTGGAAAATAAAATTAAGAAAATAACCTATTCATGCCTCAAAACAGAATAAAATATTTAGAAATAAGCCAACAAAAGAAACAATTATACTCAGGAGACAAAAAAAAAAGAACAGAAAAGAAAATATTAGTGAAAGGAATGAAAGGACGCACAAATAAATGGAAATCTAAGTTAGTGTTCACAAATCAGAAAACAAAGTGATTAGGATGACAATTTCCCACCAAAAAAATCACCATCAGAATTCCTATCAAATCTGCATCAAACTCTCAACAGGTTGTGCTCACAAATGCTGCCAAGCTGATCCTATGGTTTATGTGGGGATGAAGCAGGGTCAAAGGGATCCTATCAGCAGGGAGTCCAGAGCCAAGTGGAAGGGTCTGCACCTGAGAGTCTATAGCACAGTCATGGCAGGACTGGACTGGCACAGAGACAGACAGGAGGTCAGCACTGCAGAGTGCTGTCAGGAGATTCTCTCTCTCTCTCTCTCTCTCTCTCTCTCTCTCTCTCTCTCTCACACACACACACACACACACACACACACACACACACACACACATACACACACTCGCACACACACTGGGTCGTATTTCAACAGACTATCAAGTACATCTAATGAGGAGAGCAGAGAGTCTTCAATAAGTGATGTCCCAACAATTGAATAATTGTCTGCCAAAACGAAAATATCCACTCAGATTTTCTTTTTACTCCACATTGTACATAAAATTATTCAAAATGGATCCATGCTCTTAAAGTAAAAACTAAAACTCTACAGTGTCTGGGAGAGAAAAGAATGCAAGAGAAACTATTTCTGACTTTGGATTAAGTAAAGATTTCTCGACAGTGGCAAGAAAACACCATCTATAAATTTAAAAAATGATGTTAGACTATGAAAGTGACGAATTTTGACACCACATCTAGGGGAGGTGGGTTAAGAAAATAAAAAGGAACATCAAGGCAGGAGCATGGCAGCATCCAGGCATGCATGGTGCAGAAGCTGAGAGTGCCACCTCTTGTTCTGAAGGCAGCTAGAAAACTGGCTTCCAGGTATCTAGGACGAGGAATTTAAAGGCACGCCCACACCTACTCCAACCAGGCCACACCTACTCCAACCAGGCCACACCTACTCCAACAAGGCCACACCCACTCCAAGGCCTCACCTCCTAATGGTGACACTCCTAGACTACGAATATACAAACCATCACTCACTGCTACCCCAGTGCCTCAAATAAACATATTTCTTTTGAAAAGGAAGTGAAAAGACAACTACAAATAGGAAGAAAACGCTTACAAATAAAAACTAATATGAAGGAGACATATTGAGAATATTCAAAGAAAATCTACAACTCAATGAAACAAACAACCAGAGCTGGGTTAGCTCAGTGGTGGAGCCTATACATAGTGTTCCCGGGAGCCTTGAGTTCAATTCCCAAAGGAATAGAAGGAAAGAGGGAGGGAGGGAGGGAGGGAGGGAGGGAGGGAGGGAGGGATAAGCTTGTCACCAAAGAGACACAAATGAACCACGAGTCCACGAGAAGCAGCTCACTGTCATTAGTCAAAGGGGAACACGAAGAAAAACCACAAGGAGACACCTCATGTACCTTATTAAAAAATGGCTCTAACTAAATTTTAAAAATTAAAAAGCAGGAAGCAACAGGCATTAGAGAGACGGTAGAGAACCTGAAACCTTCCCCCACTGATAGTGAGCATGCAGAACTACAGACTTATTGTTTTGCTTTGCCTTGTCTTGTGAGATGGGGTCTCACTATGTAACTGGAGCTGCCCTTGAACCCTTAAGCCTTCTGCCTTGATCTCAGGAATGCCAGGATTTCAGAGTGTGCCACCACCCCAGGCTGCAACTGCCATGTTGGAGGAGAGCCAGATAATTCCTTAAACAGTGTCCACTGACCATAACTCTGCAGTATGAGTCCAGGAAGAAATGGAAATCTACAACCATACAAAAGGATGGTCCATAAGTGTTGGACATAGGATTGTGTGGAGTCGTCACACCTTGGAAGCAGTGCAAATATTTGTGAACTGGAGATAGAAAACACTAGAATACTCCTTATCAATAGGAAAGAGGTGTCGATAGCCACACCCCCTGAAGCATTACACTCCAATAAGTCAGACTCAGAGACGTACCATCCAGGAGGCTGAGATGGTGACTTGCTGAAGGTACTTACTCCACAAGCAAGAGGGCCTGAGTCTGGTTTTCCAGTGCTCACATAAGACTGAGCCCGACTGTGCACATCTGAGACCTCAGAGCTGAAGGTGACGGGGCGTGAGTACAGACAGACAGACAGACAGCCTAGCAGAGAAAGAGCAAGCTCAGAAACAGACTCCTCAGAAAATGAAGTGGAAAGAGAAGTTGCGGAAGACACATCACACTAACCTCCGGTTTCCATATGCATGCACACACATGCATATTCACTGGAACATACATGTGCATAGTCACACACATAAACATATGTGCACACACAAAAAAAGTCATAATGTTTTAAGTACATTACTGATTTTTTATTGGGCCGCATTCCTAACTGTCATGGGATATATTGGCTTGAGGGAGTGATTCCCAGCCTTCCCGATGCTGTGACCTTTTAATGAAGTTCCTCATGCTATGGTGACCCCCATTAAAAATTATTTTCATTGCTACTTCATATCTGTAAGTTGCTACCCTTATGGATTGTAATGTAAACATTTTTAGAGATAGAGGTGTGACAAAGGGGTCACAACCTACAGGTTGAGAACCATGGCCTAAGGCCAGACCTGGGGGCTTAGTAAGGGCTTGCTTACACCCCACCCCAGGGACACTAAACAGAAACAGACAAGGGTGACCAACATCTTTCCAAGTTATTTGGATGCCCTTCAACTCTGGAGTCCCAATACTCAAAAGTTCACCCCAACCTGAGTTATCAAACGCACTGAGCAGGACCATGGCCAGCGGTTCTAAAAGCCACCATTAGGCCTCTGTGCCCTCCACACAGCTCTCAGCATAAAAATCACTAATGAGGGAGAAGAGGCTGGAGAGATGGTTAAGAGCACTGGCTGCTCTTCCAGAGGTCCTGAGTTCGATTCCCAGCAACCACATGGTGGCTTACAACCATCTATAATGGGATCTAATGCCCACTATTGGCATGCAGGTATACATGCAAATACAGCATATACATAAATCTGAGGAGGAGAAGGAGGAGGAGGAAGTAGATAACACCAGTGGGGATGTTTCCAAGTTCATTTCCATTTCCCCACAGGAAACTTTTACCAGAATGAATCAAAAGTTGAACCTGCAATTTCCCCCCTATGAGTTCACACACACACACACACACACACACACACACACACACACACACACGAGAAACATTGTGTCCAAGCAGTAACACAGCCTGGCAGTCTCGCTTTGGCCCCTCACCTGTCAGGATCGGCTCTACCCCACCCAGGCACAGCCTGCCAAGGCAGTGAGTAGTGATAGGTGGCTATTGTCTTTGTGCCTTCTTTGGCAGACAGAGTTCTGACACTGGAGCCTGACAGCCTCTGAGACCTTTGTCTCCCAGGCATGGCCAGTGGCCATAATTGATATGGATGTCAGGGCTGCCGTCCTTGCCCAAGCTGGCAATTAGCGCTTGTGTTGGTGGCTGCCAGGGATTCCTGATGCTGCAGAGCAAAGACTTGTCAGGTTTGCGGCCACGTGGCTCATTATATCGGGTACATGGGCTCCCTGCCCCCACCCCCTCTGATCTCTCTGAAGCAGAGAGGGTAGCCTAGCCACCTTGTCACTTTCACCCTTTGTTCAAGAAGGTAGAGAGGAGCTGATGGTGACAGTCCATCTCCATCTATAGGTCCTGGGTCCTACACAGAGTGACCAGTGGGAAGGGCTGTGAGAGAACTCAGGGCTATCAGAGAACTATAGCAGTGAGGGGCATATGCTTTCAGGATTCGGGCAGGCACAGCCCATAGAATAACACGGCTGTGCTGGGTGGCATTCATGCTCAAGTCCCTTGTCAAAAAGGTAAGCAGTGGGCCAGATCCAAATTCTCTAAACTGTGGGTCACATCCACTAGTAGCACATAAAAATAATTTAGTGGACCAAGGCATCATTTTAAAGACCAAGAACAGGGGCTGGAAAGATAGTGCAGTGGTTAAGAGCATTTACTACTCTAACAGAGGACAGACATTGGGTTCCCAGCACCCACATGGTGACTCACAACCATTTGTAGCTCCAGTTCCTGGGGATCCAAAACCTCTTCTGACCGCCTGACCGCCAAAGGCTCCTACTTGAATCACACACACACACACACACACACACACACACACACACACTTAAATATTTAAAAATAAATAAAGATGGCTCCGTGGATAAAAGCTAACCATGCAAACATAAGGACTAGAGTTTGCATCCCCCAAACCCACATAATAGCCAAGCAAGCATGGTAGCCATCTGTAATCCTGCCACTCAGGAGGCAGAGATCGGGGAGGGGGTTCCTCAGGACAAGGCTAACTAGACCAGTTGGAACTGAAGAACGTTGGATTAAGTGAGAGACCCAGCGCCAATATATAAAGTAGGGGAAAATCAAGGAAGCCCGTGAATGCTAACGTCAGTCCTCATGCGCATGCGCACAGAAACACACACATGCAAGCATGCACATGCGCACATCACTACAGAGAGAGAGAGAGAGACAAGAGACTAGAGTAGAATAAAAGCTAGAAGATTAAAGACTCACATGCATTTCCTGCACTGAACAAGTGCAGTCTCAATTTATGTTCGACTATGCACGTATAACATATAAATGAGTGTTGTACAACACAAAAGGTTTCTCAGGTTGTGGGTTCGGTAACAAGGATGGGGCCGGCTACTTCAACCATTCCAGGGATCTCGGTTAAAGAGGATATAGAGGAAGTTAAGGTAGAGGAAGACTCAGGTGTCTTCAGGAAATTTCCAGATTTGTTGCAGAAAGAGGTAGTAAGCAGAGCAGGTGCTTAGGGCCAAGGGTTCCCTTCCCACCTGCCCTTCCTGGCCCAGTCCTTTAAGCATCTGTGAACTGGGTTGTCTGAGCAGGAAATAAGGTGCCTTTGGCTGGCATCTTGGGTGCAGACTTCCTTGCTCCCTTCTCCTGAGCCAAGCCACACTAAATGAGGGATGCTGGGATACAAGGACTCTGCTAGTTCTGTGTACATGCGAAGGAACAGATATCAGTGTAGGATATTGCACAGAAGCACACAGCAGATCCCATCACAATCATGTAACGCCTACATTCCACCCAACAACAACAACAACAACAACAACAATCCACCCTGATGTGGTGAGAACTGTAGAATCCCTTAACTTCCAGGGACCATGCACAGGCAACACCATTCACTGATCCCTGCCTCGCACGTGACAGTTTACACAGCACTTTCCTGTACATCTTATACACTCCTCGCTATGGGGTCCCCCTCCCAGCTCCCAAGTCACAGTTGAGAAAACAGAAGCCCAGAGAAGCCCAGCAGCCTGCTCAGGGACGTGCAGCTAACAAGGAGATTAGCTAAGAGGCCACTCAGCCTGCCTGAGCTCAGCCCCACCCACCTCCGCCCTATTTATTAAACCACGCCTCCCTGAACAGTTTGGGATCTGACAAGCGTAGTCATTTTGGAAAAAAAAAATCCCCTGCCAAGCCAAGTCAAATTTGACAGAGTTCAATAAGGGCTTTATATTCTCTCTTTGCTATTAAATCATACTTTCTTTTAAAAAGCTTGAAGCTACACAATTCACTACTGAAGCAGCCTGTTCCAGACGCTGGTAAGGTCAAGACTGGTTTCCACCCTCAAAGTGTGCCTGGCCCCACCCCCGCCCCGCCCCCTGCTACCCCAGTGAGGCTGTATGGGCCCTGAAGACAATTATCTGCCCTGAAAGCCGGCCCCTCTCCAGACAAAGGCACTCCCCCACTCACATTTATCAGTTTTATTCCCTTAATGATTCAAACTTGTGCTGCGATGTGCAGCTCAGAACGGAGGGTTTCATGGATTTAACAGTTTTATTAATTTAGGAGGTTTCCACTGAGCGCCAGAATAGCTCAGTGTGACAAAGAAGGTATCATAAATGAATTGATTTGTCACGTATCAGAATGTGATCCAGCAGAGATTTCATTATTGGAGTTATTTTCCTCCAATTATCTGCAAACTTAAAATGCTAAAGAGCACCCCCCCTCCACCCCCACCCCCCAGCAGCAGCCGGCCTGGATCATTTGAGCAGGAAATAAATGGAAATCAATGGCCCAAATTTGCTGCCACATGCAAAGGCCGCCCAGCCTCCCTCCTCCCTCTGTGTAGCCACTTGGGGAAAACAAAGCCAGGGCACAGAGGCCACAAAGGCCACCTGCAGCCTTGAGGCATGCTGTGCCTGTAGGACTGAGTCTTATCCCAGGGCCCTGGCCCCAGATGACCAAAGAACAGCGCTAGGCAGCAGCCTGCCTGGCAACACCGGAGCGCGGGGTGGGGGCTGGAGGTGACTATGGAATGAATGAGTGCTGAGCAGGGAGCCTGGATCATCCCAGACACTCAGAAACTGCCATACCACATCAAATGTGGGTTCACTTGCACTCCCAGGCCACCAGATTCTGTTAGCCTCAGCCTGGGGATCCCCACTCACCCCAGCCCTCTCCTGTGTCCTCTACCGTCCAGTCTTTTCACAACAGGCAGGTCCCTCCTCCCCTTGGGTCCCTGCTTCCTCTCTGGCCCAGGTTCCAAGCCAGCTTTCTCTATTCCTGCCCACTGAATCTCCTGTCTACCCCACACAGCCCCTCCTCCCGTGCCTCAGTTTCCTTATCACCAAGAGGATCATGGGTACAAACTCTAGCTCCCTGCTCAGGGCATTTGTATACAACACCCCAGTCCTTCTATGCCACTGAATTTGAGGTTGTACCAGGCACCCATGAAGATCATGGAGAAAGGTGGAAACCACTTGCCTTCAGGGAGCAAGCCCCCTTTCATGACCTCACAGGGATGAACCTGAGACTCAAAGCCTGACATTCAGCCTAAACAATAGGACTCCAGGTTGACAGGTAGCTGCTGCAAGGGAGAGGCACCAAGCCAGCACCTTCAACATGAGAATTCTTTTACCTACCCCTTTGGAAAAGACACTAAGCCTGTCATAATCAGCTCAGTGTCCAGGGGAGGACAGCAAGAGCCACTCACTGTGTGTGACACCTTTTCTAGGTGCTAGGACAGCTTGGGCCCTTCTCATTTCTTCCTGATGAGATTTTTTTTTTTTCAAATGAAAGGGGGAAAGGTCCCAAAAGAAGAAATGAGCTGTGTAAGGTCACACTGCCCAACCTAGCACAGGTCCGTGTGACCGGAGAACACTTGCAAAGATGTCGTCCCCCCTGCCCTCCCCAACTGCACTGGCTTCCATCCCGGTTAGTGGCAACTGTCATCCATCTGGTAGAGAATTCAAAGGCTGAAATCAAGGCCAAGAGGGGACAGAGCAGGGCCAGTCCCCAGGTGAGGGACGACAGGTAGGCCAGATCCCACTTGGTCCCTTGCTACTGGAGTAGCTTCATCTGTCCCGAGAGCAGAGGCTGTGGTGGACCTCTTCGGCATTACTGAGTGAGTGTAGGAGAAAGCACATGGAAGACTGGAAAGCTCCCTGCCCAAGATGCTGTGGGGGGGGGGGAGGTGTTGGGGAGGCAAGGGCAGGCCTTGGGTCACACATGCTGTGCATTCAGGAAGCACACATGGGCCTCTTCTGTCCTCGAGTGGGGCTCTGCATCTAGACTTTTCCAAGTTACTCACACCCCTAGAGAGCAGAGGCAGTGCCCACCCACGTTTGTCAGCAGACACACTGGAAAGGCTGAGCATGCTCAGCTGCCCTACACTGTACCTTCCCCTCACAGGAGCCTCTCAGGGAACCAGGGGCTGGGTTCCAGTGATGAGGAGCACCCTGCTCTAGAGCAGACCACTCCCCCTCCCCCCAGCTCGACGGACACTCCCCCTCCCCCCAGCTCGACGGACAGCTCCTTGCACACAGCCGTTACACTCTGACACAGCCTTATGTACACACTGGCCAGGCCCCGTGTCCACACAGATCACATCTCTCCTCCTCCCCATCCCCTTCTCTCTGCTTGCCATTCCAGCTCCAGAAAGCCTAAGAGCTCCTAAGGTCACGGGCAGCCCACAGGCAGCACTGACAGATGACAGGCAGCCACGGAAATGAACAGGTCCCAAGTTTAGCAAGATGGCTCCCTTCTGCCTCTAGGACTTCTTCACCTTCCTGACCTCCAACAGCCAGTAAAGGTGTTTAATTCGTGTCCTACTAAAAATAGCTTCCTAATGGAGTCCAAGGCTCTCTCTGAACATTAGTGCAATGACAAGGGACGTTGGTCTCCATTAGCCGATCCCTGGGCATAGAAATTCTCATTTTTCCAGGGTGGGCTAATGTTTCTGAGAGTCCCACTTCAGTAGGGACAAGGGACATACTGGAAGACACTAGAACTTGTCACTAGGCCACCACAGACAAACAACTGCCAACCAGTGGCTCAGGACAAAGACTTGGCCCCACAAGCCCCAGGGGAATGTGTGAGTCCCTTGCTTGAGATTTCATCTGAACCAGCTAGCCTGTCTTGCACAGGCCCAGAGCTGGCTGCTGGGTGCACAAGGGAAGTCTTTGAAGTCTCCTTTGACATATTCTCAGCTCTCCCTAAACCAAGGGTCATACAGGGTATTGAGGCAGACACAAAGAATAATGCCCAACCCTCAGGCCTGCCAGCCGGGTCAAGGGCCGGGCAAAGCAGTATGAAGCTGGGGACTCAAGGTCTCCGTAAGCTAAAGGAAGTAGGGGGATGTATAAATGTATCCAGGGTAGGGCCCTCAAAAGTTATAACATTCTTGTCAGAAAAAAAATCCAGGAAAGCTTCTTGGAGGAGATGGCACTTGATCATTCTTGTCCTGTTCTGTGTTTGTATAAACAAAAGACGTACACTTGTTTTTGTAGCTGTGGTGTGGGGTTAGACAGGACAGAACCCAGGACTTTACACATGCTAGGCAAGAGCTCTGCCATTGAGCAACATTGCCCAGCACTAACAGAGAGACATTTGGGAGTTCAGATTCTTACCAGTATAGACCAGATTCCCCAGGGTAACAGCTGAAACATGTTAAGTCAGTTAGAGCCATTCAGGAGAACGTCCATCTTCTCCCTAACCCCAGCCCTAAACATCACCCATTCTACCTACTCCCTCCCTCCCACAGGCCTCAGCTGAAGTCACCTCCTCCAGGAAGCCCTCTCTGGGTGTAGCTGTATGCCCCTTACATTTGAACTGTATTTCCATGTGGGGTTTCTTAGTCTTGCTAATTCTTTAACTTCCTTCCAGACCTTGAGTTTCATGAGGCCTGAGGCCAAGCCTGCACCCTGCCCTTGCATTCCCACAAGCATGGCCAGCACATACCTCTTCACACACCACGGAGCTACATTTTCATTTTCTAAGATTCCTATTACACAGATAGAGAGACTGAGGACCCCCCAAAAAAGGAGAAGCAACACCCATCATCCAGTGTCAGCTGCAACGTGCAGCTGGAGGCCCGGGCCCCTCAGACCCTCGTTCCCTCCATCTGGGAGCTGAGTCTGAGACAGACAGCCCCGAAGGGAAATCAGTTCACCTTGTACCACAAGTCAGATCCATCCTGTTTTTCTGAACAACTCGTGTGCACAATGGAATCCATTTTACAACTTGAGTTCAGGCAAACGAGCTTCTCTGATACGGCTTGTCGTCCACCTTTGCCGCTGGAGAGCCAACCACCCAAGGTCAGAAAGATGGGTTGACAGAAGGAAAAGACGGATGCAGACCCTTTGCTCCTCTCTCCACGAGAGTCCCCTGCCGGAGTCTCTGTGTGTCCACTGAAGAGGACACATGGGGCTTCCCTGCCTACTCCCTGCTATAGAGTTTGGAGATCCGCCCCCTGAAACTTCTTATCACCACACTATTGGTGTTGGCGTCTGTCTATCTGGGCCTGTTCATCTCCAAAGGCCCATACCCAGGAGGGTGCAAACTCAGTCTCTTCCTCTTTGGGTATTCCTGGGCCCTTTATCTGAGCTCAGCAAATGCTGTCGGGTGCGCCCTCTTCCTGTATGGTTGCTGCCTGCCCACCCTCTGCCACACCATGGTACTTCCCAGAATGTCTTGTGCAGGGCAGGAAGTGTGGCCCCTCTGCTTCCTCTCAGAAATCCCATAAGCATAGAGGACAGTGGGGGTGGGGCCTCTCAGGAAGGGCTCTAGCTACTGTTGTCCCACAGTGCCTTTCCTGTGAGCATACAGCATTACTCTCCATTGTCCTTCAACATGGTTGTCACTTCCTCCAGGAAGTCCTCTCTGATTACTACTGCTGCTTCCCCCCCCCCCCCCCCCCCCCCCCCCCCAAGAACCCTGCTAATTCAAGGACAAGCTCAGAGATTGGGACTTCACCTAAGAAGCCTTGGACAAACTGGGAGCACACAACAGTACTGTGCTTACGAAGACCCCTTGAAGCTGAAGGGCACCTGTGCAGAGAAGCAGCAAGAAGCAGTGGCCACCATCCTCAGCAGACAAGAGGTGGTGGTGACTGACAAGAGTCGGGGGGGGGGGGCAGTGAGGTGGAGAGAAGCAGACGGAACCAAAGGACAGGAAGGACACAGACCTCTGCAGTGACGACAGAATGAAGGGGTCAAAGCCCAGCCGACACCTGGGTAATGGAGAGTCACGATCCTGGCTCTCCCAGAGGAGGTAAGAATTGCCTGTGACAGCCGTGAGGCTGAGTCCAGCTGCAAGTGCACCTAGTATTTTTGTTAAAGATCCCTTATGTGTGCACTGGGGAAGGCAGAGGCAGGCAGATCTCTGAGTTTGAGGCCAGCCTGGTCTACAAAGTGACTTCTAGGGCAGCCAGGACTAACCAGAGAAACCCTGTCTCATGGGATGTGAGGTGGGTACAGAGGGTTGGGGGTGGATCCCTATGAGCAGGCTAGCCAGAGAGCCCTGGTCCAAGGAGTCCCTCTGACAACCACCTTATCCAATCAGAGTCCCTCTGACAGCCACCTTATCCAATCTGAAGGAAGATGATCTTCCAGCCCTTAACATCTCTCCTTCTGTTTTTCCCAAGAGCCCCCGGGAGTCCAGGCTTCAGACAGACTCAGCCTTCATGAGCCTGCTCCTGCTCACTGACTGCTTAACCACTCTGCAGGGGTCATCCTGCTGGCTAAGACCAGGACTGTAGAGCCAAGCCTCAGGCCTAGCTTGGCTGGCTGTGGCTGTGGGTCGTCTGCTGACCATCTCTAGGACTCAGTTTCCCCACCTTTGGGAAGGGGGTGTTAGTAGTTGCCACCCCATTAAGTGCTTTGGGGCTCAGGGAAGTGGCTACCAGGCTCCAGTAATGATTTGGACCCGAGCCTGGCCCAAGAAGTTCGGGGCATAGTTGCAAGGCTTGCCTTATTTCTGGGGTGTCCAGGGTGGCCTCTGGTCTGGGAGAGGAAAAACAACAGGTCTCTAAGCCCTCCTCCCAGCCCACCTGCTTGTGAATGTATTCTAAAGGTTTTATATTTGCTCCCACAGGAGCTGACGGAGGCTGTTGTCAATAATGGTTGCCCCTCAGGAGGCTGACAGCCCAGCAGAATCTCAGGACACTGGAGGCCATACGTGTGAGGTCATATCTTCTCTTTTGAGAGCTGCAGTGGTAATCTTGTCACTCCAGAATGCCCTGTGGATAAGCTCCTCAAGGAACCAGATCAGACTCTTCCCCAGCCTCAAGGCCACACAGCTGACTGAGCCTACCACCTACTGGCCCCCCAGTGCCTCCATCCCTAGACTAAGAGGTGCCCTGCCTGTGACTGTGAACGTGCCTGCTTCAAGAGTGCTCTCAGGCCTTTATCATAGCAGCAGTGGCCGAGCGCTGATCCAGCTTCCCAGCTCAGCACTCTGCCTCAAGAGACCCAAGTTACTCTTGACAGCCCCCCTCCCCATGCAGCTCAGTGAGCACCCAGAAGCCAAACAGAAGCAGGACAGAGGAGAACCGGCCAGCTTCCTGAGTGGACAGACAGGCTTCAGATGACAGGAGAAGAGGGAGAAAATTGGTGGCCTTGACCATAAAGAGCACTGATGCCCCGGGGGACCCATCACAGCCAGCAAGGTTGATGAAGCAGACTTCGCTGGTGCTGCTTCAGGAAGGGTGGGTATCCTCAACACTTCACCTCAGGAAGATTCCGTGGGCTGGGTCAAGAGGAGGGTGGCCAAGGGTCTCCAGTTATCAGTAAAAGGGAGGATATCGAAGATACAGGAAGCCTAAACCTCGAGAAGGGGAAGAAGGCTGAGTCAGTCTGTGCCTTGGCTAGAGATTCAAGTGGAACCGGATTAAAATGACCTCCTCTTGTGATAGTCATGTGCTGCCCACAAGACTGTTTCCCCACCCGTCAAATGCAAGTGGCAGTCACTTACATTTATTGAGAGTTTGCGTGTACCAGGCGCCTGGCACTAGCACACTAAGTTGTGTCTCGGGATGCCACAAGAAAGAAGCTATATTCAACCAGCACTTTACAGCTATTTTTACTAGAGCCCAGAACATCAAATGTTCTCAGGTCCCATTGTGAGGTACATAACAGGATTCAAATCCAGGCAACCAGGTTGTCCGCCAGCCCTTGGCCATTCCTCTCTGCTGTCTTCCCTCAGGCCACCAACATCCATACCTGGGGCTTCTCAGGGTTACTTCTCAGGCTCATTCAGGGTCAGGGGCTTCCAGAGTCACTCATAAAGTAGGGATAAGTACAGGTGTCATATGTGAACGTAACTCATTGACACAGTAAATCTGTGCAGTATCAGGGTTGCAAAGCCGTTTACAGAGGAGGAAAAAAGAGGCCTAGCCAGGTACCTGCCTGGGCCACCATGCTTGCAAACCGCAGAGGTGGGAGCTGAGCACACATTGTCTGGCTCCAGGCCACCATTTTGCCCTCTGAAAGGATCTGCCCTGGCCTTGAATACAGCAACAGTGGGGGTCCGTGGGGGATAGCTTTTGCACTATCCACCTGCATCTGACCTTCTCTCTAGACATAGTTTGATTCTGCAGAAACTGAGGTGGAATCCGCATGTCCCCTGCATGGCAGACTCTGGGCCACACTGTCTCCACCTGCTCTGCTGGTCTGGCCAGGAAATAAATAGGTGGGTAACTCAGAAACATCCTTTTGTCCATTAAAAATGAAAGTATCTGGAAGGGGGCGTCTTTCACAGTACAGGTAAACATAGACTAACTGGAGGGGAACCCGTGGGTGAGGTGACATGACTAGAGGAAGAGGGTACCTCTGTTGAGTCAGAGTGGCAGACAGGCTGGCAGGATGGTTCAGTGGGTAGGAAGCTCTTGCCAACTAGTGCTCAACAACCTCCTTAGAAACAGAGCAGAAAAGAACTGACTCCCGAAAGCTGTTCTCTGACCCCCACACCTCGTGAGCCCTAGGCATTCATACGTGTGCATGTGTACACACATGCATGCACATGTACACACACACACTAACAATCAATAAGGCTTTATAACATTTAATGAAAGGATAAATGGCTGAGATGCTCTAGCCCACAGGTGAATTATGGCAGCCAACAGATGGAAGGGCTCTCAGGGCTTCTCATTCTAAAATGTCCCTCCATATTTGTCGGGGACAGAGTGACAGGGAACAGCCAGTGGAGACATCAAGGTCATTTCTGGCACACGAGTCTCAGAGAATGACAGGAACAGCCAGCTCCTCCCACCCAGGGCCCAGCCCAGCCCTAGCTCTGTCTTGGCAGAAAGCCTGGGCCCTATGCCTGGGCTCACACCAGCTTCCAGCTACCTGGGAACACACCCCTTAAATCGTTACTACCGACGGTGGGGGTGGGAGTCGATGATGATGATGATGATGATGATGATGATGATGATGACGACTCTCCTTTCAGGTTGTTTGTCTGCAGCATCATAACATGGTACTCTGGGGGGTAATTAACCAACAGGGCTGTTTGTCCTTCAGTGTGAGGCTGAGTGGTAGTCTATCCTTCTTCCCAAGAGTGGAGATGGTGGCAGACACTGCTTAACCTTGAAGCAGAGTGACACCGTCAATAAAGGCCCAGCCCAGTGCCATAGCCCTACACCAGGGCTCCCACGCCATCTTCCCAACAGACATTCAAATGATAGCTGATCCCTAACACATCTACCTCTGAATGTCCTGGACCTCTCCCCAGAATGGCTATCCATCCTCATTCACAACTTAACCTGTCCCTTCAGAGTGTCTCCCTGACCCTTCTGTGGACAGAAATCAGCCTGGGTCAGACTCAAACACTTACTGGTCAGTGAACATCTCAGTGTTCACCATGACCCCTTGGCCAGCTGCCCCAAAGGAAAGCTCACTTAAAGAATGGAGACCTAGCTAGATGATTTCTTAGGCTCTGATGGTATTTGGGTTAGCAGAGGTAGGCCTTGATCTAAGAAGGTCTGATAACCTAATGGATGTGATGTCACCTGGAGGAAGCCAGGCAGGAACCCAGGGCTGGAGACTGTGGGGTCCCCCTATCACATCTCCTTAGGTGAGCCCCACATACCCTAATTTCCTGGGTGCAGTGCCCAGTAGAGACATGAGCAAGCTCGGAGCGGAGCAGTCAAGTCTGATGAATGCCGAACTGGATCTGGATCTGGAAAGGACAGGGTTGAGAAAGCCCCAAGGAAACCTGCGGAGCCTCCTCCACACAGACTGACACACACTGCCCTCTCTGTAGACTACCCACAGTCTATGATGGCTCATGGCCTCTAAGCAAGGAGGTGAGACCCAGGCTGGTACTACAGACCACTGGCTCCCTAACAAAGGCCTCCACCACCCAGGTCCAGGTCTCCCCAGCCAATGCTGTCTCCCAGGATCGCCAGTTTGATCTGTGTCATTCATAGATGGCTGTCTAGTCCAAGAAGCCCATTACCACCTCTCAGAGCATTTTCTGCTGTCCTGGGAATCACTCAGACCCAGGCAGGAGGCTGTTCTATCAGTCCCTAGATTCCTGGGGGATCTCCCCAAGCTGCCTTGGGAGAATGAACAAGGCCAGCTCACATGGATAGAACCAGGTCTGAAGTACGGATTCTCCCAAGGCCCTGGAGAACCTGGCCTTTCAATGGCCTATCACCCTGTCCCAGGTAGAGAGTATGTGAATAATTGTGAAATCAGTTTTCTGTTGCTATAACCAATGCCTGAGGCAAATCAACTTACACGGCAGAAAGTTTCTAACTCAGAGTCTCAGAGGCTCCAATTCATGGTGACTTGGTCCCATGACATTCATAAAACAGCACGTCATGTTGGTGATGTGGAGTAGGGCAAACTGCTCATTTCTTGGTAACTATAAAGCAAAGAGAGAAGGACATCTGGGATTCTCCATGGCCTCTTCAAAGACACATTACTAATGACCTAATTTCTACCAAATACCACCCCCCTCAATAGTTTTGTGAGCTGATAGGGCTCAAATCTTTAGGAGGGGCCTTTAGAGAATATTCCAGACCCAAACTATAGCAATGGTGCTTCAGGAGCAGTAGGGAGAGGTGAGGAACAGAAACACAAGACAGAGTGAGAGAATACTATGGACATGTCCTGTGCACCAGGCACTGTCCTTGGAGACCAATATGCACTCATTCATTTTGTCCCCAGAACAAGGAAGCAGACATCCACAGAGACATCTAACTGGGCCAAGGTTATGGGGTCAGTGAGCAGGTTTTGGAGGCGAACTTGCTTTGTCTTCATATCTCCATGGCACGCCTTGCATGCCGCTGGCTCAGACCTCCTTACAGGCTTCCGAGGGCATCCCAGCATGGTGCAGGGATGGAATGGACATCCAACCTGGAAACCAGCTCTTGCCTCTACTGGAGCCTGCACAGTTGCAAGGTCATTGTGCCTAAGGTAGAAAAGATCTCTCTCCCTCTGGGACAGGGCTTCAGAGGGCCCTGAACTCTGAGAACCACAACCCACTTAAGTGTCGTCATTGGGCCAGAGAGTTGCTCTGTCTGCCGCCACCTCTGGATTCTTTAGCCCCTGGGGCCTCCCCTCAAGCGCTGGCTCCTAGGCAGCACACTATCACTGTGCCGAAATGTTTGTCATCTCTTGACACTAATATTATTTAAGGCCTAGAGTCTCATGTAAGGCTTCCTTTTAGCAAGATTGTCTCATTTAATAAAACTCCCTGTCTCTGTCCCCCAAGGTAATCATGTTGATGGCAGCGCAGTCCCCAAGCCGTGATTTGGTCTGGGAATAGAATTATCAGGAAGCCCAGCTTGGCTGTCACAGATGCTCTGCTTGGGGTTTTCCCTTGAAGTAAACAGAAAGAGTCCCAGTGGAAGGAACGACTCAGCAGGGACTGCGACAGCTGGCTTCCCCACTGGCCACTCTGTCCTCAATGGTCACCTCTCAAAGGCTCAATTAATAAACATGTCCCAGTCTAGGCTGGGAAATGGCTACTGTTGATGCAGGTAAGTTACCTGATCTGTTCATGTTCTCTCTCTCTCTCTCTCTCTCTCTCTCTCTCTCTCTCTCCCTCTCTCTCATATTGTTGGATGTGTTTTTGTTTTTGTTCTTTGCGATAGGATCTCATGTAGCCCAAGCAAGCCTTAAATTCACTTTGTCGTGAGGATGGCCTTGAACTTCTAACCCTCCTGCTTCCACCTCTGAAATGCTGACTTATAGCCTGCTTCCACCTCTGAAATGCTGACTTATAGGCGGGTTCCATCCTGCCTGGTTTATGCAGTGCTGGCACTTCGTGCATGCCGGCATGTACTAATTGAACTATATCCCCAACTCTCAAATACGGTGGATGAAAAAGACAGAGACTGCCTGGAAGAGAGGAGTCCAACAGAGTCATTTCAGATCCTGGCCACACCTCCTGCTACCGTGACCTGGACAGGGTTACTTCCCTTCTGCAGCCCAATGTCATCTAAGACATGGCCTTCATTACAAGGATATTAAGATCAGGTGGATAAGCAAGTGGAGGCCCCATAACACAAACTAAAGAGTCCTTTCCTTCCTGTCCACGACCCAAAGAAAGGGACACTCCAGAATTTTATACACATTTAGAAAGAAGATTAATTGAGATAATGTATGCCAAGTAGTTGACATGTGGTAAATGTTCAGGAAACTCTTGCTGTTATTGACATTATTATTCAACACCACCACAGCCACCACCACTGCTGCCATCGACCACTACCACCATCAACAGAGCCATGTTTACCAGTGTTTATGTTGTGTATCATCACCACCACCATCATAGCCATGTTTATCAATGTTTTTCATGTTCATCATCACCATCATCACCACCACCACCAGGACTACCTCCTCCATTGACTCAGCCATTATCACTGCTATCATCATCATCTTTCACCATCAGCACCACCACCATCACCATGCCCACTCTCTCCATCATTATCACCACTGCCACCACCACCATTACTATCGCCTTCATTAGATGCGTAGCGAAGCCCTTTGGATCTCTAAAGGTCACACTGGTGTGTTCTGTTCTCACTTGCTGTGTAACCATGAGCTGGACCTAAGTGTCGTCTTCCCTCCAGATTAAGTGTACTTGGAGACCAAAGTAATGATGAACGGATATGGTGGCATGTCACTCAACCTGGGCTCTCCCTTGACTAGAGGACCCAGAAAAGACCAGAGACCTCCTGGACCCCAAGGAGTTCCAAACCCATAAATGACACATGCAAAATCACATATGACCAGAAACTTGGCCCAGCAGGCAGAGAGGGTATTTGAGTATTTGAAGACTCCAGGGGAACCGATCTAGAGTTTACTATGCTCTGCTAGCTGATGACTACAAACTGTGAGCCATGCTCTGCAAAAGGACACAGGGCATGCAGCTGAGAGATGGGTTTGAACCCCTCAACCTCCAGGCATTCACTGATGGCCCTTGGGAGCACTGAGGCCAGGTGTACACATATCTCATGGCAGTCCTGTCAGAAGTACGTTCTCTTAAGGGACCTACAAAAGAGCCATGGACAGAGTTAAATGATGTCAGAAGGAGGTGGTGGGCCCACTTGGAGTTATAGCAGAGACATTCCATCCCAACAGCCAAACATCAAAGGGGTAGGAATCACTTCTGGAACCCCTGTGGGGTCAGAGCCCATAACAGGAGGGGCATCACTGCTGCCCATGGAATGCTAACTGAGCCAGTGAGTGGGTTAATGACAGTGAATCTGGAAGCTGATGGCTGACTGAGTTGGCAAAGGGCTTTCCATACAAACGCGAGAACCTGAGTTTGGATCCCCATGCCCCATGTTTCAAAACCATAACCCAGACTCTGGCAGGAAGGAGACAAATAGGTCCCTGGGGCTCACTGGTTAAACAGTGTAGACACATTGGTAAGCTCTTGATTCAGTGAGAGACACTATCTAAAAAATAAAGTGGCATGTGATTGGAGAAGATACCCAATGCTGTCCTCTGGCTCCATACATATATACACGCATATATGCACACACCGATAAACACACCGTAGCAGATCACATCTGTCAAATGTCTGTTTCATGCTTCTGGGCCCACATCTGACTTTCAATGGGACTTTACCCTTTATTGAGTCTGGGTACATCTGTCACTGAATAGATCAAAAATGACATAAGTAACTTCAGACTTTAGTTCATAAAAGTAATGCACCTTCCAGAGGACCCAGCATCCTGGAAGGAAGTCTCAGAAGCTACATAGAGAGAGGTCATGCAAGTGCTTGCATGCTACTTTAACTGGGCTGCAGGATCAGCATCATGTCACATGGGAGGGGTAGATCAGGGTTACCTTCAGACGATAACGCCCCAGCCATCGTTTAAAGGAATATGGAACTGAGGCCAGCCGTCCCTGTGGCGTGCCTGATCCAGCTTCTGAAAGCACAGTCTGTCTCCAGTGGTCTCAGCAGGCCAGTGTTTGGGAGGCCATTTTAGGCCACCGTGGAGTGTGTAATGCAGAAGTCACACTAGCTAAAGCCAGCCAGGAGCCAGGGAATAAATGACTTCCAGGAGCCACCCTCCTGGAACAACAGCCAGGGAGAAGGGACACGGGACACAGAGGAGAACGCCTGCCTCCTATAGGAAGAGAACCAGGATCTGAGGATACTCCAGACAGCCTGCCTGAATCTTGAGAGCCATTCTTATGTGGGACGGAGGTTTCATCCCACCTACCTGCACACATGTCCCCGTTGCCCAAATAGCCATGACGCCCTCCCATCGTCTACCCGTTCCTGCTCAGCCCTGATTTGTCACGCTGCCAACTTCACGTCATCACACACCTTCTTTTCTGGAAACCCTAACTAGTCAGTCCTATCTGCTTCCCCTAGCACAAACTCCAGGGCCAGGGGGGCTTCCGCACTGTGAACAGAAGAGGTAGGTGAGAGTTGTATTGTTGACATGGAGAGGAGCTGGCTGCCTCTGCCCTCTGCATGCTGGCCTGTTCCTCCCTTGCTTTGGATTGTCTCAAAGCCTTCATATACCCAGCCTTTTCTATCACAGACCCTCTGAAGAGCCCTCTACCATTCATCGTTGGTGGCGAGCCCCACCAACGATAGCAGTGTTTAAGAGAGTGGGCGAATGTATCTCTGCCGAGTCCCGGCAAGGACTTCTCTAAATCCCCTGTGCACCTTTCTCCAGCAGTGTTGGGCAGGACTTCCAATTGTGCAAGAGAGTCATTCCCAGCAGCAGAAAGCATCCCCATCGCCCATGTACTCCCAGCATCTCATGCAGGCTTCTCCACACACCCCCCTCCCTAGGATCACACCTAATCACTTAGGGAACTATACTACCACAGGAGCAAGGTTTGTGGCTTCCTATTGTTCCTGATAAACCATAACCACACTTGATATCTCAGCCACTGTCCTCATCACGTGACACAGCTCCAGGTCAGGAAGGAGATGACCCGCCCAAGGTATTCCAAGTGATGAGTTGCAGAGTCAGGGCAAAGCCAGAACTCTCCCTACACTGATGCCTTAGGGCCTTTCCCACTCCAGTGCTGCATGCTGGGCCTTCTAGTAAGGAACAGACACTCGATAAATATTTAGAGAAAGGCACAAGACCATAGCTGATCCTCACGGCATGGCAGCAGGCAGAAACCAACCCTCTGCAACCATTTCCAATTCAAATGCCTTGGCTGCATGGGTGAGCCCTGATGCACTGATGCCTTTGGGGTTTGGTTTTTTTTTTTTTTTTGAGGAGTTTGTGCTTTCAACAATGAGAGGTAGTGGGAGGATGTCCCCAGAGAATCCCTGGGAATCACTTCTGCACCGTGATTTCAGATGGGAAGTGGAAAACATTTTGCAGCAAACAGACTTTGCTTGTTAACAGAGAGAGGGAGGGCAAGAACTCAGATCCCATTATTTAACAGGTGACAATACTCATGCTGCCAGAGTCAAGGGACAGATCTGAGGTCACTCAGATAGGGATGGGCACCAGCTGCCTTGATTCCCAAGCTAGGGATGGGGCTCTTGAATATCTGGTTACCAGCAGCTCTTAAACGAACTGCTCTGGTTGGCTTTTGTGGAAAGGGCAGAGTGCACAGTCCCAAATGCAGGCAGAAGCCATAAAGAAGTCTATCCGAAAAAGGCTCATTGTTCCCAAGCACCTCCTCCAGCTCAGCCCCCAGTTTCTGCAGCAGGTGGTCATCAGCACACATGGCCAGAATCCCCTTCTTATATTGTACTTTCTTGAGAAAAAGGAAGGGGCTATGCTGCCTATGCCCTGTCTGTGGCACCAGGGTGGTGGGTGTCCCTGCACCCCTCAGAGGATCTTCTAGCCAAATGACTAGAAACTTCCCAATCTCCACCAAAGCATAGTATTTGAGGGTGGAGGAGGTGTGGCAGAGGCTACTTAGCAGCAAGTGGAAAGCAAACCCACCTCATCCTTTGACCTTGAGACCTTGGGCAAACTTTATCTCTCTAAACCTCATGTTTTTCATCTGTTAAGTGGGGCTCGCTGGAGCTATGTGAGGCTGGCCCTGTCACAACTTAGGATCACAACTGCCCTGTCACCAGGACTTCTGCTCTGGTCCAGGCCAAAGAAACACCAACAAGCCAGCCCAGATGGTCTAGTCCCATGGCCACTGGAACCAGACAGCGCCCTAAGGACTAGGCCATCAGGTTTAACAGGGCAGAGGACTTTGCTAGTTTCTCAAGAACACTTTTAAGCAGGGACACAGAGGGACCTGAAGTGGGGTCAGGAAGCCTAATGAAGCCAGAAGGTTGTCAGTGCAGTGTGGTGAGACCAGAGAACGGCTGGGACCCAGACTCCTGCTCATCAGAGGAGAGCCACCCATTGCAAGGCCTGACGGCTCATAGCCCATGAACATAGAAGAGGCTGCCAGGGCTCTGTGTGGCTGAAGCCTGTAGTAGGGTGTGCCTCAGAAGCCAGCACCAGCTCTCTCCAGCCTGTGGGCCAAGTCCTGGGTCAGCTGATGACACTGTGCACTGGAGTGGGCACTGTGTGTGTACACTCGATTAAGTCTTGCTTTGCTCCGGTGATTTAGAGCATTCCCGATCCATAATGGATTCATAACGTTATATAACGCAATAAAATAGAAATGGGCAGTAGCACAAGAAGTGAAAATCTGACTGACATAAAAGAGACGCTCCAAGTCTTAAATGTTATTCAAAGTGTCAGTCTTTAGACCTGAGCCTCCTAGTAGGAAGTGCAACAAGGGGTTCCCAGTCGGTTACACAACATCCATGACATATAACAAATAATATTATAAAGCCCCACGCTTGGGAAAGTAAGAACTGCCTCTCATTGTAAGGCAGACGTTTTTCCTGGCAGTCTTCATTATAGAATGACACAGAATAGACAAAAAGACACATTTGGGAGAATGATATCATACCAGCAAACTACTCAACAAAAGGAACCCCATAGAGACCAAAATATTGTTATTTTGAATACATTCTTCCCTGGCTCAGCTTTAGGCTCGGGTAGGTGAAGTTGAAGAGATTTAACAATGGGACAATCTTATCTTCATTGTTTGTTAGCTTATCAAATTTCATTTATGGTCAGTGAGATGGCTCAGTAGGTAAAGGTGCTTGCCGCCAAGCCTAATGACTCGAGTTTGATCTCCAGGCCCTATAATGGTGGAAGGTGAGACCTGGCTTCCACAAGATGTTCTCCGCACATATATACATGGTGTGGTATGAACACTCATACGTGTGTGTGTGTGTGTGTGTGTGTGTGTGTGTGTGTGTGTGTGTGTGTGTGCTCTGTGTAGCCCTGGGAGTCCTGGAACTAGATCTGTAGACCAGGCTGGCTTTGAACTCAGACATCCACCTGCCTCTGCCTCTGCTTCCCAAGTGCTGAGATTAAAGGTGTGCGCCACCTCCTGGCCTAACTAGGGTCTTCAGGGGAAGCCAGGCACTATGGGGAATGGATGAGGGGCCTCACAGTCCAGGAGGGCAGCCTAGAGTAAGTGAGATCCAAGTCAGATTGGTGAGGCTGCTTGGGTAAGACCTGACTGGGTGTGTAGGTGTATTGAGAGAGCAGCACGGACTGCATCATCAGAAGTAACTGCCGAGGAACCCACAGCCAGGAAAGAGACCCCAGAGACTGGGCTGTTCTCCTGCCATTGTCAGAGAAACCTGAGGCAAAATGGAGCCACGCTGACGATAACCGCCCCTTAATTTTCACAGACACAAGATATCTATGTCCGCTAGAGGAGCAATAGTCATTTTGGACAAGCCACAGATCTGGAGCCTACCTAAGACTATCGAAGCTGAATAAGAGTCACCTGCCCAGATGCCTTCATGTCACACGTGAGGATCTGAGGACCCAAGAGGGAAGTGAGCTATCCAAAGAGTCACAAGTGACAATTCTGAAAGTACAGAGCCGAGAGGAAGCAGAGGGGGTGCGATGGTGGGATTAGGTAAGTCAGCCTGGAGCCTTGAGAGACCACCGAGGAAATTCTCATGAGAGTGGAAGAGCCCTGAGCTTGGAGCTCATTGCTGGGACCAGGCCACAGAGCTGTGTGCCCCATCCTGAGTCTCTTCATTTGGTCAGTGGGTTGGTTCTGACACACCCCACAAGGCTTCTGAGAGGAACAGAGAGTGCTTTGTAAACCACTAAGTCCTATGTGCTGTACCAAGTGTCAGGAAGAGGGTGACTTCAGGGACAATGAGCATTTGTAACCCTATGCTCAGCTCTGATGGTGGCCTTTGAGGGAGGAAGGTGGGTCCTTCTACCTCACAGACCACAGAGGCTGAGTTCACTCACCTTTCCAGCTCAGAGAGGGTAGGAAAGGGATAGGAGTCTAAGTCACACACCCAAAGACACAACAGACACACAGTGGAACATGGGTAGGGAAAGCAAAATCCAACCCCCAGGAAACATACAGTCACATCTCATGGCTTCTAGTGTAAACAATGCTTTGCCCTGGTAGCAGGAGCTCAACCTAACTCCTAAACATGGAGCCAATGGCATGGAGGGGCTCTCCCATGGTGACCACGTGACGCAACCCATCTACCACAGCTGTCTTGATCATGATAAAGTCCTCAAATTCTCTGGGCTTAGAACGGTTTACGTGTCTAGCTCTTCGGGCCTGGGATTCAGCAGATGGAGCACAGCAGAGCTGACATGGTTCTATGCCACAGTGTCTAGGGCCTGGGCTGGAAACAGACAGGAAGTCTAGGTGAGTGTACTCCCCAGGAACTGTGGGGCACCATGCCTCTGGCATGGCCTCCTGAGCTTCCTCTGTACACAGCAGCCTGGGAGGGGACACTTCAGACTCAAACAAGAGTGTCAAGAGCAAGTGTCCTTGTCATGTGAAAGAAGCTAGGAAGTAGGGAAACTGGATGAGGGTTAGGGTTAGGGTCTCTCTGGCCACACTCACTGGATATGGAAGTCACAGATCTGCTCACATTCAAAGGAAAGTCACAGAGACCCAACTTCTCTGTGGGAGGAATGTCCAAGAATGTGCACCCACGCAAAAGCTCAATTACTAGCCCGGCAGAGACGGCAGGGACCCACCCTTCAGAGACTGTTCAGCAAGGCCAATGGCTGGCATGGCATGGCATGGTTAGCTAGGGTGACCCGAGATCCACCCAGACCTCTGCTGCTTGTGACCCTGGCCTCCTTGGCTCCTGGATCTTTCCCTAGAATGATCAGGAAATTAAACCTTGCACCCCCCCCCAAACCAAGGTCAGACCCCATCTGATATGGCCAGTGGCCCTGAGTGAGCCACTTAACATTGGAAACCTGGGATTCTACTTCTTCATAGTAATACCATTTCTTCCCTCCCGAGGCTCCAGCGAGGCCCTAGAGGAGACAGGATGTGTGAAACCTGGACACCACAAGTTTCTTTCTTGGGGCTGAGGTAGGGCAGGGTATCCAAGACAGGGACTGTGTTTGAGAGACTGATTCACCAGGTCCTTGCTGCAGGAGCATGTCTGCACTTGACACTATGGCAAGTACCTCTCAGGCATGTGGTCCCAGCTCCAATTATAGCATTCCAGACACATCTCCTGCTTGGGAGTTGACAGGGACCCTCTCAGAGTATCCACAGACAAGGAACTGGCTAAAGACCCTCCATCCATGAGGCCCTGACCCAAAAGAGGCCCTAAGGGCACATGGATTTGTGCCTTCCTGGACTGCCTGGGCTGCTTGGGGATTCTTCAGATCATTGATGATTCATTCAGACCATTCAGACATGTGTCCAAGCATGTCACTGGAACCTAGGAAGCCTAGGAAGCCATTGTGGGACAGTGTTTCCAAGAAGCAGGGATGGAAAATGGATCTATCTATTTTACCTCTCTGTAAATTGAGAATACTCACATTCTCCCTGGCTTCATTCTACCCTGTGCTCACCCAAGGTCACCACCACAGTCACGAGATTCTGATCTCTACTTGCAAGGCTTCCATGGCAGGAAGTTTAACACTCATAGACAGCCTGCTCATGTCTAGGCAGCACAGATAATTATAAGAATTCCAAGCTGGGAAGTGGTGGCACAGGCCTTTAATGCCAGCACTTGGGAGGCAGAGAGAGGCAGATTTTTGTGAGTTCGAGGCCTGTCTGATCTACAGAGCAAGTTCTAGGACAGCCAGGGCTGCACAGAGAAACCCTGTCTCAGAAAAAAACAAAAACAAAAACAAACAAACAAAAACCACCACCAAAAGAATTCCAGAATCAATCTGTCATTCCTCTCCAAAACCCAATCCCAGGCCTACCAAGGAAAGGCAACCAGGAGGAAAGGACAGGGCCTGGATTCTGGGGTCAGGAGGAATTGACCACACTCTAGTCTTGGCCTTTTGAGTCCTCGAGCCTCAGTTGTCCTAACTGTAAAATGAGAATAATGACAGCAGGCTGAGGGCAGGTTGAAGAGATGATACTCTACAACTTGCATAAAAGCATCTGGGACAAATTCACCCATTTTCCATCCCTGTTTGGACACATGCAAACGGCTGTCCTAAAGAATCACCAGGGAGCACAAATTCATGTCTCCTGACACATGGTTGCTACTTCTAGGAAAGCTGGGGATAGAGGAATTTTCCATATCAATTGCTAGGTACAACTTATCATGTACTAGATGAAAACAAGCATATGGGTGCATGGATGGATGGTGGATGGATGGATGATTGAATGGGTAGGTGGGTGGCTGAATATATGCATAGGTAGATGTATGTATGTATGTATGTATGTATGTATGTATGTATATATGTATGTATGTGTGAATGAATATGAATGAATAGGTATGTGGGTATATAAATAAGCCGGTGAATGGGTGGGTTAATAGATGGATGAACAGATATATGAATAGATGAGTGAATGAGTAGGTGTATAGATGTGTGGGTAAGTAAATGCATAGGTATATGGATGGATGGATGGATGGATGGATGGATGGATGGACAGATAGATGGGTGGGTGGGTGGATAAATGGATGGGTGGATGGATGGGTGATAGATGGGTGGATAAATGGGTGGATGGATGGATGGTTGTGGAAAGGTAGGTTGCTGGTAAGATCATCAAGTGAATAGCTTCAGTAGGTCCCATCCCATTGGAAATAACCACCTATTTATTTGTTTATTTATTTACCCACCTTGGATTCTCCTGGTGAAAATATTATGTTTATCTTGAGGACAGGGCAGGGTAGAAACTACTCAACACAGAAAGAAACTTTATGAGCATGGGTAGACAGATTCTAGCAGATTCTGACTTGGGGATCGGGGCACACCTGAAACTAGGTTTCTAGTCAGTTCCAGCTACAAGTCAGCTGTCTTGGTGCTCTACTAGCCACACTGGGAGTCATTCATGTGTCCCCACAGAAGAACTGGTTTCACACAGCTGCTGCACAACAAGCCTGTGACCACGATTTGGTGCCCAGGCTTGGGAAAGGGCAGCAGGAGAGTAAGAACGCACCCTTCAACCCCTGGGGGGACATAAGGGTATGACATTGTCCCACTCTCACCTCAGCTAATCTGCTAGCCAGCTCCAGACATTCCTCTCAAATAAAGACCTGGAGATGCTTGGCTGAATGGAAGCAGAGCCTCATTCCTGAAAGCTGCCATTTCCCTGCATGAATTCCAGCTATGCAGTGGCCCCAGGAAGTAGGACAAGGTGTTCAGAGGATCTGGCAGGCCATCAGCCCTTGATAGGCCTTGCATCAAAAAGAAGCCCTGGACAGAGACCCTGACTTTCCAGAACATACACATACACACACATATATAAGCAAATGTAGGACACAACACCTCCCCCCAGAACCTCAATGAAGGGAACAGAGCCTCATCTCAAGGTTCAGCTTGGTCACTAACTTGTCACATGCCTTTAATCCATCCTCTGGGTCTTGGTTTCTCTACCTGTAAAATGGACTCCTCCTTGCCGTGGAAGGGATTGATATCACATGAGTTATGATATCTTCATATTTTCCATTCTTTCACCTAACTGATATTTGTCAAGCAATCCCCGTAACCCAGAACTAACCCATGGCAAGTGTTCAAGGAAAGAACTAAGTTTGGACCTTGTGCAGTTGGCCCCCTTTCTGCTCCCTGGCACCTTGACCTTTTCTCATGTTGTTGTACATAACTACACACAACCATAGGAGAGGGGTTGCTATCCATCATCCTTGTATTAGATAGAAGGAAACTGAGGCACTGGAAGTGGGGAAGCTGGGGACAAGTCTCAGTCGTTGCTCAGCTGAGACTCCATCGACCAAGCTCTTGTCCTCTAGCTCTCTGGTGGGCTGGGATCTCTACCTTCTCTGGTGGTTTGAATAAAAATAGTTTCCATAAGTCCATAAGGAGGGATACTATTAGGAGGTGTGACCTTGTTGGAGAAGGTGTGGCTTTGTTGAAGAAGGTGTGGCTTTGTTGGAGGAAGTGCATCACTAAGGGGTGGGCTTTGAGGTCTCAAAAGCTCAAATCCAGGCCTAGTAGCTCACAGTTCACTTCTGCTCTCTATGGATCAAGGTGTAGAACTCTCATCTTCTCCAGTACCATGCCTGCCTGCATACCACCAGGCTTCTTGCCATGACAATAATGGACTAAACCTCTGAAACTGTAAGCCTGTCCCAATTAAAGGTTTTCTTTATAAGAGTTGTTGTGGTCATGGTGTCTCTTCACATCAATAGAAACCCTAAATAAGACACCTTCCAAAGAACCTTCTCACAACCCTCCAAACTCCACACACGTCAAGATCTTGAAAAATACCAGGCCATAGAGAAGTCTTTTCTGGGGTCCTACCCACATATAGAGGATCTAGGCTGGACAGGGTTTCGACCACCTTTCCCCAAGGCAAGCTGCCCAGTATCCCCCTCATTAGTGAGTACCTGTGTCGTGGGTGTTACAGGAAGGCTGGGAGGTCCTTCATAGACATCCCATCCCCACCTGCTCTGTCTATCACTCACTGCAAGTGCCCACACATGACCCAAGAGGTAGAGGCAGCCAGACATCAAGAAGGGAGATGAGGATGGCCTCAGTGAACTAAGTCACAATTCACCAATTCTGAACCCAGACCTACATAATTTCAAGTCCCAATACACAAGGTCATTTTGGGTGCACAACCCCATTTTTAGCTATGTGAGGTAAGACTGTGAGCTTGTAAGGACTCAGAACCCCAAAGATCTCTCTTAGCCTTAGAGGGAATCTGCCCCTCCCCCTCTGAAGAAGTGTTGAGAAAACACCCCCTGTCCTTTCTGCCCACCCATTCACGCTCGCCCTGCCCTTACCCTAGCTGTCTCAGCACCAGTAGCTGTGTGTTCTCCTCACATCTGCAAGCACAGGTTACCAATGTAAAGAACCCAAGTCTTGCCTGGGGCTTTTTTGAGCTTCCTAGGGCATTAGTCAGATTGAGGAGGGGGCAGAGGAGCTGTGGGACACCTAAGAGATCCTTCGGGTACTTGGGCACCACTAAGACATTGGTTCTCTCCAGGCCTGTAAAGATGGAAGGCTAATGTTTCTCTTACACCTTTTCCTTTGCAGCCTACAAAGGGGCCTTTAGAGCTTTGATGACAAGTAATGTCAGAAGCTAGAACACAGGCAGATCGAGAAATCAGCTGTCTCAGCTTCCGGGAATCACAAAACAGAAGAGCAACTGCAGAGCTTTGTGGAGGAAGTGGCCCAGCCTCCACTGCTGATTGGGTGAAGAATGGAGCCTGGCTAACAGGCAGCTAATCCTGAGACGGATGGTGGTCTGAGAGACCTGGAGAGGTACATCAAGTGACCCTGGGCTATGGACCTGTAATTAGTCAGGCAGCTTGGGAAGAGGGTCTGTAGCAAGGCCTGGAGAGGAACCAAAATGATTCTTAGGGCCAAAGAAAGGCCTTATGTACAAGAATCAGGCCTCAGACACAGACAGGAAGAGGGAATGCCTGACAGCTCAGTGTCAGGCAGGTGCAGTGAGGTGGGGGAATGTGTGCAGCACATGGCTATAGCTACAGGACTTGCTGTGGATGTGGATGGGGCATGTTCTGGCTCTAGGGAGCTTCACCGTATACTCCAGCTCTTCCTGAAATCCATTGGTTTCATCCAATCCAGTTCTCACAGTGGAGTCTTCATTAGGCCCTTTGGGCCCTGAGATCACCTGGGCCCCTCTGTTCCTTGCCATCTTTGTTGCACAACACAAACAGCTTCCACTTCTGTCCTGCCTCGGAGACTCGGGACAAGCAACGACACATCAGGTCCTTCATCACCACCATAAAGCTGGTTAGCACAGCTCAGACAGTGGACGAGCGCTCGCAAGGCCTAGTGCTGTACCCTAGAGAAGGGCTTGGCCCTGGACATATGTAGCTAGTCTAAGGGTATTTGTACCTGTGTCTACTATCCCTCTTACTATATGTAAAGTATATAACAGCAGAACATGGTCTTCCAAGGTCACACTCCCAAGCTCAATTTTCTTATACAGAAACAGTAAAGAAGTCAGAGTCTACTCTTCTATTCCCACCCTGTGTCTGATACCCCAGAAGGACCTGGTGAGGCTGGAACCTCTCTGGGAGCAAGGGACATCTAACAACATCCATGCCCACATCCACCTATTCTTTCAGCAGCCATATCTTTGAATACATCCCATAGGCCAGGCACTATGCCAAGTGCTATCTGTCCACAGCAAGGCTTGGCCCCAAACTGTTTCAATCAGTGTTTGTAGACTGATTCTTGGCCTCTCCCATCTGCCTGGACAATGAAGAGCATGACCATGGGTGGGCCCTGAAAAGACTCCCATGAGCAAGCCCCTGACCACCAGTAGCTGAAACACAGCTGTTTCTCCCAGCAGCTCTTGTGCCTCTGACTTTCTCTGCCTTCCTCTGGGGTGAGCAAGGCTCTATGTCTCCCAACATAAGAGAACACAAGGCACAGAGAGGTGTAGTGTCTGTCTGCAGACACACAGCCAGAGCTAGGAGCTCAGGTCTGATGGGTGCAAATTCCAAATTTTAGAATGCGACCAGCTCGGGCAAGTAGAGATGTGTCAGAATGTGCCTTGGAGTCTGGAGTTGAGATCAGTCTCAAGGGCCAGCATCAGGCACTGCTGAAACCAAACCCCAGCAGTAGCTGCCTCTACCAGCTGCTCAGCTGGGTAATGTGCCCTCAGATGTCTCCTGGTAAACTATAGGACATCTGTACCAGACAAAGCCTGCTGTCTGAGAGAAGAAGGGGAGGACCACAGTGCTTGTAGAGCCATTGGTCCCTGGGCAAGGACATGAAGTCTCAGAGTTCAGGGATAGTTCTTAGGGAAGTTGGAAGAGCAAGCAGAAGCAAAATCCTCCTGCAGAGAGGTCAGCTTCAATTAAAGCATCCAGCCTCGAGGAGGAAAGGAGGAGGAGTGGGGGAGGAGGAGGAGGGGAGGAAGCTCTAGGGGTGTAGAGGCCTTCCAATGTGTTTCTCTGTACCTCAGACACAGAGGAGGCACAGTGCACCTCCCAACCAGTATCCACATTCTCCGAAGGCAGGCCCAAGTTCTCAATCCAGAGTCTGGACAGAAGAACTCAGAAAGCTCCACATGTAAGCGAGTCCCTGTCCCTAGGTAGGCACAGGCCTGGCCCTGGCTTCCTGGCCCATCTTGGCTGTTGAAATCTAATTGGGAAAGGGGGTGCAGAGGAGGCCTGGGATCTAGGCAAACTGACAGCTGAAGAATCAGCAAGACCCAGCCCAGGAGTCAGGCCTGACTGTGCTGGTCGCTATCCAGACAGCTGAGCCTAGCTTGTAGTCCAGGGACACGTGACACTTCAAGGACCAAGTAAAGGCTGGGCTCCCATGTGAGTCTGGCCACTCAGGGCCACTTGGCAGGCAGCAGGGCTCGGGGCCTGATGCTCTTGCCTGGTCTCAGGAGGGGTTCCTACTGCTGGGACCTGCATGCATGTGGGAGCCATCTTGGCTGTACTGCCCATGGGACACATCTCAAGGTCCAGCCTTGTCGTGCTCCCTGGATGTCTATAAGCAAGTCAGTGGCCATTTGCCTGCGACTTCCGTGCCCTGGGATGAGAGCCATGACCAGGTTCCCGCCTCTCCAGTGCCATGCTGGTACACGCACCCTCGTGTGCAGGTTTATGCACACCCTGCACCAGTCCGGCGCTCCATGCAGGAGGGTGCCTTGCCACAGAAAAGCTGGCAAGACAGTGAGGCAGCAGGCCCACAGTGAGGCCCCTAACAAAGGCGGGGCGTTGGCAGCCAGCAGAAGAGGGGCGGGCTGAGATGGATGTGGCTTGGAGCCTAACAGGCCACCAGCAGCCGCAGCATCTGCTTTTTCTCACCTCTAAAGGGAATCGATTTGTCTCTGACTGATTTCCCTGACGTCTAGTTTTCTTCTCCGCCCGGCTGTCAACCCAGCCACTGTGCACAGGGAGGGGGAGGCCCTGGCCGTCAGCCTGCCTGCCTGCCTGCCTGCCTGCCTCCTGCCCGCTCCTACCTCCCCATGCGCCCACATGCTCAAGGCTGATCTCATACTCATAGCCACAAAAAAGCCCACACCCCACAGAAAGCCTACCCACCACAGACACAAACCCCACAAGATATGCACATCACACCCACACACACACAGACAACCTGCCCACAACATAGACATCCCACATAATACACATAACACGTACACACACACAGATAACAACCTGCCCACAATACATTCACAGCCACACACAGGCAAATGTACCATAACCTACCCACAACATACATAACATACATACCCTACACAATACATACCCCGTACATATATACACACAACCCATCCATAACAACCCATTTACAGATAACATGCCCACAGCACACACACATGCCACAATGTATATGTATATACATGTGTTATATATTATCACACTCCTACCCATAAACAACCTGCTCACAGCATGAACACAATACACAGACTCTCCCTTTCAGATGATATCTCCTCCATAGACATGTACCCTCATACATATATACACATATAGACATACCTCTCACCTGTATTTGACAGACCCACACACCTTGTACTAGACACACAGACCACACACGCTTCCACTTATAGGTAATGTGCCCGTTACACCCCCTCCCCACCTAATACACACTCCACATGTATCAGTCCACAGACAACCTGGCCACACACATCCACATACTATACACACCTCACAACACAAAGACAACCAGCCCATATTACATACACAACACACAGAACATACCCCCTAACCTGGCAGACAGATAGACCTGCCGCTTACAGTACAAACATACCCATGCGTGCCAACATGCAAAATGAACACACCACACACACTGTACACACAGATAGCCACACACAGTCTCTACCTTTCCCCTAGGGACCAAAGATATATCACCCATCCCACACACACCACATACTAATGACACCAGAAGAAGCCACCCTTTGCACACGCATTACCTTGCCTCTCTGACACAAGTACTCCTATACCCCATACATATATACACACAAGCCCCCCATAGCATGCTCAAAACACTCATACTCCACACATTGCATATACATACATATCACAATCTGCCCATAACAAGCCCACAGTATGCACACTCCACAAAAATATAAACACCATTAACTGAGATAATTTCCATGTTTACACAGACATCTACAGAACAGACACACACATACACACACACCCACACACAACCTCTCTAGCTCTCCTGCTTCCTTCTGACTCCCAACCCTCACGTTGCTGACTGCCACTCACGCATACACACTCCCCCACCATATGCTCATTCCCATAGATCTTGGCCACACATCCCTTCCCTATGACTGAGTATCTTTAGGTTCTCCAGGGCCTCTGTGTGTGGTGTGGTCCTTCCTTGGACTGCCTACCCTTCTTCTTGTTATGAAAACCTGTACAGAGGGGAAGGAAAACTACCAGAACCCCGCCATGTACCCGAGGCCCCAAGAGCTTAGGAGGAAACTTCTGGATATAAACAGAAAGATAGCCATAGCCAAGCTGGGCAGGGCTTGAGGGAACAGTGGGACCCTCTTGGGTAGCTGGCGACAACCCAACCTGGGTGCACTGTTGGATTCTGGCAGGGCTCAAGTGACTTGGGGCAGGAATGAGGAATTTCACACACCCAGCACCACATGGGGCAGGACTTTCTGCCACAGGTACCTGGTCAGAGCTTCCAGGTAATTCCCTGAATAACAGCAGACAACAGCAACAGCAGCAGCAGAGAGAACACCACACTGACTCTCAGTCCACAGAGCATGTCTGTGACAACCATGGACTAGGGCCTCAGATGCCGGAGCTTGGCAGTTCTCTCAAGAATGAGGAGGTGAAGGCGCAGACTGCAGACAGGGTCCCATAGATATGGCCAGTGAGTTTAGATTGTTATTGTAAACTGAACAGCATGGCCAAAAACTCAGATCAAACCAGCCAACTCCAGGAGACAGTGGGCCTATTTGCCCTTAGAAACCTCCTAAGGCCATTCTCTCTGTACCATGCCCATCTCAGGAATCACACACCCTCAGCCTGGATCAGTGTGGTGTTGGTGTGTGCACGTGTGAACAGAGAATGGCCTGACTGTTAAAGCACATGACCGGGGTGCTCAGGTGGGTGGGTGGAACATCTCCACAGGTGTGTGGGGTGCTCCATTGGGATGTGAGCAGCCAAAGGCAGCCAGATGTAATTGAGACTTGGATACATGAGAAGGTATAGGCAGGATGGGGCTTGTGTCCCCCAAGATGTACACACAAGGGTGAATGTGGAATTCCTCACAGGAATTATGAGGTGCAGCTCCAGATAAAGGAGCAGGCTTCCCTTTTGAGCTCATGTCCTTTTCCCCTCCCCCACCCCTGGACTTTATCTGGCCAGGCAGCCCCGCTCTCAGCTCAGGCAGCAGATAATTGATTAATAGGACTCGTTCTTGGCTCTTTGAGGTCTGGTTGTAGATAAGAGGAGACGGGAGCACCAGCATCCAGGGATGCCCTGGATTCCAGGACTGATCTCTGAAGTCACAGGTCATAGGTGAGCCTATTCCAATCCTTCACCCTCCTCCTTCTCATGCCAGAGGTACACACACCCTCCAGGGCAACAGGTACAAGACAGATGCCCCAGTGAGACCCTGCAGGGCAGCAGCAAGGCTCACCCTCACAATGGATTGTGCCTCATCTCCAGCTGGAAGAGGGATTAGCTTCATGTCCCCATGAAGACTAGACAGAGCCATGTTCATGAGTGCATGGGATCCCAGGGCAGTGTCCCCGCATTCCTTCTTGTCTCCACGTGGCCCTTTTTTACTACCTAGGTAAATTAAGGTTACCTCCCAGAGCCCCCAAAGCCCTAGGCATAGCTCCTGCCTCTGTGACCTTCAATGACCCCTCTAAACCAGGAACTGGATGGGAAGACAGCAACACCAACCTCAAAGGCCTAGCCTAAGGAAAACATGGAGGAACACAGACAGTCTACAGCATGCTGGGGCGCAGGATCCCAGCTGATGTCTGTGTGGGACAGGAGTGGAAGAATGAATGTTCACAATATGTTTCCAGAACAACCCTGCTAGGAAAGGCCCATCATTTATTTTCTGTTGTGTGACACTTACTGTGTGGCTAAGCTGTTTGAGTGTCTTTCACACAACCTGTTCATAACCTTGTGAGCAAGTCCTAATACCATCCACTCTGGGCTTCTCATCTGGGAGATGTGAAGTGGGTAGCTAAGACTGGATAAAGATCCCCTGCCCCTGAGAGTACAAGAAAAACCCCAGGTTCATCATAGAATAACCTGGGGAGAGGTAGAGGACCTCCAGATATCCATAGACTCCTTCCAAGATCAGACATTGAGTGGCTGGGGCTCCTAGGGCAAGAGACCGAGCTGGAGAAGGTGACAAACCCATCCCTGTCTCAGTGTGGAATGAAACATTCACTGTGCTCTGCAGATCAGGGCAAGAACATGCACCCATGCTCCCAGAACACATGCTCTGGTCCCTCCAGGGATGTATGTGCCCGCAGCCCTCCTCCACTCCTTGTAGATCTCTGATGGCCTCTGGGGGAAGAAAGAGGCTGTTTCTACATCCAGCTGACAGGCAGCACTCTAGAGCCTTCCCTCAATGCTAGCCTAACATCAACATAGCATCCCCTGCATCCTGCCTCAGCATGGCCCACTCACTCCCAAACACACAGCTGCTCAGCCACAGGGCTGGATGTAAGCTCGAGTCTCCCAGTGCTTGAGCAGACCAAGCTAAATCATGTGGCTCATGCTATCCACCATTCCCCTCAGTCTCTATCCTCTTCTAGGTCTATCCCACTTTCTCCGCATCTCTTCTGCACCTAAGCTTTCCTCTTTATGTTTCTGCTTCCTTGTCCATCCTTTTGTTTAAGGGCAGCACTACACTGTCCTTTGGTTCTAGATAAAAGGCTTTCTCAGGCTCTACTATCCATTTGTGCTATATAATCCATGCCCTCGTTGTACAATGGGACAGAATCTCCTGAGCTCTGTGAAAGGCCACAGGCCACACTGTAGCTTGCCATTAGTTATTCTCTGTGTGTGTGTGTGTGTGTGTGTGTGTGTGTGTGTGTGTGTGTAAATATGTATGCAGGCACATGATGCTTTGCATCATGTTTGTGCATGTGTGTGCAGGTATATGCAATTTTGTGTGTGTTATATGTGTGTATAAATATGTATGCATAAACCTCTGTGTCATATATGTGCATGCATGTGTGTATGCAGGTATATGCACCTTTGTGTCTTACATGTGTATGTAAATATGTATGCAAGTACATGAACTTCATGTCATGTATGTGCATCTGTGTGTGTGCGCGTGTGCACGCACATGCAAGTGCAGGTATATGCATCTTTATGTGTGTTACATGTGTATGGAAATATGTATGCAGGGACATGAACATCTCTGTCATGTGTGTGTGTGTGTGTGGTGTGTGTGGTGTATTGACTAGAGGTTGGCATCAGGTGTCTTCCTGCCTCATTCTCCATTATATTTTTTAAATGGAGTCTCTTTTCTGACCCTGGAGCTCACTGATTGGCCAGACTGATAATCACTGGGCTCTTGGTTTCTCCCATTCTTCCCAGCACTGAGCTCACAGGTGCCATGCTGGCTTTCTGTAAAGGGGCTGGAGGTCTGAGCTCAGACCAAGCCCTCCCTCATTGTTTTGAGAACACAACCCCCAAGGGTTTGCCCTCTCTCCATACTGCCTGTCATTGGAAGAAAAGAAGAGAGAGAAGAATAGAGGGAGGAAAAGAGAACAGAAAGGAGAGGAGAAGGCAGACATCCATCCCTACAGAGATTGTATTGGAATGTTTTACTGTGTGCTCTGGCTCGGGCAGCACCTTAGTTAATGGCATGTCAGGCTATGGCACAAATTTATAGCTGAAGGTTTACATCACAGACAGCTGCAATGAATGACAATAAATTAATTTAAAGTGCTACCAAAGTATATGTGCTTATGAGCTCCGGACTAATAATTTATAAATGCATGCCTTTTATAATCCCGGCCTTAAGTCTTGAAAGCAGCTAGTTAAAAAACAGTCACATGACATAAATTATTTTTATTCATATCACAGTGTATGGTGAGGTAGTGAAAAAGGAGAGGATGGTGGTCACCAGTCTATGACTTCTGCAGCCAGCCATCTCTCCTTCATCCCTGTCCCCTGCTTCCAAAAAAATTGGACCTTGTATTGGCTTGTTTTGAGTCAACTTAACACAAGCTAAGGTCATCAGAAAGGAAGGAGCCTCAGTTGAGGAAATACCTCCATGGAATTCAGCTGTAAGGCATTTTCTCAATTAGTGATCAATGGGAGAGGGCCCAGTCAATTGTGGGTGGTGCCATTCCTGGGCTGATGGTCCTGGCTTCTATAAGAAGGTAGGCTAAGCAAGCCATGATGAGCAAGCCAGTAAGCAGCACCCCTCCATAGCTTCTGAATCAGCTCCTGCCTCCAGGTTCCTGCCCCCATTTGAGTTCCTGTCCTGACTTCCTTCAGTGATAAACAGCAATGTGGATTGTAAGCTGAATAAACCCTTTCTTCTCCAACTTGTTTTTTGGTCATTGCGTTTTGTCACAGCAATACAAATACTAAGACAGACCTCATAGTCCCTGGCTCTATCTTAGCACTGGGCAAGCATTCTCCCAACATCCTGAAGCCTTTCCTAAGGTACAGTGAAACTCTCCTCCACTATGAAGTCTCTCCTCCAAGCAAAGAGTTATGGAGATGTCTTGCTCCTTGGAGAGAAAACCAGCAAACATTATTTTGTGTGTGTGCAAACAGCACAGGCATTCTCACAGGAGGTGGGGGAGAGACTTCCTGGTCCTCCATAGTTTCATCTATAGAGCCAACTTCCCAGCAGGTAGCCCTAACAGGGTCATTAGAACTGAGAAGCCACCAGCAATGTGTGCTTTCCACTACCTGCCTTATGAGGACAGGAGCAAGATCAAAGTGCTTTATGACACTGGGAACTGGCTGAGCTGCTCAGACAAACAGGATCTGCTCTTCATAAATGAGAACTGGCCCTTTCCCTGGACAATGTTGTTCCACACCGTTCTCTCCCTAAAGTCAAACCTCACTCAGGCGCCCTGCACCCTTCACCATGAACCCTGCCTGCTGCTACCTCGTTGGGCCCTTCTGGTCTCACATTAGTTCACTCTTGCATTACCTGGAAGATCTTCCCAACATGTGGAAGCTTTTCCCACCAAGAGGCTGAGTCGGTTCTTGCGTTTTTTGATTGGAGTTGGCCCTCAATTTGCTTTGGCCTTAGACTAGGTGGGCAAGGGTACCACACAACTTCCAAGCCTGGATCTTCAGGTACTTAGCATTTCATTGCCCACACCCAGGTCAGCAAGCCTAGCCTGGTTTCCTTCCCAGACCCAAATGCCCAGCTGTCTCTTGGGCTTTGAAGGTTTTTCAGATACTTGACTCTGTCAGCTCCCACCTTTGCTTACTGTCTCCACCCCCATCCTATCCTCCTTACTTGCTCTCTCTCCTAAGATTGCAACTGCTGTCTATTCTATTGCCAAGTCCTAAATCTGCCGTTCCCACCTCCCACAAGGTCAGTCCCAGGGGCTAGCAAGATGGCTCAGTGGGTAAAGTACTTACCTTGCTAGCATGATGACCTGAGTTTGATCCCCAGAACCCACATTATAAATGCCAGACATGGGGACCAAAGAGATGGCCCAGTGGTTCAGAGCACTTACCGCTCTTTAAGAGCACCTGGGTTCAGTTTTCAGCACCTACATAGTGCCTCACAACTGCCCGTAGCTCTGGCTCCAGGGGGTCTTATGTCCTCTTCTGCTCTCTGTGGCCACCAATACTCGCATGGTGTACATACATGCATGAAAACAAAACATCCAAACATGTGAAATAAAATAAGAATATTTTTATTTTCTCATTGTCAGACATGGTGGCATATACTTGTTATCACAGAACCAGGGAAGGAAGGACAGGAAGATCCCTGGGACTCATGGATCAGTTAACTTGGCTCAACTGGTGAGACACATGCACTCACATTCATGTGCAAGCATGCACACATGCGGCGTCGGGGGCAGAGAGAGAGAGAGAGAGAGCACAGAGACAGACAGACACAGAGAACAATGACATCCCAGGTCTTAGTATGGAAACCTCTCTACTGGCCTTGATCATTTCATTGAAACTACTCTCTCCAAATCTAATCTAATCTCACCAGCTTAACCCTCCCCTCACTCACTCCAGTCTCTACTCATGCATTCTGTCTCTCCTCCACTGGGCAGACCTTAATTCTATTGCTTTGCAGCTTAAGTGCCTTCAGTGGTCTCAGTAGACTTCCTAATAAAAATTGCACACTTGGTGAGACTTATGGGCTCTCCACATCTGCCCCAGAACTTCTCCAGCCTCATCTCTGACTGCCCTTTATTCTGAAGCTTGACTTTCTCCTCTACCCATGGGCTATCACATGACTGTTCCTTCTGCAGGGACACCATTCCTCCATGGGCTAGGAGATGCTATCCACAGCAGGCCTTGGCTTCTCTAAGAAGCCTATCTAAGCCTGTATCCTGTGCTGAGTGACTGCCCTGCTGGTTTCCCTGATATACCCTCACCTTTTCTCTGTCTTCCACCCACACTCTCCCCTGCTCTTCCTTCCTGACCCTTCCATCTGCCTGAATGTTCTTTGGGGAGTAGTTAGTCCCTCGGCAAAACAGTCAGCTCAGAGTGGGTGGGCAGGATCTACCTGTCCCAACCCAGCACAAGAGAGGGCATAGAATAAGAGTACTCCAAAATAACAAATGATAAGTGCCATCATGCTGGCCCCTCTGATTCCCAGCAGAGCCTTGTTCTGACCATTTATAAAGGAGTCTCTGCCTTTAGCCACCATTTATCTACTCAGCCTTTTAACAGTCATCTACTGGTTCATCATGTGTCAGACACAGGAATGATAAATGAATGGATTAACAGAATTACCTTGATATCAAAAGGACAATGCTACTAAAACATATAGAGGCTTGGAGACTTTTACCAGCCCTGTGCTAAGGAAGAGAAGCCAGACACAAGGCCTGCATGCTGGTGGGTTTCATTTCTGTGACATCTGAGAAGAAGCAGTCTAGAAGTGATGAAAAGCAGACAGACCCAGTTTCACAAGACTTGAGCCTCAGGAGAGAGTCAGGTGGAAGGTGAGTTGTCTCACGGCTCAGTGGGTGAGTGCACTTGCTGTATAAATATAAGGACCTGAGTTCAAATCCCTAATATTCATGTTAAAATCTGCCATGGACATGCACACACCTGTAACACCAGTGTTGTAAGGGGAGAGCTGTCTATGGGCTTATCTCTAAGTGCAATTAGAGATCCTGTCTCAAAGAAATAAGGTGAAGGTGACAGAAAGTGGCAGTCAGTATCATCCCGTGGCTCATTAGGAGATGGGTTACAGTATAGAAGAGTCTGATCTTGAGGACACAACCATACAAACTTCCTAAGCTGGGTTGCAAAAAGGATATAGATGGAGCGAAACAGAACAGAATATCCAGAATTTAGGGCTTACCCATCTGCTGTAGATGTAACAGAAAGGACCAGAAAAAAATATTTGAAGCTTTAATGGCTGGGAACTTCCCAGAATTAATGTCAGACCCAAACAGACCCAGGAGACTAAAGGATTACTGCATACTCCTCTCTCACTCTCTTGCTCTCTCTCTCACACACACACACTCTCTTTCTCCTCTCCCCTCTCTCCCTCTCTCTGTCTCCCTACTCTGTCTCTATCTTTCTGTCTCTCTCTGTCTCTGCCTATCTCTTCTACAGGAAACCAAAGATGAAGAAATAAGTAGAAGAGAAAAGAAAGGAAGGAATAAGATGTATGAGAACAAATGTAAGGACTGAATCATGCTTCCCAGGCACCATGCCTGCAAAAAAGGAGTAAGATGGAATATTTAAAGAGTTGAGAGAGAAAAAGAAATATCAACTATAAATTCTGCTTCCTGCCAAGTTATCCTTCAGAAGTGAATGAAAAGACAAGACTGTCTCAGATAAAACAAAAGCTGAGGAAATCTGTCTACACTCGATCTGCCTTGAAAGATATGTAAAACGAAATTCTTAAGAAGCTGGGGAGATGGCCTGAGGACCTGAGACCTGAGTTCAAATCCACAGGACCCACATAAAAATGTGGCCATGGCTGCACACACCTGTAACTGCAACCTTGGGCACTGCCAACAGGGAGCCCACTGGCCTGTCAATCTTTCCAAAATGACAACCTTCCATTTCAACAAGAGACCCTGCCTTGAGAAAAAAAATAAAGATGGATTCAGGAAGACCCTTGACATCCTGCTCCGGCTTCTGCATGCCAGGACATGAATGTGTGCACCTGCACACAGATGCACACGCAGCACACACAAACACAAAAGGAAGTTCTTTAAAGAGAAAGTTATACCAGTCAAAGCCTCAGACTACGTAAGAGAGGAAGAGTACCGAAGAAAGAATAAGAAAAGGGAAAGAAATGTTTTTTTGTCATAATTCACACACCAGACAACTTCCTTAAAATAATAGCAACAGTGTGCTCAACTATCGAAAAGATTAATGTGATCTGATTCAGCTGTCAGCGGAGAAACTTTGTCCTGCAAGAGATGGGAACAAATCCAGAGACCCTTGGGCAGACATGACACACAAAAGAGACCTTAGAAACACTCAGCTCTAACTGGGACTTCTCTACAACCCCCCCCCCCCTTTAGAGCTCAGGGAATCCCTGAGTGTGGAGCCAGAGGAGATAAAGAACACCAGGAGAGCAAACCCCTAAATCAACCGAGCAAAGCTCATACGAGCTCAGAAACTGACACAGCAAGCACAGGGTCTTTCTGTGTCTGCACCAGGTCTTTTGCCTATCTATATATTATAGCTTTCAGTATAGTGTTTCTATGGGGCTCCAGAATGTGGGAATGAGTCTCTGATTCTTGCTCCTTCTCTTGGGCTCTTTTCCTTCTGTTAGTTTGCCTGGTCCAACTTTAATGTGATGGTTTTTGTTTTATTTTATTACATTTTGTTTTATCTTATTATATCTATATATTTGCTGTGTTTTGCTGCTAATCCTTAGAAGTATGTTCTTTTCTAATAAAGAAAAAGGAATGGATTTGGAGGGGTAAGGAGGTAGAGCGAAATTTGGAGGAGTAGATGGAGAGAGAACTGTAATCAGGATTTTTTTTTGAGAAAATAATCTCTTCTTTAAAAAAAATTATTTACTTATTTTATTTCGTGTTTTCCCTGCTCATATGTCTGTGTGAGGGTGTCAGGTCCCCTGGAACTGGTGTTATAGACAGTTGTGAACTGCCATGTGGGTGCTAGGAATTGAACCCAGGACCTCTGGAAGAGTGGCCAGTGCTCTTAACCGCTGAGCCATCTCTCCAGCCCCAAGAATTATTCTTATAAATAAATAAATAAATAAATAAAAATAAATGTTGGAAAGGTAAGAAGAAAAATGAGGAATGGGAGGCTTTTATGTGAAACCCCTTTCTTTGTCCCTCCCCCAAACCCTAGAAGATCTTAAATCAGTAACCAGAAGGAAATATTCTTCAAGCAAAAACATGTGAACCCAAGACTTATCAAACTTCCATCATCTGGATATAGGGAAAAAACAAAATGAAAAAGAAAAGAGGAAAGAAAAAGAAGGATATCACCTGGGACAACTAACTCCACAGACTTTCTCCTTTGCCTAACATGATCTTTACATCAGGTCATGACTGCCAGGCCAATAGCATCCCCATTTTACATATTCAAGAACTGAAGCTCAGAAGAGTCACTTGGCAGTGGTGTGGAACTCACTTCAGAGCAAAGTGTTCTCAAACCAAAAGACAGGTTTTCTTTTTCTACCCTTCTAATAAACTTGGATTACTACCCCCCTGCCACAACACACACTTTGCTCAAAATAATAGCAACAATGTATGCAGTGATCCTGTTTGTGGGAGGGTAAATGGCACACTCACAGGAGAGATAACCAGGAATACTTTGTTACTACAGGATACTTACAGATAGTGACACATGTAACATTATTTGACAAGGGAGTTAGAATAGTTACAAATATGTATCGAATGCCTATTGTGTAGACTCTGATGTTCCTAAGAGCCTAGGATTCTAGAGTTTTGCCATACATGGGGTAGGGAAAATAAACTAAGTCAACTATTTTTAAAAGAAGTATAATTGCAATACTGGGGAGGCAGAGGCAGATAGATCTCTGAATTTGAGGCCAGCCTGGTCTACAGAGTGAGTTACAGTACAGCCAGGCTACAAAGAGAAACTCTGTCTAGAACCCCCACTGCCCACCCCCCGCAAAAAAAAGAAGGAGGAGGAGAATAGTATAGTTGATATCTAAGAAGACAAACAGGATCATATAAAGTGGTAAATTAAATCCACAAAGGGGAAAAAAAACAAAAAACAAAAAACAAAAATCAAAATCAAAATCAAAATCAAAAACAAAAACAAAACCCAGAACACATGCTAGGAACAAATTAAGAGCAACAGTTAAACAGCTCCAGTTTAGTATGAAACACACACACAGCTGTTTGTATGTGCTTTGAGTCTACCTCACATGGGCAATTCACAAAGACAGAGTCAAAGTCAATCACTTATACGTCTCAACCTCAAAAGCTAAAAATCATAAAACATCAAGAAGAAAATCTGGGAGATTCTTGTTAACAAGACATGGGAAGCAGATGTTCCTCAGGTTAGGAGAGTGACCAGACACACCCCAGGTATGAAGAAATCCCTGCAACACATACATAGATTAACAAAGATCTTGTATCAGGAATTTACATGAAGACTCTTTGAACTCAGGAATGACAAAAACAGTGACCCAATCGAAGTGGGCCAAAGACTCAACTAGTTATGTCATCAAAAAAGGTGCATGCAGATGAGAAATATCCTCAGTGTCATTAGTCAATGTGGAATTGAAAATCACAACAGCAAAGAATTACCATTTTTACTGACTGGCCAGAACAGCTTAGATGAGTGACAGGTAATATCAACTATATAAACAATATGGAGCAAACATTACCCTTTTAGAGTGCAGGTGGCCAATGTGTGCAAATACATGAAAAAGAGTTTGCTTGGTTCTCCATTTTCCCCTGTTTCACAGGTAGCCCAGGCTGACCTAAAATTTTCCGTGTAACTGAGAATGACCCTTAATTTCTGATCCTCCTGCCTCAACCTCCTGAATACTAGGACTACAAGAGTGTGCTGCTTTGCTGCTTTATTGTGCCAGGGGTTGAACTCAGGACTCTAAACACCAGGACAATATCACCAGATTCCCACCAATTTCTTATAAAGCCAAACACACTCTTAACACACTCTTAAATATTCAGCCAACAAACCCACATCTAGGCATTGACTCAAGAGAAGCGAAAGCATACTGGTCCACAGTATATTATTTATTCTGTATATTATTCTTTCCGTGATTGTTTATTGAGGACCTACTGTGCACCATATCCTACACAGTGAGAGATTTGGTCATCGTGCTATTGTAAATCCCAAAGTCAGGCTTCCTAAATTTCACTCTTCACTAGTAACTGGGTGATGGTGCTCAAATTCCATAGTGTGCCTCAGTTTACTCCTTTATCCTGTGGGGCTTGTAGTAGATAGTCAGTACAATAGCACTGGAAAGTTACTTGACAAGTTACAAATGAGCACTGGGGTTGCCATGGTTACAGTTCTGGAAGCCCCCATACCTGTGCATCTGCATTCAGGCAGTCAGAAAACTGGGCCCCAGTATTCATGTCTTCACTGTGAGACCTGGAGAGGGTTATTTAACCCCACTGTGGAGCCACTCTTGTGCCTCTAGTTCTTTAAACAACCCTCCCTCATTAGGTTGGTGGGGATTAAATGAGCTGACAATCCAGGAAATGCTATTTTATTTTATTTTATTTTATTTTATTTTATTTTATTTTATTGAGATGGTGTGTGTTTATGTTGTCCTAACCATGCTGGAATTCACTTTGTAGACCAGGCTGACCTCAAACTCCTAGAAATCTGTTTGCCTCTACCTCTGCCTCTACCTCTGCCTCTGCCTCTGCCTCTGCCTCTGCCTCTGCCTCTGCCTCTGCCTCTGCCTCTGCCTCTGCCACTGCTTCTGCCTCTGCCTAAGTACCACCATGCAAGGCTTGTCCTTGAATTTTTGATGTTCCTGCCTCAGCCTTCCAAGCTGGAATTACAGGTAGGCACCATACCTGGATTTAGAAATCTTAATTATTCATAGACTTTGTACAACTGATGCATTTTAGCAAAGAAAACTGAAGCCAAGTGACAATAACCAGGGTAACACAGCAAATCAACCAGGACAGGAACCCTGCTTCCCAACTCAGAGGAGAGCAAATCTGACTACAGCCAAGACAGGGTTCCTGTTTCCTGTCTCCACACCATAGACCAGCTCCAAATACTAGAAGTAGGTTAGGAAAGGAAGGCCCTGCCCCCCACCCCCAAGTGGAATTGGCCTGAATGTGAGGAGGTCAGGCCAGAGGCAGCCAGTGATCTACAGCCATTTGATCCTGAATATGCCCAATCTCAGCTGATCTCACAAGATGAACAAGTTGAGCCTAGTTGGTGCTAGAATTGAAGGTGAAGCACATTATGGAAATCACCCAGTCCCAGTTTCCATGTGACCCTGCTTGGGGCTTTTCCAAAGCATGAGAGCTGCTACCCAGACATAAAAAGAAGCAGAATCCTCCATTCTCTAGCATGTGCGTGCACGTGAGCACACACACACACCCTTACCTCAGGTTGAGGGCAGATTAATAGAATTGGAGTCACTAGGTAGGTCAGATTGGAGGCAAGACATGCTTGGCCAGCTAGCACTCTATCTAGACAGAACACATGAGGTCCTCTGAGTACTACCCAAGGGAACAAACAGTTCCAAGCCCCCAGGAGTTCTGTGTCTTGCAGCAAAGCCACCTGCCTGAGACCAGCCTTGTCTCCATTCTAACAAGACATCTGTGTGCCAACTATCAAGGCAAATTGCTTAAGCATCACTTAGGGGCCAAGCCAAGGATGTAGAAGCTTTCTCCATGGGCCCAAAGCTGGCTAGGGTCCAGCATGGTTCTGGCTCTTCTTCCAGGTTGGCCTTGAAAAACAAAAATCACTAGAAATACAAGGTGGAGGGAGTAGGCACAAGGCACTCTGGGAGCAGGTGAATGGGTCATAACAGGGTAAGCTACAGGAGGGGATAATAACCAGTAACCCGGGGATCCAGCAGAGGAGATAGGTGTGCTGGGTCTGCAGGGGGTAGTAAGGACATGTAGCAGGGCACACCAGTGTGTGCAGTGATGTAAGATCATGAAGCGGACACACAGGGAGCCTTGACAGGCTACAGAGTGAGATGGACCAAGTATGTTGAAGGAGGCCTAGGGCATCAGTCAGCCCAACTGACTTCTCTGGGCTTGGCTAAGCTGAGCTCCAGTGCTTGCTGCTGGGACCCAGGGAACCAAGACAGATCAGGTACACCCAGAGGAGCACACTGACACCACGGCCCATCCCACAGGCCAGGGATCACACCTGCTCTTCTGGCTAACTTCTCCAGGAAGCCACTGTGACTGCACCTCAAGATTTTCAGACTAGAAGGCTGAAAAGAGAAATTGAATATAAGACCAAATTAGAAAATGTTATACTTTACAATTGGCTCCAAGTTAACTCTCAGCTCCTGGATAAAGGGAGGACCCATTGGGAGAAAAATGCTTCCCCGAGCATTTATCCCAGGTTTCAACCCCTAGATCTATCCAGCAAATGTCAGTTTCCTTAAGCACCAGAAAGAGCAGACAACAGGATTCTCATTTTGTATGTGAGGAAATCATGGAGCTCAGGACACCTCAGTGACAGGTCTGGTGACAACCCACCCACACAAAGACTGTAAGTAGAGGTCAGAGGTGTCTCGTTCCTTGCCACCTGACACCACGAAGGGACCCAGAACATGGGTAGGACTGGCTATGTCGGGTCTCAGTTATCTGTTTGTCCCATGGAGAGTCTTGCTGGTCAGGAGCCTTGTAGTTTTAGCCCTGATCCTGTAGCTTCAAGAAAAGAGAGATCACAAACTCTCTATGCCTCAGTTTCCCCATCTGTCACACAGGCTTGCAGTACTTGTAGAGAGGGCATGCTGCTGGACTACAGTTTGCAGGTACATGAAATATCACATTACTTATTGCCACAGTGCCTTGCACACACGAGACAAGCACGACCATTCGGCTACCTCCCCATTTTAAAATATCACACTCATCGAGCCTAGTGGAGTGGTGTACATCTTTAATCCCAGCAATAAAGGGGCAGAGGCAGGAGGATCTGTATTTGAGGTCAGCCTGGTCTATGTAGTGAGTTCCAAGAGAGCCAGAGTCCCTTGGTGAGACCTAGTCCCAAAATAAATTAAAAGATGATAAAATAGAATATCACACTCTTGATATTTTCTTTTAGGAAGCTGAACTTGGCCACTGTGCCTCCGAAGTGCCAAGCTCTCGAATCTCTGTCTCACGTGGGAAGGCAGATATCCTCAGGGGCCCTGGAAGGTTAGGCAGTGTCTGTACCACCCAGTCTGTTTTAACCACCCCTGAAGTTCCATGACCTGAGATGGTGTGGCCCTGGCATCTTGTGGCATCTTGCTTTAGTGGGTCAAGTTTGGAGCAAAGCACCATGACCCATCCTTACAGGGATGCAAAAGGCCAGATCACATTCCAGGACTGCGTCTGTCATCTGTGTTCTGCCCCATCTGGCCCTCTTCCAATCCCAGCCCTCAGGAGCTCCATGGAACTCACTCCTCAAAACCAATGAGGAAGGGGAAGGGGAGGGACGAGAGAGTTTCTGGCTTCTGGCAGGCTTGGGGGCTGTTCTGCTGCAGCCTTCAAGCCCCAAAGCAGAGAAATGCAGAGCCTGGTGGGTCTTGGCACAGGCTTTAATCCAGCACCCAGGAAGCTAAGGGGGAGGAGCTTGAATTGGAGGCCAGCCTGGGCTACACAGAGTCCACCAAGGAAGGGAAAGAAGAAGGGAAGGAGGGAGGGATTGAGAGAGAAAGGAGGGTAGGATAGAACTGGGAGGAAAAATAGAAAGAAGGAAAGAGAGGGGAAGGGAAGGGAAGGGAAGGGAAGGGAAGGGAAGGGAAGGGAAGGGAGTTTGGAGCCATTCTGCAGGAAACAGCCAATAAAAATTGAGCATCCCTAATCTGAAATGTCCAGTGTCTGAGCTTTGTTAAGTGTGAATATAATGGTCACCCTGATCCCTAACTGTAGACGGCCTCCTACACTGACTCATCTCCCCCAGAGGGTGGGTGGGAAACTGAGTGGGTTGGTAGAATCCCACACTGTGTTTCATGTGGAGCTGCTTGAAGGACAGAGGGCCTAGCCGGCTGTGGCTGTCCAGTAGTAGGTCACATGACCTTCATCCTCAACCCCCCACCCCCCACAATCCTTTGGCTCTCACCATCCCACGATGAAGTCTGTGCCAGAGATGATGGAGAGTTCTAGAGAGCCTAAGAGTCTTAGAGAAGCATGTGTCACAGAGCAAGGTGCTCAAGGCATTCGCACAGCGTTCCTGCTCCACAGAAGTCCTATTGCCAAGAGAGAGAAAGCAGCTGGCTCATGCTATGGGTGCGTGACTGCCAGCCTTGTAGGGTACACAGGTCCTAATGACCATTAAAATTAGAACACATTGGAGAAGCATCTTTATTATGAGACCTGAGCAGAATGGGGGGAAGGGTGGAGACCCAGGTGCTGCACAAGCTAGCCCAGGAATAGAAAAGACCATGTCCTTTCTCCTGTGCAGACCAGAAACTATGAAGGAAGCCTGAATTCCTGCCCTAGGCCCTGGCCTGTGTATCTGGGAAATGGGTGCAATGACCCTTGTAGACTGTAAAAGACAAAGCCGGACTTCATTTAAAGAAGCTTGCTGAATGGGGCTGTGAGCTAGTTCAGTGTATAAAGATCTTTGCTGCTAGACAATCTGCAGGAGTCCGTCTGATTGCTGAAGGATGGACTCCTGCAGATTGCTGAAGAAAAGGTAGCTCTAGTCACATATCCTCCTCCAAGATGGAAAACCAGGGGACATAGTGGTTTTATTTCTGCCTCTTTGGCAACTCTAATAGGAGGGTCTTGTTCAAAACCCCACCCAAGTCATGGAGGCTCATTTTTCTACAAGGATACTGGAGATAACCACCCTAGCTGGGGACCTTTTCCTGTTCTCTTCCTGGTCCAATCCAGAGCGTGCTGCCTAGGCCTGCTCCAGGAGACAGGATGCAGGAAGTGGGCCCCAAGGTTAGAGCCTGAGTGCTCAAAACATGAAGTTGATGAAGAACGGATGCTCAGGTCCTGGGAGGGGGGTTCTGTGCCAACACTCCCCAGGGATGCCAGGGATGCCAAAGACTGAAGGAAAGGAGACTTCCCATCTCTTACCTGCCAGGTGGAGCAAGCCAAAGATGGGGGACTCTGTCCCCGACGGGCAGGAGGAGACAATCTGACCTCTGTGATTCTTGCTCTTGGTGAGAAGGTGAGTCATTTATTTTTTCTGAAGAGAGTTGAAATCCCCTTGATGGCCTTCAGTCCTGCTCTGTTCTGCTGCCTTCAGGATCATTCTAGAACAAGACCATAGGACTCATTTTCTCACCCACCTTCAGAGCCACTTCTGCCATCTTTCTCTACCTGGCTGACCATTAAAGCTTCCTCAGGCTCCTGCTAAGCACACAAGGCCTCCGGCCTCCTGCATCCCAGCTCCAAAGTCTTCTGGCTGCTAGAATCTCTTCCTTGTTTCTCATTCACTAGCTAACAGAGGCTAAACTATGTGGCTAAAGGCCCCACAGTGGGTGGATTTGAAATTCTAATTGAGATCCTGAGAGCTTGATACAGCAGCCTTGGGAAGCTGTGTTGCTTGGCTCTGTTGTAGCCCCTGTGCTAGACAGACCAGTAAAGAAGGATGAGTTAGGGTGGGACACTTTAGCATAGCACTCTATCCCAGGTGGAAGCTAGACTAGGGTTTCGAAGCTTGGCCCTCAGCTGCCTTCTGGCTCAGCTATGGGCAGTGGGAACCAACTGGCAATGTCTGACCAGCAAGCTTCCTTAGGAATATGAATCAACAGTAGTATGCCAGAGCCGGGACCAGTACATGGTCCTCAAGGACCCTGCCAGGAGTAACCCCACATCCTACTAGGCCCAGATGCTGCCCACAGGTTACCAGCACACAGCAGAACTCTGAAGGTCCTAGACCACCCCAGCACCAAAAGGAGGCTTTATTTTTAAGCAATAAGGAGCAAACATCTTCTCTGAGCTGCACATGGGGGTGGCAGGAAAAGATACATCACTTCAGAGGGGCAATGGGGTGGGGGCAGGGGCCAGGCTGAGGCTGCCAGGGAGAGAAACGGAGATCTGATAAAGAAGCCACATGCTGAGAGCAAGGCTGGGTGTAGCTAGGAAGCTGAGGTGCCGCATGCATGCTGGGAGGCAGCAGTAAGCCTGGGAGCAGTACAAGCATAGCCTGGGAGGCCAGCCGCGTAGCCACAGAGAGAACCACTCAGCCCACTGACTTCTCAGCTGTTTGGGTAGCTGGGTGGTCAGGTGCTACCCATCCTGCAGAACATCCAAGCCTCAGGTTCCAGTCTCTGATCCTGCCCTAGAACTGGTGTTTGGGATGCTCGCACCGCCTACTCTGTCCAGGCTTGGCCTCCAGGGTACAGAAACTGAGGCTAGACAAGCCTCCCGACTTCAGTTGATGTTGTCATCTATAGGCTCTGGGCTAGCTTCTGCTCCTAGCGTGGGCTACTCAGAGAGAAATGGGAATGAGCGTGGGACCAACCAGAGACTCTGAGGTGGCAGGCGTGATCATGGCTGTTACTTTCCTTCTGGGTTCACTATCCCTTAGAGGTGCTTGTGGGCCATCTATATTATCATAATTTTGAAGGGTTGGGTGCAATTTAAAGGGGGTAGGGACAGTTCCCTGCCATGTAGTCCCTAGCACAGTGGCTTAAGCCAAACCAGTCGGGCTCGGAACTGAACACTTTACATTCCAGGACACATCCAGGCTGAGGCCCGCTGTGACTGGTAGCATCTTTATCACACCCTGGATGGAGATTCCTTTATCTGAGACTCTAGAGGCCCTCCCCAGCCCACTGTTTGACCTTCTCCATAAAAGGACAGGACCTACCGCCTGAACAGACTACAGCCTAATTGGAGAGACAGCAGCAAACCTCTTCTGGGACTGTCAAGCATGTAGTCAAAAGCTTGTGCAGGTTCTGGGGCAGAAGCCCATGATTCAGCAGGTGTGATCTCAAGGACCCAGGTGGCATGCAGCCTGGTCCACAGAGAACAGTAATAACAGCATCCCAGTAGCAGGAATGGTGCAGAACTAGCCTCAGATACTGCATCTGAGTGCTCCGTCTGAGTGCTCCGTCTGAGTGCTCCGTCTGAGTGCTCCGTCTGAGTGCTCCGTCTGAGTGCTCCACTGGGTGGTAGGCACCCAAGACCCCAATAGCTTAAATGCAAAATCCATTCTTACCATTCTCTGAATTCCCTAGCTGTGCTCATTGCCAAATGACTTGCACCAAAGTAAAGAGAAACGATGAAAACTCAGTAAGCAAGTTGAATTTTATTGCTTTTTTTTTTCAAGTGAAGAAAGGCTTTTTACAGAAAGGAACCCCCACAAAAGGAGCTCTGAAAGTAGATGTCTACCCCCCCCATGTTTCCTGATTTTCTGCACAGCTTCTTCTAATCAGAGTGGGCCACCTTTTGAGCAAGCAGCCAAGTGGATGGGCTCCGGGCAAGGCTACTTGGTACCATTCTACCCTAATGTGATCCATGTATCCACCCTGATGTGATCCACGCCTTCCACCCTCCCTGATGGGCACCCGTGGGAGTTCACACCATGTGGCTGGCGGCCTAGTCACTCTGTTTTATCACTATATGAAAGAAAGTCTTCATGTTCCCAATAGCTAGCTGGGAGTTCCTCCTGCCTCAGTCTCCCTCCCACTGGAGTCATAGGAGTGCACCAAAGAACCAGACTGTTTTCCACTATCTTCATTAGTAAATGGGCTGGGGAGAGTGAAGCAATCTGCCCATATTCTAACTGCACCAAGTAGATAAGAACTGAACCTGGTCTGAGGGAGACACTGGTTTCTTAATTCTGTACACTACTGCCCTAAAACCAAAGGTTATGCAGGAAACAGACCAACTTTCAGGGAACTGGGGATATGAGTATGACCTCACCTCTGACCCTCTGTGTCTCCAAGGCGAGCAGGGAGGGAGACAGAGTGGACTGAGGTTGGAAGACATGTAAAATATGGTCACAGACTGTATGCGGTGGACCTTGCTGTCCAGGCAGGAGCTGTGTGTGTGCGTGTGTGTGTGTGTGTGTGTGTGTGTGTGTGTGTGTGTGTGAAGAGCCAGAAATGGGCTGTGACTCCCCCCAAGAGTAGAAGAGCCCCAAGCCACTATGAGGTACTCCCATGCCACCCTGCAAGCCCTGGAGGCTTCTGCACCCATTGAGGGTTTTTTTTTTCCCACCACAGATTCTCTGAGCAGGATTGATGAACAACGTAATAACAGGGGCAATCACATTATTCCTGAATGCATTTTAATAAAAATCAAATAAAAGCAATTATGTGAATTTCCAAGAGGATCACCTCTCCTCCTTTCCCCGAGGTAGGAAATGGAATGAATTCAGGAAATCATTAAAATCAGAAACCCGAGCCGGTTGCACAAAGGCAGCAGGAAAGCCTGGTCCCCATTGACACGCAGCAGCCAGCAGCGTGGGCGCCTGTCTTCAGCTAACTGAGTGGAAATTTCACCTATGGGTGACAGAGGGTAATTAAGGGCCAGAAGAGCTGCTTTGAAAGCAGGTCGCCTTTCGGCCCTCTAGTGTAGACTGGGAATTTCAAAGGGACCTAGCCTTCCCTCATAGGGACATTTCCATCAGCAGCAGCTAGGGGCCTGGTGGACTCAGAAGAGGGTTCTTAATCTACTCAGTGTCCTTCTGTGCTGATATACAGAGCTCATGCCAACCGGATGCCTGAAAACTGAGTGTCCTGTCCTCATCATTCCTCAAGGGCACAGGCTTGTCACCTGCAAGATCCTTCTGACAGCCCATCAGCTACTCTTACCTCATATAACCCCTGCGCTGGTATGTTTCTTTCAGATGAAGGTAGCCGTAGCCAGAGGAGAGTCAGTGACATGCTCAGGGCTCCCCTGGTAAGGCAATGCCAGATCTGGATTCTGGCTCTCCTGGGACCACCAGGGCAAGCCCACATCCTGTGGTGTTGGTGGTCTGACCCAGTGGCTCCCACCAGGCATGGAGCTTACAAGATTCAACTGAGTGTCTCAACTGTGGCCTGGACTGATATGACTATCTCCAGGTAGTGCAGGTGTGGAATGAGGCTTCGGGAAGGCAAGGTGCTTGTTTACAGCCCCACAGCTGGAAATGAGGAGCTACAGGTTCCTCCTGGCTGCCAGAGTCTCCTGCCTGCTAAGCCACATGGCCACTGAGGGAGCTTTCACTAAGACCGGCTAAGTGGCCTTTGGGAGAAATGCACAAAGATGATAAGACAAGATCTGCCAGCCTCCATAATCACACTAATAGCCCAAAGCCATCAGGCTACCTGAAAGGAAAGCCCCCAAAGGACCCAAAAAGGACTCCCCCCTGATCATGCCAAAGTCCCTCAAACACAATGTCTTGAAACTCAATTGTAGTGGGCACTGCACTGTCCCCTTTGGGGACAGCCTGAGTTAAGAGATGGGCTGAAAGGCCTGGAACAAGCTTTTTTGTGTATTCTTGGTTCCTCTGTCCTTTCTTGGCTCATGTGTACAGCCATGTGTGTATACTTGTACGCTCACTTGTGAATACATTGCGGCTGGGATGACCTAGTTCCCAGTTCAGACACCCGGCGGAGCTGTTCCTCTCTGTTCAGTCTCACTCTGCTCTGGGATGTCCTCAGTCTCTGCTGTTGCCTACAGCAGTGCACCCTCCTATAGGACACTCGTGGAAATGTCACTGGGGGAAATGCACAACTTAGGTCCCATGAAGCAAAAGAGAAGGGGAAGATTCTGGACCTTCCTGCTGCCAGCTTCCTTGTAGGCTTCCGGCAGGCCCTGCACTGGTGGCATTTAGCATGAGAAGCAAGCACTGGCCACGTGGTTGCTGGTGTCATGGTTCTGGCCCCACTGTTGACCTACAGGCCACTGGATGCTATGGACTCTGTCTGGGAGGCTGAGGCTGTGAGAGCTGGTGGGCAATGTAAGGTGACAGGTGAAGTTACTCAGGTCCTTGTGATCTAGAGCATGATAGATTCTTCATATATGTGCTTTGTGTGACGTGCAGAGATCAGACAGGCTTGTCCATGAGGAGAAAAAAGTTCCTGGATCATGCTGCACACACTTGTGGACTTGGGATCATATCATACACATAGTAAGCATGTTTGTGTATGTGTGTGTGAACACACATGTGCATGCCTATGTGTCAACAACCACACTTACATGTAGGCATGTCTAACGACTTACACATTCAGCAAGGAGTTATCAGAGCACCCCCAAGTACTAGGAGCCTCCCTAAGACTTGTTTCCAACTTCAAAGGCCAGACCAGTCCACAGGTCCTTGGAGGAAGACCATATCCATGGAGTCTCTCTCCCCAGGGCTGTCAACCTGCTTCTGTGCTTATGCTGAGTCACTCTAGAAATGTTGTTGGCTTTGGGGCCAAGGCTCAGTTCCCCTGGGATCTGGTATTAGCTACTTAACATCTCTGTCTTGCCAGTGGGTGCCCTTTGGGTGCCTAAAGACTGATGGACACAGAGATCAGATCCCCCAAGAAAGGCCTCTTTGCAATGATACCTTGGGGCTGGAGCTGGAAGGAGGAGCTGGGAACCCTGAGTGGGAAGGAAGGGGTCGTGCAGGTAGTGAGCACTGCCCAGATAAACACACAGCATGCCTTGCTCAAGGGACCTCCAGCTGCCAGGTTCTGCCCTGCCCTGCTGGCTGCACTAGGAATGTGTGTCCCATCTCACAGCATTTGCTACACAGGTTCTGAGTGGCCCTGAAGAAAAGGGAGAGCTGGGAGCACAGGCAGATCCTCAAAGGTCCCCCTTTCCCTTAAAGAAGTCATGTCCTCTGGGAGTCTAATGCCATGTCTTCAAGGTGCAGTTAGCCCAGCAATTCTATACAGGTGTCCTGAAATGATTTCTTTTAAAAAGGAGGGGAGTAATGACCACATTTAGTCATTACTTCCTTCTAGGAAGTAAGGTCTTCCCCAGTGTCTAAATAATCAGGAGCGTTTGGCCGGATGTGCTCATAGCTCACAAATAGTCTTCTATATGTAGGAAACATACTGTAGTAAAACTTTAATTGTGTATAAAGCCAGGTTTACAGTGCTGTTGCAAGGCTGGGTTGGCTGAGAGGCCTCTATGATTCCCCTGAGGCTGGCATCCTCAAAGGTGCCCTAGCCTGCTCTGCAGCTCTGTAGGGGCCTGGGCTCTCTTCCCAGCTCCACTGGGCGCACAGTAGATTCAGGTCATGTCTAGAACAAGACTGGGTATGGAAAGGAAGACATGCATAGAAAGCCAGTGCATTCTTCACACGGAGTATGCATATCTGCCTGGGTCTTGTGCTCTCTGTACAGGGGTGGACTCTGATGAGCTGCTGCTATACCACATTCCCTCAGACTGTACCACTTTAGTACCCAGTTCCTCGAGACACTTTGCCTCCCCATTCACAGGCCTATTACAGGGGCTGTGAGGACTGAAAGGGACCATGCATGGTCTAGTTCCCCTTGGCATTTACGATTCTTCTATCAATGTTGGTCAAAACCAACTGTCTTAGTCAGGGTTTCTATTCCTGCACAAACATGACCAAGAAGCACTTGGGGAGGAAAGGGTTTATTCAGCTTATACTTCCACACTGCTGTTCATCACCAAGGAAGTCAGGACTGGAACTCAAGTAGGTCAGGAAGCAGGAGCTGATGCAGAAGCCATGGAGGGATGTTCCTTACTGGCTTGCTTCCCCTGGCTTGCTCAGCCTGCTCTCTTATAGAACCCAAGACTGCCAGCCCAGAGATGGTCCCACCCACAAGGGGCCTTTCCCTCTTGATCACTAATTGAGAAAATACCCCACAGCTGGATCTCATGGAGGCACTTCCCCAGCTGAAGTTCCGTTTTCTGTGATAACCCAGCTGTGTCAAGTTGACACAAAACTAACCAGTACACCAACCAAACTACCTGAACAAAGTCTCTGCAGTTGAGGCAGGACTGCAGTCTGGACTCTGCTCTTAATGACCAGAGCCTCAGGTCCCAAGGGCACACTGGGCTTCTGTGTGACATAGGATGACCAGAGCCCCTCTGGAAAGGAGAGGGCAAGCCCAGGACAGGGAAAGGTCTAGCAAAGAAGAGTGCAATGCATACGCAGGCAAGTAACCTGGACTCTGGTCTACTGGCCAGGGATAAACCCCTTCTGCTTCATTGTGGATATACTGGGCCTCACCCTGGGAGCTCTAATCCCAACCCCAGGGTAGAACTAAGGCTCCAGCTCAAACTGGGCTGGGACTGGGGGGTGGGGGGGATGCATCAAAAGCAGAAGAGATTAGCATCATAGAAAGCCCCTGAGGGTGAGCCTGGATTAATTCACCCTTCCACCAAACCCCTCCCCACAGCCTTCCAAACCTCCAAGGGCCCCCGAGAGTCTGCCTGGGTTGGGGGAAGGGTCACTTTTCATTCTAGGGCCCTGTCACACACCTGAGACCCAGTTCTCATGGGAGGATGGGAGGAGCACTGGTTTGGGCAGAATTACAGAGGAAAGCAGGTCTCATAGTGTTCCTGAGACATATGTTCTTCAAGGACTCTTTAATGTACTCTATAAGGCCTGCCTTCAGGATCCATGGCTGGGCTATCTTAAGCTGGTGGGAGGAACAGGGTTCGGCACGGATCTGCCCCTTTAAACACCATCAGAGCGGGCAAGCATTAAGCAGTTAGCAACAGAAAACAGATGAGAAAGACTGGCAGACCTGGGATTGCCACCCCAATCCATGCTGGTTTCCTGTGGCCCTGCCTAGGCTCCTCTCTCTCCCCCAAGTACATCCACCCACCACTAGCCTCAAGAGGTTTCAGCTGCCATCTCCTGCCATCTGGTTCACCCTTGAACTAACTGCAAGGTCCACTCTTCGTGCCTATTCTGCAGGAGAAACTTCGACTCAGGACAGTGGAGAGATGAGCCCAACATTAGGTGAGGTAAGAATTTAAGACTACGGAAACTCAAAGAATTTCTTAGAGAATCAGAACATCAACTTGGCCCAGGTCAGCCCAGCTATCTTTACTCTATTTGGTCTTCAAAAGCCACTGCAGCTCACTGATAAGTAGATATTAGACGCACAGAATACCCAAGATACAATTTACAATACACATGAAACTCAAGAAGAAGGAAGACCAAAGTGTGGACACTTTGATCCTTCCTAGAAAGGGGAACAAAATATGCATGGAAGGAGTTACAGAGACAAAGTTCGGAGCAGAGACTGAAGGCATGACCATCCACAAACTGCCCCACCTGGGGATCCATCCCATAAACCACCACCAAACCCAGACATCATGGCAGATGCCAACAAGAGCTTGCTGACAGAAGCCTAGTATAGCTGTCTTCTGAGAGGTTCTGCCAGTGCGTGACTAATACAGAAGTGGATGCTCACAGTCATCCATTAGACGGAGCACAGGATCTCCAATGAAGGAGCTAGAGAAAAGTACCCAAGGAGCTGAAGGGGTTTGCAGCCTCCTAGGAGGAACAACAATATGAACTAACCAGTACCCCCAGAGCTCCCTGGAAAAAAACCACCAATCAAAGAAAATACACAGAGAGAAAATATGAGGCTCTAGCTGCATATGTAGCAGAGGATGACCTAGTCAATCATCAATGGGAGAGGCCCTTGGTCTGTGAAGGTTCTATGCCCCAGTAGAGGGGAATGCCTGGGCCAGGAAGCAGGAGTGGGTGGGCTGGGGGTCAGGGGGAGGGGGGAGAGGATAGGGGATTTTCGGAGGGGAAACTAGGAAAAGGGATAACATTTGAAATGTAAATAAAGAAAGTATCTAATTTAAAAACAAAAAAGAAAGACAAAGAAAATTCTTTAAAAAAAAAAAAGCCACTGCAGGACTGCCCAACAGTCTGCTGAAAAATGTGAGCCTTATTCCGAGATGAACCTCTGATGCCCCACCCCCACTTACAAGCTACCTTCACTCCTCCATCTGTCTCCTTTTGTTATATCCCGTGATCTTCCTCACACTGCTTGATCCATCAGTGGCTTCCCTGTCCCCTAGCAAAGGGCCTGGAGATGTTCCTTCCTCCCATGTTAACCACTTTATTTTGGGGGAGTCTCGAAAGGGCAATGCATCACTCTACCCTGTCTCTAGACTGGGGTAAGGAAGTGCAAAAGCTTGGAACATGACAGATACCCCCCACTCCCAGCCTCTATAAACTACATGAAACTCACACCACCAACATACTGCGTCCAGTTCAACAGCTGGGATTCTAAAACAGTGTCTTAGTCAGGGTTTCTATTCCTGCACAAACATCATGACCAAGAAGCACTTGGGGAGGAAAGGGTTTCTTCAGCTTACACTTCCACATTGCTGTTTATCACCAAGGAAGTCAGGACTGGAACTCAAGCAGGTCAGGAAGCAGGAGCTGATGCAGAGGTCATGGAGGGATGTTCCTTACTGGCTTGCTTCCCCTGGCTTGCTCAGCCTGCTCTCTTATAGAACCCAAGACTACCAGTCCAGGGGTGGCACCACCCACAAGGGGTCTTTCCCCCTTGATCACTAATTGAGAAAATGCCTTACAGTTGTATCTCATGGAGGCATTTCCTCAACTGAAGCTCCTTTCTTTGTGATAACTCCAGCTGTGTCAAGTTAACACAAAACTAGCCAGTATAAATAGGTTGTTCTGGATTCAGATCTTAGCTCTCGCCCAGTATCTGCGTGACCTGTCTGCGTCTTAATTTCCCTTTTTACTTGACTGGTTGGATCTGGGAAAGGGTCCTCAGACTAGCATCCAATTCTTGGTGTTCCCTCCTCCTTCAGCCTCTGCAGTGTTGGGATTATGGGTGTGTGCTACTATACCCAGCACACTGACTGCTGTTGATGGAAATAGATAAGTTCCAGTGTCCCAAGCTTGGAAGGATAAATTCATCCCCATAGGTAAGTTCTTGGACTAAGACCCTGTATTTTGCATTGTTACATATGTGTCTGCCATAAATAGTATTAGAGTCTAGTGATTAGACCATGAAGAGGCATTGGCGCAAGGTCTACCCAGAAGAGGATGGAAGTCCAGACAGGAACCGGAAAAGGGGTTTACATTTTAATCCCACTGAATATCCAAAACCATCTTGGAAGTGGTTAATCACCAGGCCTGCCAGATAAAGAAACAGAGGTTTTTCTCCGTTTCTCACCAGATAAAGAAACAGAGGTTTCCAAAGGTAGTGTGAGCTCCAGAGAAAGCATATAGCCTTGTGCTGGGGCTGGGATGGAAGGCCAGGTCACATGGCTCCAAAGTCCACACTTTCAACAGTCAGAGCTGCCTCTCTGTCTGGCAGGGAGATAAGCCCTGTACACAAATAGCTGTAATCCGAGGTAGAAAGTGATAAGTGTCAAAAGGGACGATAAAGGCTCCAGGAGGCTGGGAGAGGGAGGCAGGGCTGCCCAAGGCAGGAAGAGAAAGGGTAGCAGTCAACACAAGCTCTGGAGAGTGGTGATCAGCCGGTCTGAGTGGGAGCTGGGAAGTGGACAGGGAGGGTAGGTGGAGCCAGGGGACAAAGATACTGTGTAGCCACAGTACCTAGCACCACAGCCTGGGTCACCAGAGCCCAATAAATATTTGAGAAAGGAAGAGAGTAAGAAAGGGAAGAAAGGAAGTAGGGAGGGAGGAAGGGCAGAGAGGAAGGTGGCTAATCCATCTCCGCTAAGCCCAGGATCTAGCCATCTCACAGGATTCAGATCAGGATGTGGAGGGATGTACATGGACAGTGAGAAGGTTTGCTCCATAGCAGAAAAAAACTTTCCGGCAAAGTCAAGTCGGATGGACCAGACTTTTCTTGGGGGCAACCCTGTGTTGTAGCCTTCTTGTACTGACTCAGGAATGACAGCGGTTAAACTTTCACCAACTGTGTGAACTGCTAAGCATGCAGCACCAGGCCACTGTGGTAGGATTATTTACACTAAGGGAATCAACAGATACTACAAATCAGGTTCTCCCCAGCCTGGAGAGCCAGGTGTTAAACATTTACTAGCAGGCCACTGGGCAGAGGGCTGCTCTGTGAAGGAGCGAGCAGTCTATCTACTCCGGAAGGGTGAGAGAGGGGTGGGGGGAGGCTGTTACTTCCTGGGAAAAATGAGGCTAAGGTGTTCTTGCTTAGTGAGGGGCTCAAGTCAGATGACCCGAGAAGCCCCTCTCTGCCTTCAAGTGCCCATGAAAAGTTGGGTTTAAGAAAACACTGTACCAGGATAATTACTCATGCCAGGAAATCATTAACCACTTGACCTAGAAGGTGGGAGTAGGGCAAGGACCTAGAAGCCATGGGAGAAGCTGTGTGCTTATGGATGTCAGGAAAACCTTTTTCAGTCCACACAGCTAGGAAGATGCAAAATCAGGGCGGGAGCCCAAAGCTATGGGCCCTGGGCTCCGGGCTCCTTCTGGGGCACACGGGCTGAAGCTCTGGGAACAGGCCCGTCTGCACGGGGCCTGTTTGGCTGGTTTCCTCTATCAGAATTATCAGATAGATGGTGGCGGCATGGATCCCATCTGCCTTTATTGGATCCCGAGAACTAAGCTCTGTGTTTGACACAGCTTATAGTCAACAATTATTTGTTGAATGAACCAAAGTCTCTGAAACCCTGTCTCATGGCAACATCTGGGACTAGGAGTGGCATCAGGAGTGGCATCTTTTGAAACACCTCGGTTGGTGACATGGAATCAAGTGATCGGAGTTCAAATCCTGACAAGACCCTCCTGCCCATCCCCCAATGTGTGTGATATTGGCCAAACCACTAAGCCATTTTCCTCCCCCTCCTCTTCCTCCTCCTCTTCCTCTTCTTCCTCTTCCTCATCCTCATCCACAAAGTGAATGGTACAATCTGCCTGCCTCCTGAGGCTGTTGTGGCACTTACACGGGACAGAAAGTGCTCTTTACAAACTCAGAAGTGCTTTTCCCAGGGGAGGAGGGCACGTAGGAAGCCAGTTCTGGTAGCAGCTTCCTCTTAGACCCTAGCCAGTGACCAGAATGTTGCTCTTGCAGGGCTGATCGTTGGGGTAACCTGGGTCAGACTTGTCTATGGTCTGGAAAGGTCAGAGTTTGGGTGCAAGAGAGATTCTCAAAAGAGATGTAAGCAGAAGGTGATGGCAGTGGAGTCTGGGGAACCCTTTCTGAAGAGCAAATGGGTAGCTGTCTCTGCAGAGAGCTGATTGATGTACCTTTAGGCTCCCATTCCTCTACCCCTGCAGATGGCCTTCCTCCTTGGAGGGTGGTAGGAAATCCTCCTGTGTTCACCCTGGAATTAAACTGGTGTTTAAAGTGATGTCCTAGAAGAGAGATTTTTGCAGCACCCTCAGACAGGTATATACAGATCTTTCTTGATAGAGTGAGGGGCTACATGCCAGGGAAGGGGTCCAGCTCACCCAAGGCTGCAGGTGGGTGAGGAAGAAAACCATGATGGTGGGCGGTGGTCCTCCAGCCCTCCCAAACTGCACCTGATACTTGAAGAAGAACCAAGGGGGAGGTCTCTGGGTGGCTAGCGCCTACTCCATCCATCTTACTCAGCAGGATTCTGGTCCCAGTTGGCACCAGCCACAACTGAAAACAATGTTTCGGGTTCTCTTTTTTTCTTCTCTTTCATTTTAATTGAGGGGGAGAAAGAACAGAAAGCACTCACTGAATAACTCAGCATCCTCAAGGCCTCTGGGACCATGTGTCCTTCCTAAAGAACAAGGTTGAAGAAGCTCAAGGCAGGTTGCAGAGTGCAGGAACTCCTGTTGCTTTGGGAGCCCAGATACTATCTGTTCTCTGTGATCTTGTGCAGATCCATGTTCCACCCTCGTCTGCTTTTCTACAGCTTCCATGAGAGCTTGCCTGTCCAACAGCAGTGATTTTTCTTCCCCAAACCTAAGAAACGGCATCTGATCTGGGTAGTCCTTCCTGGGAGCCTGGTCTCTCCATGTGTGCCCCATATTGCCACTGTACTTACTGCTTGCCAACTCACCGGGTGATTGCATAGAGCAATGAACCATGCTACCCCTGGAGGTACCAAAAAGCCTCGGGTACCAAAGAGCTCTCCACTGTGAGGTATTACACTGGCGACTGAGATTTCCAGGGCCTCAGTTTTCTTATCAGTAAAATGGAGCCGTTAGTACTAATCCTCAACTCAAGAGAGGGCCAGAGTTCAAGCTACTGAGGAACTGGCCCATAGCAGGAACTGAACAGGCAATCGCTAATAGTCACACGGATATAAAGGCAGTCTGGCAGCACTCAGGGATGGATGAAGATGACGTAGACATCTCGGCTGGTGATATTATCAGAGCAGGCTCCTGAGCAGGTGGCTGCAGATATGGACTGGAAGGCTGGGATGGGTGTGTCTTAGACTAAGACAAAAGGAGCTTGTGCAAAAGCAAGCAAGGAGCTGTATGCATGCGCTGGTGGCTCTCCTGGAAGCCACTGAACATGGAGAGCGTGAGGACAGATTAGGGCAGGAGAGTGTGAGAAGTGTGCATATATGAGATGCCTGAGCTCTTTTACGGGCGCTGGCGCTGCAGAATGGAGGCAGGAAGCCACTATGCTCCACTCTTGGCACGCTGAGTTCATCTCCCCAGCTGTCCTTCACACACCAGCCCCAGCCTGCTGCTTGGCAGAGCTCTAGCTGTAGGGAGAGGGTGCTGCTGCAGGAAGTGGCCCACCTTTCACGCTTTCTCTGTACTCTCCAGGCCTGTGGCCCAGGAGAAGCCACCGCCTCTCTGTAGCTCATCTTAGTCACCCATCCAAGTGCCACGGTGAGGATCAGAGGATGGCAAGACAAGATGACCCATCCTAGCTGGGCATATGATGGCTCACAGCTGTAATCCCAGCATTCAACCAATGCAGAACTCTTTGAGTTCAAAGGCCAGTCTGGGCTATATGGCAAGACCTTGTCTCAACGTGCCCCCAGCCTCCCAAGAAACCAATACAGATGAGACCCAGATGGCCGTAGTTCTGGGAATCGTCCTCTGGCACATCGGTTTTCTAGTGTTCGGAAAAGGGAGAAGAATCTAGCTGGAACATAGAAGTTCTGTGCTAAAGGGTCCAGGCTTTCTGTGCTAGATCTACTATCTACTCCTAAGATATATAGGTACAGAGCTGGGCAGGACCCAAAGGTTCCTGCTCAAGCACAGGTGAAGACTAATTATGTTCCCACTACTCAATGTCCTGGAAGGGCTTAGACAGACAGAGACCAGTTCTTAGCAGGTAGTTACATCTTCCCCTGAAGCCCTCCAAAGGTCACCTCATCTGTATCATCACTGGTAGTGTGATGAGTTTGAGGTGCAGCCAGACCTGGAACCCTACCCCAGAACATCCAGGTAACCTCTGTGCTCTTCCATCAGCCTGGAGATACCAGGTTGGAGACATGGAAGGAGAGAGGAGCAGTGAGTTCCATTTTCACATGCCTTTTAGTTCCAGAGCAGAGAGGCAGGAACTGGGCATAAAGGTGCCCAGTTCCTGCCTCAGCCCACTGATGGCAGCCTGGTCCGGAGGCCATACTTGCTGCATGCTGCACAGATCTTCCCATCAATGCCTCCCTCTTGGCCCTTGGAATTCCTGCTTCCTGGGATTCAGGCTCAGCCCCCACCTCAGTCTTGATGGGTAGGAAACTAGAGGCACTTAAACCTGCTGGGAAGGTGGGTGTAAGCTGAGCCTACATTGCACACCCCACACTCTGGTCGGTACCGAAGCTGCCTTCTGAGCCAGGGGGAATACAGGAACCTGAATCGACTTGACAGAGTGGTCTTTCCATCTCTTTTTCAACCCAGGCCCTACTGCTGCTGAAGCTGAGACTTGGAACTCAAGGAGGAGACAAACACCAAGGCTTGATCCGTGTTATGAGACCTAGCCTTTAGTTTACAGAGGGCTCAGAAAGGGAGAACAACCTGCCTAGGGCTATACAGAATTTCTGGATAAGAATGCAGAATGGTTGGCTAACAAGACTCGCGTTAATGAGTCTGAACAGCATGTGGACAAGATTTACAGTTCACTTTCCTCTGGAGGGGACAGTAATGTCCCTAACTGCAGGCAGTAAGTGAATGTCATGATGTCCTCACTCAGCACACAGTTGGCACTAAATAAGTCATCCCTTCTAGGACTCCAGAGGGGGCCAACTGGCTCAGTAACCTCTTGAGCAGAGAAACAGAGATAAGGAGGGCCTGGGAATCCCAGTGCTGCGGGCATGGGTCCTCAGAAGAGGCCTGAGTGTGAGTTCTTAGATTTACTGCCTTCAAGCTGTCATGCTTGGTGGGCGGGGAAGGCTGAAAGCAACATGGATTCTGTCCTGCTAGACTCCTCTACCCTCTGCAGCTACTTCTGCATTGCCAGGTGTATATGTAGGCTAGAAATAAGGGGTTGGGGACCAGCAAGATGGCTCACCATTGATACATGCTATCAAGCCTGAGGATCCAAGTTCAATCCCTAGGACCTTCATTGGTAGAAATAGAGAATTGATTCCCCAAAGCTGTCCTCTGATCTTCATGTGTGTCCCTCCCCTCAAATAAATAAATACATGAGATGTATTTTTTTAGAGAAAGGGGATGGGGCAGGCTTTCTTCTGAACAGGAGCTTTTGAATATGAATGTTCACCAGAGGTCACCATTTTCTCCACTTCCTAGAGGTGACTAGCTCAGGTTACTTACAGATTTGGAGAAAGACCCACAGAGCTGAGTGCCCTGACTTGGTGGTCAAGGAAACAGGAACTGACTCTGGTGTTGTTTGGGTCTATTCTTGCATCTTAAGGCTAACAGAGGCTTTGGTGCTGAGGACAGTGGTGGCCTCCTGGGGTGTGCTAATGCTGTGCCCGAGAGCAGGATGCCTGTGGCTCCTTCAGCAAACTGATTTCTCATCTTTCAAGTCCTGCTTTCCAGGATTTCTCAGACTGCCCTCCCCAACCTGGGCTATCCACAAGCTGGGGTGGAGTCAGGGGAGGTATTCTTCTTCTTGTAAATGTACTGGGACCAGGCCATTCCAGTGTCCCTAGAGGTCTGGAAGTGATTTCATGCCACCCACTTTCCCCGGGGATACTCAGCTGCCACCTGTGGGTGGGTGGTGGAGCAAGTTGCTAACAGTTCATCTCTTGTGACAGGTCCGAGGACTGAGGCCAGAAATGAGCACCGGCCCCCACCCCACCCCCACTCGCACCCGATAGCAGGAGTCAGAATTGGCCTCCAGAAAGGTAGCTTCCCCGCACCCAGATACCCTTGCCCCATGTCCCTGTGGACCTAAGCTGCAGTCTACCCTCAGGAATTCCAGGCTGAGTTCTCGGCTGCCAGACAGTCACAGCTTTGAGAATGGATTCAAAGCTAGCAAACGCATTTTGCCTTCTTGTCTTGGTGATGGAAGGAGTGATCTCTCTGGCCCCGAAGGAGTTCAAGCCGAGGTCAGATCAGCCAACCCTCTGAAGGATATTCTAAACTGGGGGTCTGTGATAGGGAGAGCTGTCCGGCCAGCTCCCCTGTTGGCCTGCGGTGCGCTATGATCACCACCCAGGAGGCTCAGGACTCGCGAGTCTGCGTGGCACGTCTGCGCTCCCCTGCGGACCTCGTCAATCAAACTGCCGCCTTGGCGAGGCCAAGACTTCATCCGCCCGCCCCAGGCCCTGAGAAAGACCCCCGCCCGGGCTGCCTGCCCGAACCCGCCCCCAGCGGTGTCATTGTTCTCTGACGTCACGCGGCGGCTCCGCCCCTCTCCCCCCCACTTTTTCTCCCCACCTCCGGTTCCCCCGGCTGGCGGCCAAGCAGCCTCCGACGACCCGGCAGTGCAGGGCTCCCCCCGCGGCCCGGCCAGGGCTGCGCCCCCTTGCGCTCTTCCCAACTTGCCTTTGTTATTCCAGCTCCCTTCCTCGCCTCGCCTCCGACACCGTGGCTGCCTGCAAAACGCGGAGCACGGAGTTATCGCCACACCTGGAGTCCCTAGCGGGCTCAGACCCAAGCCTCCCCCGCCTGTCTTAAAGGGGAGCGCGCGCGCGCGCGCGCGGGTCCAGCCTAGACGCTTGTTATCTTTAGGACTATAATACCTCTAATCGAGAGGCGGGTGGGGTTGAGGAAGGGATGTGGAAGAGTAAGGGGAACACGTGTGGTATGTGTAGTGAGAGGTAGTGCACGGAGAAATGCCTCGTGTTTTGTTTTGTTTTTAAACGTACCGGGGGTGGTGTACAGCGATATTTGTGTGTTCAATTGTATGACTCCAGGTGCACGGGCATATCTGGGATGGAAAGTGTGTGTGTACAAGTGTGTGGAGGTGGTCATGCGTGCTATGAGAAGTATGCGTGCCATGCTGGAAGGTAGGCGCAAACCCGTGTGCCGTTTGTGTAGGAGTTTCTGTGTGAGTGCAATGGACACGAGCCAAAGGGAGTGCGCACTTGGATACATTTGGGGGCCGGTCTGCGAGGGGAACCTCCGCGAGGGAGCGCACCTAACTGCTTCGTGAGTGCCCTTCGTCACTACAGGAGTGGAGCCCAGCCCTGGGCTGTGAGCTGGATTGGGTTATTTCCACCTCTTCAAAGCGGGAGCGCTAGGCTCTCAGCGCCCCAGGCGCTCCCTACCAGGCACTAAGGCATTCTTGCTCTTAACTTCAAGTAGTAGTGAGGACTTATGGTTCCCTCTGCACCTCTCGCTCTTTCTCAAGATGTCAATATAGGCGCACTTCAGCTTCCCTACGTCACCCGTGGTAGTGAAGGTTAGGGTCCTCTCAATCTCTCTCACCTCGTTTTAGGAATAATCCCAAAGTCTACAAGGAAGCTCCGCACACGGTGTCTCATTAGCAATCCAGTCACCCCAATTCAGAGAGCTGACAGCACCTGAGGTCTCAGTGCACTCCTGCAGGGGACCAGCAGGAAGCGGGGTACGCCTTCTGGAATTAATTTGCTCCTACTAATGTGGTCCCTTCCTAGGCACATCAGCCTCCAAACTTATGGGATGTGGAGAGGGGGGGGCGTTAAAGAGCAGCGAAGGGAGGCGAGAAGAGGGACGAGAGTGAACAAGCAGCAGAGGAGGGTGAGGGTGCGCGGAGCCTAACAGGGTTTGGGAGAGAGCTAAGACCTAGGAACTGAGAAGAAAGGGAAGAAAAGAAGGGAAAGGAGAGAGGCGGAAAGGAAAGGAAAAGGGAAAGGGAGAGCGCAGCGAGCGCGCAGAAGGAGAGCGAACCAAGGTAAGCAGAGCTGCCTGTCCGAGGCGCGGCACTCCGCTCCCGCCGTTACTCCGTGCCGGCTTTTGCAGGAGGCCGGCGGCGCGGGGCCCTTTGGAAATAGAATAGCCAATGTAATCTGACACTTCAACTTGCTCGGCTCCGGGCGAGTTGATTCACTTACTCACCCCCTAACGCCGAGTTCCTTTTCACTGTCTGTGGACATTAAAAAAGCGAGCGGCGGCGGCGGGCGCCCGGGAGAGCAAGCAGCCGGCCGGGCGAGCAGCGATCCGGCTGCAGAGCAAGCGAGCAGCGCCCGCGCAGCGCGCTGACCCTAGCCCCGGCCGGTGAGGAGCCGGAGCCGGAGCCGGAGTCGGAGCCGAGTGGATTTCCGCGCTTTCGCTGCGCTCCTCCCGGCTCCAGCCTGCCCTACACGGCGGCGGCGGCGGCGGCGCGTCCTCCAGCGGTGGCAGTGGTGCTCGCAGCGCCCGGTAAGTTTGGGGACAGAGCCAAGCGCCCGTTAACACCGAGGCTTCCACCCGCTCCCGGCGGATCGTCGGGGTGCGAGCGCCATATACTATACTAGGGCTTTCCTCTTAAAGGTTTAGCTCTAGCCGGGCGGAAGAAGCCAGCTGTGCGGGCTCGGCGCGCTGCTTTGGCCGCCGGGGGCGGAGGCTCTAGCCGTCAGCGAGCGCCCAGCTTGTGTAGAGCGGCTCCGGATGAGCGCGGGGACCTAGGGTTCTTCGGGTGTGCGGGGCGCCGGTGCGGTTGTGCGCGCGGACTCGGTGCCCGCCTCCTGCCGGCGCGCCTCCCAGCCGTCGCTCCGATCAGTCGGGAGCCGGCCGGGATACGGATTCGGAGGAGGGAGGAGAGGACCCGGGAAGGACTAGCTGCGTCTCCCTTGCCTCTTTTGGAAAGATGTGAAGTTGTGCTCCTGTGTGCGTAGGAGAACCTCCGGGAAGGCGTTGGATTCTAGGGTGGCAAGGGTTGGTGGTGTTAAGTTGTGCCTCTGAATTTCTATGGAGAACACACTTTTGTACATGGGAGATGGGGGCGCGGTTAAGTTGTTTTGGGGGGAGAATAGCCCAGGGAAACGCGGCGCGTGGCTGAAGCAGGACACGTTGAGGAGATGTGTCGAGGCTTTTCGTTAGTGCTTCGGAAGCCGAAGGGGCTTTCAGGCCAACGCCTGGCCGGGGCTGCCCCAGTCGGGAGGCGAGCCCAAGGGGAAGATGTGTCTCTGTGTGTGCGCGCGCGCGCTGCAAATACGAAAGTAATTTCCCCGTGTTCTTTCTTCCTCTCCGTCTCCGGCGGCGGTGGCCCCGGGGGAGTGGGAGGCCGACCCGGGAGGAGATTGAGGGGCCGGGCCGTAGCTGAAGCTCGGTCCAGATTGTGGGAGGGAAGCTCAGAAAGCTTGTTTCACATTCCTGGCGTCAGGGCCAGGGAGAAAACAGTGGGGAGCACGGCCTCGGTGTCGCGGTGCAGGCTAAGGGAGCGCGTCGCCCCCTGGCCGGGGACATCTGTCCAGGAAGCTGGCCAGGCGGGGAGAGGGCGCGGTGCAGAGGGCAGGTTCCCCGCCCTGGAGCGGTGGGGGCGCGGGAGAGGGGCGGCCTCCTCTCCCGGCCATTGTGCGCCAGCAGATTTTCACGGGAGACTGCCCCGAAGCCGCGGGAGAAGGCCAGGAGCCGGCCACAGCCTCGGGTTTAAAAGACACTCCAGGAATGTAAACAACCCGGGCGGGAGGGCTAGCGGACGGGAGCGCGCCAGGACTGCGGGCCTGGGTCCCTCACCCTCCCCCGGGAACAGCGGATCGCCGCGGCTACTCTGCCCTTCCCTCTACCTGCCGAAAACTTTTCCTTTCTCTGGTTTACAGTTCCATCTTGTGCCTCCAGCCCGGAGCAGGGCGAAGGGCCTCTCTCACAGCCCGGGCTCAAGGAGCCTGGCCTCCCCCACCCGACCCGGGAGCCCTGGGAGGCTCGGCGGCCAGATCTCTGCTTCGATGCCGAGACCTCGGTCAACGTCTCCCCCGGGAGCTGCAGCTTCTTGGGCTGGCAGTGCTAAGAGTAACTGGGGCTCTGAGCCTGCCCGCCTGGATTGCTTGCTCGCGTTCTCCCGCCCTCCTTCCCGCGGCTCCTTCCCCCGCTCTCCCCCTTCCCCTTTCCCCTGACTGCTTTTCCAATGCCCTGACATGAGGGAGGAAGATTTAACTTGGCAGCCCAAACAAATGTTCTCTCTGAGATCTCCAAGAAGCTGGCTGGCGGCTGGGCTGGCGGGGTGAGTGCACCGCTCGGCCAGCCTTTCCCTCCTCTCTGCACTGCCAGGGACATTTGGAGCCCCGTGGGTGGACAGCCCTGCGCATGGACAGTGGGGACCAACCCCCCGGATTTGGAAGGGCGGTCTGTGGGCTGCGCCTGTGGAAGCCCCTGGCTTGGCGTTACATAGAGAGCCATTGGCTACAGCTGCCTCCTGGTGCCAATGGTTTTCTTAAGCAACAGTTTGCCTCTGCTGCAACCTGGGAACTGGGCCTGGTAGACCAGAGGGTTAACTAGTGCAGTCTCCTCCCTCCCTCGTGGGTGTGAGGACAGGCTGGTTACACAGGGCAGGGCAGGAGGCCAGAGGCTGTTCCCAGAGGTGCCTGGTTTTGCTTATTATTGTTTTTTTGAAGGTACAGATAAAGGGATGGTGGCTGGGGCTGGAGAAAAAGGCGACTTAGTTGCTGGTGAATTCCGGGGCCAGCCTCTCTATGCTTGCGCGGTGACTGAAGTGTGGAAGAGTTGCCTGTGAGCTATTTGGGAAGTTTAGATGAGGGCGCAAGCTCATGGCCTTTCTTATCCTGACTGGTTTTTTAAGAGGTCCAAAGAAGGGGGAATTCCTGGCCCCCGAGCGAGGCAGAGGGCTTGTGAACACCCGGGAGCCTTGTGCTGACCTTTCCCTCTTCAAGAAGAGGATGTGGAGACGCCAGCATCAAACAAAAGGCACATTGAAAGCCCTATCTATCTGCCTAGGAGCGTGTGCAGCAAGAGTGCAGTTAGAGGGAGATGGTGTTGTCCTCTGAGTTTTATGGGTTTTGGTTGTTTTGTTTTTCTCCAAAGGACAGAAGCCTCACTGGCCCCGAGTCACACGGTTAGGAGACCTCGTTTTCTCATAAGAATCAGAAGTTTAGACTTGGGAACTGGGGCTGGGGGAGGAGCTATAGAGTTTTCAAGACTTGAGCTTCGGTTGTAAGACTTTCTGAGCTCTACTCACAGTCTCACAGAGGGGACTGCACTTATTAAAAAAAAGTTTGAATAAATAGCCTTGTCTGTGCAGAAACAGCTGCTGGCTTCTTTGTGGGGACAAAATGTTCTTTATTTTATTTTATTTTTTCATTCTAAGGAAAAGTAGGGGGGGTCTAGGGCAAATGAAGAAAGACCTAGAAACTGGGGTTTGGCTCCAACACCCCCCTCCGTGTGTGTGTGTGTGTGTGTGTGTGTGTGTGTGTGTGTGTGCACTCACACATGTAACACTTCCCTAGCCACAGTAATCCCACATTTTCATCCTTGGCTGCTGTTTAGATGACCCAACATGGCACAGTTGTCCACAGGTTCACTCCTATCAGGAGCTGGAAGGACCCAGCTGAGAAGATCTACAAACCTGAAGTTTGCATATATCCAAGGGGAAGCTTGGATACCTAGCTCCAGCCCCGGGTTCATGGGTAGTTTTGACCCAAGTCTTAGGGTAAAATGTTGTAAGAACTCTGTATAGCAGCGAGTGAATTTGGGGGAACATCTTTGGGTATGTGGCATGATACCAGCATGGTAGGGCCTGCTGGATAGTGACTGGGTCCCATAAATTTTCATTCATAGCTGCTCCTGTGGGTCCTTGCCAGGCCCCTGCCTCTCTTGCATCTTTATGAGATTCCTAGGGTTTTGTGTAGATAACAAAGGCTGCTGCCCTAATTACCCCTGACCCTGACCCTTTGGCTGCAGTTTCTCCTGGTAACTGCTGGATTCTCTCAGCAGGACACAGTGGCCTCTACCCAAGCCCTCTCTGGGGGTGGGAGCATCTTTGTTCTGAAGATACCCTGAGGCTGGGGTTGCCAGCCTGCTGGGTGCATGAAGCCTGGAAGCTCCAGCCATAAGGCTGAGGTTAGACCCTCCCTCAGGGAGGCAACACACAGCCAACCTACCATAGACACTGGACAGGGGAAAGAAAACCCTATCAGATGGCTGTGGCTCCCTAGCTGTGTGGGCCAGGAGGTCACTCTGCTGGGCCTCAGTCTCCTAATTTGTAAAATGGGTTCAAGCCCAGAACTCCTATCATCCTACGTGGTTTCTGGGATGATGAGGCAGATACAAACATTTGAGTCTTCATCCTAAAAGTTATGCAAACTTTTGTGTAGAATACATCTAGGACCAGGTTGGGGTAAGGGCTGCTGGAATCCTTTTCCAGAGGTTGCTCCATTATCCTTACCTCCCTGATAGCTTACAGCTGACTGTTGTTCAGCCTCAGCTTGCCTGCTCCCTGTGACAGGGTGCTCACCACCTTTGGGCAGCATCTGTGCTTATTGGACAGCTGTGAGTGAGTTGCGGGCCTTCTGGAAAGCCTGATGAACTTTGGGCTTAAAATGCTTTGGCCTCTCCCAACCACAGACTCATTTTCCCTTAATGACCGTGAGGTCTGAGTCCTGTAGGATATGTGTGTATCGTATCATAATGTAATGATGTGTACATGGGTGGTGGGGAGCACCCTTCCAATGGCCGTTTCCAGATTAATTGAGATGAGAGGAATGCAGGGGTTCTCTTCCATTGACTCTAGGCTTGCCTCTTGACACGTTCTTCCCTTGAATTGCGTTCAACCTGGGAGGAGCTGCGTAATGAGGGTAGGATCAGGTCAGGGATCCAGGACTGATTGACTATTCATGTGTTTAATGAGAATCCACAGAGCGAAGACAGTGGCCCACGAGGCCCAGAACTATGCAAGACACTCTTAGGAGCTCTTGTCCAGCAAGGGCTGAAAGACCAGTCCAAATAAATAATTACCCACCAGCCTCTGGCTGCCTGCCATGTGTACATGAGAAAGGGTGTGGCCACAGCCCCTTCCTTTGCCGGGTATGGTCCATCTAGAATCGGTTTTTTTCTAAACTTGTTTGATCCCGTTAACAACAGTGTCAGCTACTGTATGGAATTACTTTCATTTAACAGAGAAGGAAACTGAATCTCAGAGAGAGGCAGAGAACCTGTGCCTAAGCCAGGACTCAACTCCAGGCCTTACAGATCCCTACATAACAGTGCATTGAGCAACAGCCCCAACTATGCAGGGATGTGCCACAGAAACCTGTGTGGACCGACCCCAGGGGTGGAATGAGAGAATGAGCAGAAACAACAGTTCTTTCCAGGAAGGGTCGCAGGTTAGACTTCTCTGCATCTGGCTATACAAGATCTATGCCACTAGCCACTCACTTGAGTTCCTTCATTTTCTCTCTCTCTCTCTCTCTCTCTCTCTCTCTCTCTTTCTCTCTCTCTCTCTCTTTCTCTCTCTCATCTAGAGCTTACACTGAACCTCAGATGCTGCCTGTCTGCCAGCCTAGGTGTTTGAATGCCCCAGCTTCAGCTCTGGAGGAGGAAGCAAGATTGTCCCTGGGCTGCTATGGTTTCTATAGATACCGAGTGTGACTCAAACTGCCCCTCCTCTGTCTGAGTCAGTCTCCTACACTATGTAGGGTGGCCACTCTTTTAGGGCCCCTGGAGTCTCCCTCCCCTCCTCCATGGCTACCACCCTTGCATCTGCTCATCTGGAGACTAACTGCCACTTTTTGATACCCACTTTGGCTGTTGGGGTTGTGGGCAGTGGGTAACTGGGCAGCCTCAGAGGATTACCTTCCCAGGAAGTCTGACCTGTCCTGGCCAGGCACACCTGTGCAGGTAATGACAGTAGCCCTGAAGGCCCGGAGCCTGCCCCTCCCATTAGGCCCAGCTGCCAGGGTTACTACAGGATTGTGCTGGGGGAGGCCGGGGTGTCTGAGCTAATTAGATTTCTTAGATTTCAACGCTCCCCTAATCCTGTTAGCCTGGCTGTAATTGTAACCACTTCAAGGTTTTGGCCGTGGCAGGCTGTTGAAGACAGACGGTGTATGGAGACTCTGCTTTGCCCAGCCCTAGCCCTAGACAGCAGGTTGGGGATAGGGACTGCCTTTCTAGGTCTCTTGGGGGTGGGGTGGGGTGGTATGTGTGGTGGTGTGTGTGTGTCAGGGTGGGGAATGTTTTTCTATAGCATATTTGCATTGCAAGCTGTGAGAACAGATATGTCCTTCCAAAGATCTCCTCCGTCACATCCTTGTCAGAACCAGTGGGGAAGCTGAGGCTGAGGAGTGACATGGAGTGACAGGAAGGCTTCAGTAACTAGAATGGCTTATTCTTGGGACCATCAGAACAGGCTTTGAATCTCTAGGGCTATGAACCTTCCTGAGGCACCTGTCCCCAGAAACAGGGTCTGAGGGACAGGCCTGTTCCCCTATTGGTGGGTCCGCTGTCTATCTCTCTTCCCCTCCAGCACACATACAGATGTGCACACACCCTCATCCCTGCCTGTCTCTGTCCCTTGCCCTCAAACAAGGGGGAGTACAATTCTTTTGTCCATCAGTTTTTTTCCCACATACTTGTCAAACTCTATGCAGACCAGAACATGGCCAGGCCACTGATGGCGAGACTGTCAGAATAGGACTCTTTTGTGCTTTCAATAGTTCCTTGTCCAAAATTCCTTTGGGGGTATCTGGCTTGAGTAGAAACAGCTCACAACGAAGGATTCCTCTGTGGTCTATGGAACCCTTCCCTGCCTGGAGGCTCCCCCTAAACCCAAAAGACTCACACTATATTCTTAGCTGTGGGTCATAGGAAGAGATACCCCTTCTACCACAGAACCCCCTTCTCTGGGCTTTGAACTCCTATAGGGTTAGGGACTGCCTGTCTTTTTCTAGCCCAGGAAAATGGAGCCTTAAAAAGCAATGATTAACTTCACTCAAAGCTAGCAGTATACAGAGCTGAACTAACCCCAGAACCTGGGCTCTGGCAGTTCATGAGTTCTTTAGACATGTACTGAACATCTACTGTTAGCCAGTCTTTAGTGAACCTCAATAAAGGCTGTTTGTAACCTAGCTCAGGAGCCCAGCTGGACTGAGGGAGGGGTAGAAGTGACCCTTGAGTTTGTTTTAAGGACAGTCTCCAAACCTCTTCTAGTACACAAGCTTGTGTGTGTGCATGCAGGGATATGTCTGTAGGTTGAGAATGAATGATGATGTGAGAGAAATCAAACCACAGTCCACTTGAGAGAGTCCAAGCTCTTCCGTGCCGCCTCCTCCCCTCCAGTCCCCCACCCCACTTCCTGCTGACTTGGAGCTTGCATGGCTAGTGGCTTGTCTGTTGGCTGTTGGTTCCTCTCTGGATAAGGAAGCAGGGGTGGAACCTGCTGGCTCCACCCTAAGAGTCACCTGTGTCAGGTCCAGGTGACAGCTGCTGGAGGAAAAAGGGACCTGGCTCAGGATCCAATTGTCTGGACTTTGCTCTGTCCTCAAGGCTCCTGCCCAGTCCCTCACCCTGCACCCTAAGTGGACCTTGACCTCAGCTGGGTCCGTTGAGAAGCTCAGAACACCATTTCAACAGCGGGCGTGCAGCCTAGGCACAGAGCGAGGTCTCCGGAGGAGCTCCGGAGGCTTGGCTTTTTCTCCTGGTGTTTGGACGTGCAAGGTGTCCTTTCCAGAGTCTCAGTCTTTCTTTTTGGATGGCACATGGGGAGAGTCCAAGCCCAGAGGGGTTCAGGGACAGGCCCTGGGTCCACCAAGATGGCTTTCCTACAGCAGGCTGTGTCACAGCTAAGAAGCTGGGAAGAGACTGGTTCAGGAGGAAAGGATTGTGTATCACTGAAGTTGCTGTTCTTTACACACTCAAAATCATTTACTGAATCCCCCACCCCTGCTCTCACTCTACTCTGTATGTATGTGTGAGTGTAAGAGTGTGTGTGTGTGTGTGTGTGTGTGTGTGTGTGTGTGTGTGTTTCTCACCAGGACCTTAGCTGATGAGGCTGCGCTAGCTGACCAGTGAACCTCAGGGATCTTCCTGTCTCTGCCTCCCAGCTCAGGGACGGTAAGAGTGCACCACTAACTACCCTTGGCTTTTTATGTGGGTCCTGGAGATTGAACCGGTCTTCATAATCACATGGCAACGCTTCAGGGACTGAGACACACGTCTCCCCAGCCTGTTTCAGGATTTTTTTTCTGGCTGTCTGTAGTCTGTCAACTCCACCTTTTATATTTGACATCTCTGACCTTGGCCTCCACGTCTGTGTATGAGTTATTCATGCTCTAACAATCACTAACATACCGCCCTCCCAATAGGTTAAGAAGCTAGGGAGTGTTCAGTGCCTGGCTTGTGGCAAGTGTTTAAGGAAGAATAACCTTAGTCAGTGTCATGAGTGCTCCTCCAAAGTCTTACCTACAGTATACTGATTGCTCAAGGTCAAACTGACTCAGAACCAACCAAAGCTTTCTGATTCCTTGTCTTTAGGGCCTCCTAAAACATGGCAGGGGTACCTATCTTCTCATAGAGGCAATAATAAATAATCCAAAGACATTTTAACTCAACTTACCAAAAGGCCTGGTGCCCCTGGAGAATGTTCTAAACCATCTATCTGGCTTTCTGTCTGAGAGTCTTGTTTTCCCCCCTCCAAACTGAGACTGGAGATGCCAAAAACGTCCCTTTTGGCTTCTGTCCATTTGAAAAGACCCAGAGTAGACCAGGCCTTGACACCTGCTAAGCTCTGTGCAGAGCATCTGTGAAGGAGGACAGAGGATGGCACCTTTGGCTACTCATAGACCTCTAAGAACTTCAGTTTCCTTAACCACCAATTACAAACTGGGGTGATATCATAGCAGCATCCTGATGGAACTGTTAACATAGCTTGCTTGAGAGCACTCAGCCTCATTCCTATAACCTCCATTTTCTGGAGAGAGAGCCCACAGCTTACTTCTGTGTGGACATCTTTGAACAGTATCAGAAAAATGCCCTTGCCCACAAGGCCGGAGTCCCTGGCCATAGGAGGAATAGCTGGACATGTCTTGAAGCTCCTCTTGGCCACATTCCAGCTCTGTGTGTGACCTCTAACTTCAGAGGACATTGTCTTTAGAATCCTGCTTCTCATCCAGCCCTGCATTTCACTGGTGGGAAAACCAAGGTTGAAGAAAGAAAAGGAACTCGACTAAAGTCCCTAACAAAAGAGGCTTCCTGCGACATATTACCTGGCCCAGGGTCGAGTGGTCCTAGGAATATAGGAGGAATAGTTATAGGTATGGCCTTCTGGGGTAGGCTGGTGTCCCTAGGAGATGTCCTATCTCCTGCTGCATGGGGATATATTGCATCTGGATTCAGTCTGCAGCTCTTTCAGGAAGATTAGGTGGGGAGAAGTTCTCCCGACTCTTTCTCCATGGAAGGCAGCAGACCAGGTCAGAGCTTATGTGGGCCATCTTTTCCTGGTGTTGGGAGCCCTAATGTGGATGACAAGGACACTCAGCCTGCAGAAGAGCTGCCTGCCATGATACAGTGAAGTGGCCCTCTCTGGGAGACATGCTTTGCGTGCAGAGAGGCATTTTGGGTAGGCCTTTGAGGAGGGCTGTGACCCCCATCTGCCACTGTGGTTAACACACCATTTCCCTGGCTCACAGTCCTTATGTTTCTGGCTTTCTGGACTTTGGGAAGTGGTCTGTCTGGCTGTCTGGCTGTCTGGCAGGGACAGGAGGCTGCTCATTAGCCTCTCTACTCACGGGCCACCGGGTCCCCAGCACCTCACTGTGTTGCAGATCCTGGGAGAAGAACCGAAATTCAGGGAGAAATTCTAGTTTTGAAGAAGGGCTGTGGAGCTCAGCCTCTGCTGGACGCCCTTACTTAAGGGTGAGCCTTCAGTGCCCCCACCTGGCCTGAGTTGACTTTGAATTTCTGATGTTTCTTGTCAGCCCGGCTGGTCCCTTTATGCAGAGGTGGTCCTGCTTGGAGGGTTTGAATCTTTTCAGGCCTTAGAGTTCTTAGGCTTTCTACCTTGGATAATTTCCCTCTTTGCATGGCCCCTTGCAGTGCCTAGGCTGTGTGGCCTGTTCTATACCAATCACAGGCCCCACATACCCATGTCCGGTATTCCTGGGACCTTTGGTTCCCAAGTCCTTGAGGTATCTTGGCAGCCACATCCTCTGATGCCAGTTATATAGATGTATGTCCTGTGTATGACATCCCCGTAGTATGTCGTGTATGGCCTTGTGTACCTCCTGGAGTGGGCTGCTCCATACTCCGCAGCGGTCCCTTCCAGCTGAAGCCCAGTTCTCATCCCAGAGCCATGAAGAATCCAGGACTCACTCCTCTTTTTGACACAGCACAATTGTATTGCCTGGGTCCTCCTCAGCTGAATCTAAGGCAGGACGGAGTAAGCAGAATGGACTCCCTGGAGGAGGTGGCTTTCTTTTGGTTAGGGTTTCTATCATCGTGATAAAACACCATGATCAAAGCAACTTGGGGAAGAAAGGGTTTATTCCCTCCTTCAGCTTGAAGTTCACCCTCCAGGAAATTCAGGGCAAGAACTCAATGCAGCACCCTGGGGACTAAAACTGATAGAGAGGGGCCACGGAGGACTGCCGTGTACTGCCTTGCTCTTCAGGGCTTGCCCAGCTTACTTTCTTAGCACACCCAGGACCACCAGCCCAGTGATGGCCCCACCTACAGCCGGCTGTGTCCCTCCCACATCAGTCACTAATTAAGAAAATGCACTACAGACTTATTTACAGGTTGATCTGCTTGCTGGAGGTATTTTTCTCAATGGAGAGCCCCTCTTCCCAAATGGGTCAAGTTGAAATAAAAGTAGCCTGTGCACTGGACCTTCTTGTTTTCTTTGCCTCTGGGCAGCCTGAAGACATCAGGCTGGATGGGGAAGTAGTACCCTCAGGTCGTGGGATGTGGAAGTGGCTAGGGAGGCAGATGGTTGGTTGGGACACAGGGGGAAGAAGGCGGCTGGCATTTGCCGAGCAAGCAGGATCCTGTACTGGGTGCTTTTGGAAGGTGGTTTTGTCTTTCAGGCTCTTCCTGTCACATTCATTCACCACTAGAGGTGGGGCCCTGTCCAGGGAGGTGGGGGCAGCATGGACATAAGATGTGCGTCCTCTCTAGCCCGCCTCCCTCTGGCACTTGACTGAGTCCAGCTTGTCCCTCACTGCCATCTGTCCAGGCCCATCCCACCTAAACACTCTCAGGCTCCAAAGCTCAGGGCTTTCTGTGAGAAGCCCTGGGTTTGGAATCAGAACTGTTGGCATTGCTTCCTGCTGTGGCATTCCTTGTGGCTATTAGGAACATCAGACAGCAGGCCCTACCCTTGTCAGGTGCTATGCTATAGCACTGTGTCAGACAGCACCGAGTATTATTACCACATGCACCAGTAATAACATCGGCCCTTCATTTACGCCGTGGGTCTAAACCAGAGGGACAGGTCGCTAGTTGAGCTGGAACTGGAACCGAGGTATCCCAGCCATGCAGCCTGTGGCTGTCCCTATACAAGCCCTCCCCTGGAGTGTGTAAGGCTCAGGTACAGCCCCCGCCCCACTATGGCTGTCAACAGGGTTGCTGTTGGATTTCTGCTTAGGATTTCTGCTTAGGATTTCTGCTTTGTCTCACAGAGGTCTGGGTCCTAAGCCCCTGACCCCTGGTCTCCAGAGCTGTTGGGCCTGGGGCAAGGATGACGGTATTTTTTCACTGTGGTGTCTGGGGTACTGTTGGTCCCTTGATCATGGCCTGCCCACAGCTGCCACCCTCTGGTAAGACACTTTTCAGTACATGTAGGTGATCCCCAGAAACCCTTGCCACACCCCCCTCCCCCAGACTCCTTGCCCATGCGTCTGGCCTATTTGGCCACCAGATGTTTCTTTGTCCTAAACCACAGTTTGGATTTGTTGCTGCAGGTGACATGACCCCTCCCAGAACCCACAGATCCAGAGAGGATTTAGTGGGTGGGATCAGAGGGCAATAGAGGAACCTGTCCGTCATACCTTCCTTCTCCCTACTTTCCAGATAGGGAACTGAGGCTCAGAGAGGGAAACCAAAACTAGCAAGGTGCTGGGTGTACCTACCCTAGTGCTCTGGCCTCCCTCTGCCTCTATCATCCACTCTCTGAGGCTGGCCTTCTCCCTGCTGGGCCGAGTGTGTGCAGGATGGAGGACCACAAGCAGAGCAGCAACCTGTGTGCAGTTCTCAAGGTTCTTAACGTCGTCATCTCGTAGGCTGCTTCCCTGGGCCAGTTAGGGAGCGTCTCTCACTAGCCTGAGGACCAGGCTATGGACTTGCCCAGTCCCCAGTCCTATTCCCCTAGGAGAGAGTGGTTATCTAGAATCCTTTAGGGTTGTCACCTCTACTGTCACTCTGCTATAGTACCTACTCTGTCGCCACGCCCACTAGACACTTGGAATTGGGAAGTGTCATGGGCATCTGGTCACTTTGCATTGTGGTCTCTATCTTCCTTTTCAGTCAGTGATCAACCCTTCATCTTCTGCTTTCTGTGCTGAGTTCTAGTCCCCCTCTACCATTTTCTCTCCCTGTCTTCGTTCATTCCTTCATAGCAGTGAGGACCAAACCCGGAGCTCTAGCCACTCGAGGTGAGTACTGTACCACAGAGGCCCCCTCCCTGACTTGATGAGACTTTCTGAGGTTTCAGGCCTGGCATTCACTATACAGCTGAGGATGTCTTGAATTCCCCATCCTCCAGCTGCCATCCTCCAAATGCTGGGACCACAGGCAGGTCCCACACATACTGATTATTCAAGGTTGAGGGTCAAATCCAGAGTTCTGTGTATTGAGCTACATGCCAATCCCTACTAATTCCTTATTTGGAGGCAAGATCTCTCTTAGTTGCCCAAGGTGACCTTGAACTGACACTCTGCAGTACAGGTGGGCCTTTCACTTCCCTTTCACCTGTCTCCGCCTCCCAAGCAGCTGAGCCACCAGGCTCACACAGCACACCACAGCTTTCTAAGGTGAGAGGCACCTCAAGCCCGGAGCCTTGACATTTTCTCTAGCCTCTTCATTCAGTCTGGTGAACTCCTACTCCTCCCTGAAAAGCCAGGTCAAAAGCTGTACCCCTGAGCTTGTCCACTGATAGTATCAGATGCTGGGAAGGGTTTCCACTGAAGGCTCTCCCTCCTCCCTTCCCTCTGCTCTCTTTCTTAGTTGCTTGCTATCATCCTAGGCTGGGGCTGGGACTGGGTCTCCCTTCACACCCCCTCTCTCCGTCCCTCCGTCCGTCCGTCCGTCCGTCCGTGTCCTCACAGGTTGGCCCAGGGCCTGCATGGAGGAGGTAACAAAAACATTTCAGTGTATTCCTGGAGCAGTAGCTAGTTACTATGGAAACAAGGAAATGTTGCAACTTCCTGAACTTGAGGTTGGGGTCAGAGAAGGCGGCTCTGCGTTGGTTCCATGAGATGGACCCAGGATGACTGTCCTGGGGTTCTTCCTAACTCTAAGTTGCCTGTGGCAGGCACTTTCTCATCTCTGAGCCTCAGTTTACCCTTCAGGTACATGTAGACATGGGGATGCTTAGCTTGTAGTCTTAATTTGTCTTCTCATATGACAGATGGTCCCTTTGCCCTCTTCAGGACTGTCTCACACTGTCCCACTTTGCTCATCTATTTCCCTGAAAAGATACGTCATCAAGTGTCTCGATCCAAGTGTCTGTAGTCTGATTGCCCTTGCCTGCACCTTGAGACTGCAGGGACACAAAGAGGGAAGTCCCCACAGCCAGGGTTGCAGAGAGTAGAGCACGAGGTGGGTGGAGGGGCTGTCAGCAAACCAGGCCAGCTGACTCTGGTCTGAGCCAGCACATGCCCTGGGTCATTTTCCCTCGCCCTGAAAGTGGCCTGAACCAGTGTGGGTCAGGGTGGCCCTTAACTTTGCTGGACACTGCCAGTTTTACCTTCTGGTGTCATGCTATGGGGGACCCTGCCTTGCCCCGTCCCAAGTAGCCTCAGAGGATGTCCCCTGCCCACAGCAGTAGGTGAGCAGTGTGTTCTCACTGTTCTCTCTCTCTCTCTCTCTCTCTCTCTCTCTCTCTCTCTGCCTGATCGCTCAGTCTCAAGTCAGCCAAGCTCACGCTGCAGCCTCCCCCGCAGCTCTGCAACCCAAGCAGGTGCATCTGAGCTCAGCCTTGTCCACACATGACAAAGAAGCCAGGCTGAGAGTCAAGCAGCCCAGCCCAGGCCCCCACTGCTGTGCATAGCTGACACCAGGCTAAGTGGGCATCAGGCTTTGGCTGCCCACACCCACTTTGGGCCCTTTATGCCTTTAGAGGTAGACCAGGTTTCCCCCAGGTCTGGGACTAGTAGGGCCTGGAGGAAATGGTTTCACATCCTCTCCAGCCCAGCTTACTGATCTATAAAATAGGAAGGGAGTGGGGCTGAGTAGGCTGGGGCAGGCTGCCTGAGTTCTCGGGAGCCCAGTCACACTCAGTGGGCAGGCAGTTGCAGGCTAGAGCCTGGAGCCTGGAGACATCTGGGAATTTGGGGGGGGGGTTGGGGGTGAGGGTGGCGGGAATGTTAGTCCAAGTGCTGTGATGTATGTAAATCAGTAGTAGAATGCTCACCTAGCAGATCTGAGGTTCAAAGTTCTACTATAACATGAATGAAGTGGGAAGGGAGAGAGAGAAGGAAGGAAGGAAGGAAGGAAGGAAGGAAGGAAGGAAGGAAGGAGAGAGAAATGCTGTTTTTTCTGACTTGGGGAACCAGGAGTCATACAGATAGGTCTTCGTTCCCTTTAGTTCCCAGCTGTATTTCCTATCCCTGGAAACAGCTCTGACCATAGTCTACTGACTAGTTAGTCGCTCACTCCTGCTACCTCACAGCCTCGTGATCTGGACAAGCCCTATGCCCTCCCTGCCTTGTGGGACCCTGAGTCCATGCCTGCGTCTGGAATGCTGTTGGAAGCCTGTTTGAGCCTCTTTGTTACCAAGTAGGCAGAATCCTCACACTAGACGCCCCCCCCCAACCCCACGCAAGTTTCATGTCAGGTCTTGTTTCTGGAAGAGTCTCACTGTGTGGGTGACAGCGGGTCTGTGCTTCTTGTTGAGGCTAGGAGACCATCTCAGATCATTCCTCGGGCACCGTTCATCTTTTCCTGTAAAATGATCTGCTATTTGTGTGCCTGGTGTGTGCTTCTGTGGATGTGTGTGCTACGGTGCATGTATGGCGGTGGTCAGAGGGTCCAAGGACAACTCTATGAAGTAGTCAGGATTGTGAAGTGCTGGGATTGAACTCGGATCACGGGGTTTGTACAGCAATACCCTTTACCTGCTGAGCCATCTAGTCAGAGCCATTGAGGTTGTTTTGTTTTGGCTTTGAGTGGGAGTCTCTCACTAACTTGTCTCTGCCTCTCCAGCACTGGAATGACCAGTGAAACAGCCCTTTTTACGTGGGTTCTGGGGAATCAGAGTCAGGCCCTAAGCTCTTAACCCAGTGAGCTATCTTCCCAGCCCTGGGGTGTGTGCACAGCCACAGAAACCAGTTCTTTACACTTTGACAGTGAGAGAGCTTACTTGTCTGTTCACTGAGGTCCCCTTGGGGGCCCACTAGCTTTCTGCCTTCTTCCTGCTTTGAGATGTGTCCCCCCCAGACAGTGCCTGGGTCAGAGAAACCCTGAGTCAAGCTGGGTGTAGCCACAAGTGCTTAGAAGGAAGCCTCTACCATCATCCGGATGGCTCTGCTGCACAGAACACCCAGATCCTCAGGGGGTGGGGTCACCAACATGTTTCCCACCTTTTTGGGATCTTAATCTTTTTTTTTTTTTTTTGCAAGTCCCAAGACTATCACCGATTCTTTACCTTTGGCTAGCATCTAGCTGTCAAACCGTGCTTTCTGTTTCCTCTTTGAGTAGGGCCTTGATTTGCCTTGTTTGAACAGCTACTTAATTTTTTTTCTCTTTGGGATCCCTTCTAGTGATAAATCCACATCTCATTTTATTTGGATTTCTCATAGAGCACAGCAAGGAGGGTGAGTAAGCTCTGCCTTGCTTGTTCTTCACTCTGTACCTGGTTTGGTGGTGATGTTTGTTTATTTGTTGTTGTTGTTGTTGTTGTTGTTTACTTCTGGAGCCCCAGTCCTCCGACCCTTTTCATTGTCTGCTGACGGCTGTGTGCAGTTTGGCTGGCAGTGGGTCTGCTAGTGTGCTAGTGCAGGCTTCGCCCTGCACAAACGCTGCTTATGTGGTAGCTCCCTGCAGGTGATAAATTTATTAAATAACATCCTGGAGAACGATGGTAAAGTGTCTATGGGGAGGGAAGTCTTTATTCTAAACTTGCATAAGATCACCGTAAGACTCAGACTAGGGTTGTTATCACCTGGCTGAGCGGCCTGCAGCTTGGAGTCACCTTGATGCCACCCTATGCCTGCGACCATGAGATTGGGTGTGTCTGTCCTAGGCACTTGGCTTGTGGTATAACACCTGGACTGGACCTTCTGATGCCCAAAGCCCTCTAGACTCCTTTTTGCCCTGTCTCCCCTTGGCCACCAGAATGGATCTAAATAGAAAACACCTGAGCCATGGACATCTGCCCTCTTTGCTCACTAATCCTCTGGGCCTTACCACAGCAAGGCCTGGCCTGTTATCAGGCCCCGGCCATGATTTCACTTGTACAGACTCTCTGCATTCTGTTTCCTCTGTTCTGTATTTCTGAGGAACTCCTAAGCATCCTGCAAAGCCCTCCTCAAGCCACAGCCTGCCCTAGCCCACCAGCCGAGTCAAGTGTATAGGCCGCCCTTGCCTGATTCCTCAGGCGCTGCTTGCCGACCTCTGTGGGATCTTTTGTCATCAGGATGGCCGCCACTCTCAGCCCTGACTCGCCAACACCCTGCACCGCGGCTGGCAGCTAGCAAGCATTCCAGAATGCTCTCTACACAGTGAATAATAAGTGACGCCACCTTTGACACAGTGCTGGTGGGTTTGTGGTTTGGATGCACATCCTCGCATTCAGGAGGAGTGAACCACCCCAGTGTGGTTCATTCCCAGACTGCAGCTGGGCCCATAAGCCTGGCCCAGCCCCGCGGTGCTTTCTTGACCCTCTTCACCTTCCCAGTTGGAGCAGAGGGCCTGGTCTGGCTCTCAGAGCACCTTCAGGGCAAGGCAAAATGTGCAAAATGGTCCGGTGTGGAGACACCTGTACTTCAGTTACCCCTCTGCCTTGCTGACTGCCCCGGTTTTGCTGGCTTGGAAGACTCTCTCAGTTTTGGAAGCCTGGCCAGGCTGAAGGGCCTCTTGGGCAAGACCCTGGGCAGATCTGGGGCCTGAGCCACATAGGCAGCCTACACACCAGGCAAGTCTATGGCAAATGGCCCTGGCTTGCCAGCTCTGGGGAGGGTAGAGGGAGGGCCACCTTCTGCTGGGTAAACATGGTGTCCAGGCCTGCCCAGGCACGTCCCTGGCTCTTTCGGTTAAAGACACAGGACAGCATTTCATTTCACCAAGGCTGGAGTTGCTGGGTGGCAATGAGAAATGACAGGTAGGGACAGGAGGGAATCTCTAAGCCTCGCTGGACTCTTAACCAGATCAGGCTGCAGGAGGATGTTAGGGGGCCAGGCTCTGACTGCAGTCCCTCCCCACAGTGCCATCTTTTCTCTGCTAGCTGCTCCTGAGCCCTCAGGGGGGGGTGGGCTTTGAGCTACTCCTGGGTTAAGTCAGGTCTGACTGGAGCCACCTCTGCATTCCTACTGCAGACACATTCCAGTCCACGCTTACCCAAGGTGGCTCTTTGTTCTCTGGGACACCCACTGGACTCCAGGCAGTCTTCTGGGCTTGTTCCTGGAACGGCAGCCTCTGCAATGGGCGATCCCATCCATCTCATAGACTTGGAGTGGAGCTCAGCACCATGTCTCTGGATCTTTCTCTTGACATTAGACTTTCTGCTGACAGTGTGTGTATGAGGTTGGGGGGCGTGTCAGAGGACAACATTTAGGAGTCAGTTCTTTCTTTCCATTTGGCGTGTCTGTACCTGTTGATCATCTCTTTGGCTCGACTCTTTGTTTTGATCCGTCTGTTGGTGTGCCTGAGTAACATTCTGGGCATAGTGACTGACCAGCGTTGCCCGAATGGAGAGCCCCGAGTGTTGCCTGGATTGTTTGGCCTGGGGAGATGGAAGGGTTCCTGCCTTGTGGGAGAGCTTCTGTGATTCATAGCAAAAGGCAGAACTATCCCAGATCCTCTCTTCTCATCCACTGGGGCTGAGTGACTCTGCTCTATAGCCCTTGACCTTTGTGTGAACAGATTCCAAGACAGCCGTGGAGACAGAGAGCAGGGCTGACACTACAGCTTACTTACCTTCCCAAGATAGACTTGCTGGGTCTTGCTCTCTCCTGTCTTCTACAATGTAGAGCTAATGTGGCATGCTTGGCTTGTGGCAGGGTTAGCAGGGGAGCCTCCCAGGAGTCCTGAACGCTGGGCCGTTCCATGGAATCACTCTGTTAGATCCTGTAGGAAGCAGGCAGAAATTGGAAGTCCTGGGTCCTGGTGGACACTGAGAGATTTGTGCTGTGTGTGCCAGCATGCTTAGGTGCACCAGCAGAAGGCCTTTGTCAGTTCATCATAGACTTTGGCTTGGAGGCTAGGAACTCACAATCCGGAGGGCAGGCACCCAACTCTGACCCCCCAGCTGCATCTGGGACTGAGGACCGGTTCCTGCCCTGGTCTCTGTCCCACTCCTCACTGACAAGGCCACCACTCTTTCATGTCCTCTTGACCATCTAGGCCCTCCCAAGCTCCTGGGTTTCTAGAGGGAGGGGACAGGTTGCAAAGATCCGGGAAGAGCTGGAGTGTAATTTTATTTCTGTGGTTTTCCTTTCAAGCTGTCACGGTAAATCTATTTTGCTTGTCACTTTGTAAGTCATTATGCAGAATTAAACCTTTTACTAGCTTTTAAGGCTTCTGCAGCCACAGACGACCCACTCGGCCCCTGTGCTGCCTTCCTCTTCCTCCCGCCTGCCTGAGGAACCTCTAAAGCTCCAGGCGAGCCCTGCTACTGATTTCTTCAGGCCTGCTCATTAGATTGCATATGGAACCCAGGCCAGAGTGTGCCATTGCTCAGTTAGCTACCTGGTCTCACAAATGGGAAAACACAGTGGGAATTAGAGGCTCACACTCACTTCCTTGGACACCTGTGAAGTGGTGGGGCAGTAGGCTCCGAGAGCCAGAAAGCACGGGATGCTGGGATGGAGGAGGTTGTCCCCGGCAACCAGTGAGTGGCCTAAGTGCTCCTGACTTACGGGTATTCTACTTTAGAACAGCAGAGATGCTACTGTCCCCTCCTGGGGGAGAAGTGGGTGAGTGGGGGTATGCAAGTGTTCACAGTTGGTCTGGAGAGCACACTGGGGTACAGCTGGAGATGAGACCGTGGTCAGAGATGCCTCTCTGGCATGCAGGGTCCCATTGATTTATTCCTCCAGAAATCTGTGCCCGGCTCCAGAGGATCTCTTCAGAGTGAGCACAATGGAAGCATTGGTGAAGCTGCTGAGAGCTCCGCAGAGGGGCCAGGCTGCTAGGCTGCCAGCCAGCAGAGTGCATCACACAGCCAGTCAGTCCATCTGCGGAGGCCCGCAGAAAAACAGATGGCACAGGAGTGCCAGCCCCAGAGGCTGCAGCCATGGCAGGAGTGGGTGAGGCTTGTGGGTGCTGCCTACGTCAGGGACCCTGCTGTCCCCTCTGGCCAGCCAGCCAGTCCTCTGCTTTGCTTCCACCATGGGATTAATGGCTTTACTGGAGCTCGATGTGTCCCAAGCCATCTGTGCCTGATGATGTCTCCACCAGTCTGCCAAAACTGTCCCCACCTTGGAGGGTGGGACAGCACGAGCCCAGCTTCTTTGTCTTGAACCCTGACATAGTGTTACTCCTCTGGAAGACCCACTCAATAGGGCCCTGTGCTTAGTATAGCGGGCTCCCTTGGGGAAATCATTGAATCACCCTCATGCTTGTATTCTTCTCATGACCAGCAACTTCTACACTGTGTCCTGTCTCCCTTAGTACAGGGCAGTGGGGTGCAGTGACACGCCTTGAGTGGAGGGTGGACAAATGATTATTGAGACCTTGACCTTGGGTTTCATAGTCTAAATGGGATTGTAAGACTTAGCTGATGGGCAGAACAGAGATGATAAATACTCAGAGATCCAGAGGTGACAGTGAAGAGGCTCAGAGAAGAGCATGGCCCAGGAGGGCCACCTGGAAGAGGGGACATTTAAGGGATGCTTTAAAAGTGGAACGGCTTTAGCTAGAGCAAGGCACTGTGGGAGAAGAAAAGCATTTGTGGAGTGGGAGGGATACATGTGGGGATTCAGGCAGTTCACCCAGTGCCTGTGGGCTTTAAGGGAGTAACTGAAAAGTCTTCAGGAATGGTCAGCCGATATCCAAGGGAAAGCAGGTAGCAGGTGTGGGTAAGGTATTGCCTGGGTAGGTAGGAGTGTGGGATCCAACAGGGAGAACAGGGCTGAGCTGGATTTTAGGAGATTAATGTTGTAGCTGGGAGCCGCCAAGGCTGAAGGAAGAGACTGGAGCCATGTTAATTACACAATGGGTCCCAGGAGTGTCTTCAGAGCCAACAGACAGCCCTGTACTGGGTGGGAGGGCTGTCAGGGGCAGAGCTAGGGGATGGCCCCTCCTTCATAAGTAGAGGAGGGTTTGCAGGCCTGATCTGGTGTCCTATGGGGTGCGGTGGAGAGTCCAGAGAAGGAGAGTTGACACTTCTCTGTGAGTTGACACAGATATATTTTTATCTGTCTGTAAAGCTGGTTGGCCCACATCGGCATGGCCATTTCAGGGCTTCCAGCATCCCTTGCGTTTCGTCCGCGTTCCTTCCACGCTGACAGACCTGGCGCTGGGTGAGCGTGCTACTGTCAGGAGACCGTGCTTCAGAGGTTCAGGGCTGTCCTGCTGTTGGCAGGGCTCAGGTCACCTTGCGTACACACACTGCTGTCGTAGCTTTGCAACTCTTGATCCAGAGCCCTGGACCTTCAGACAAGAGGGTCTGTGCTCATCTTGGTCTCTGGTGACTTGGTCATGTTTGCTTGTGTCTCCTATGCAGTTCTTGGAGGCCTTTATGAGTCCAGCCAATAGTACACCCTTAGCCAATCCCAACAAACCTGACATTAGGCATGTGCCCCTACGTGCTGTGCTCTTGGGTCTAGACTCCCAAGTGCAGGGGCTTTCCAAGTATCTTTCCTATAAGATGGGATTTGAGTGGGGTCGTTTTGTGTGTGTTTGTTTGTTTTTAGAACTTTGTTTTTCTTGATGGGGGAAGAGAGCGTCTAGGAAAGAGCATCCCCGAAAACATTAGATTATAAAACTGACAGTTACAGAGCTGAAATTGCCAGCTGATAGCACAGCTCCTTGGCCCCTTGGGATTCATGATCTGTGGAGGAGACTAAGGCCCAAAGAGTGGGTGGGCTTATTCTGCAGCCTCCCACCCCCAGAGAGATGCAAATGGATGGCAGGCTGGGACCCTAGTCAGTGACAGCTATTTTTCAGTCTTAGCCACCATCATGAACAGTGCAGTCACTCGGTTCTCTCACCATACCGCACAATTTCTGTGATTGTCTCACTTAATTGTCCAGGGAACTGTAAAGAAGGAGCGATCGCATCGTCACTTGATGTCACGTGTGATGTCATGGGATGTCACGGCATGATTACAGCTGCAAAATGAGACTGTGTCTGTCCGTGGCAGGACTTGAATGCGGTTCTGTGTCTAAGAAGCCTCTCTTCTCCTGCCCCCTTGGTGGCCCCTGCCCTGGTCCTGCTTCCTGGGCCAGCCCCAGCACTGGGAAGGCCGCTTCCTCTTTGTAGACGTGGGTGTGAGGACTTTCTGTATTTGCCAGATAAAGAGCACTTTCTGGATGACTTTTATCAGCCTGAGCAAGCCTTTTTGAGTTATAGGAAGAAAGCCCGTTCAGTTTTAATTCAGAGAGAGAAAGGCAGAGGTGAGCACCGGGTAGATTTATAAATAAACAGTCTGCTGAGGGCATTGTCTGTCCCCAGCCCGACAATGCTGGACTCATATTGACACCACAGCCTGTTCTGCACGTCAAAGCTGCCCTTTGGACAGAAAGGCCTGCTTGAGTAAGAGCTTGGCTGAAATGCCAAGGCGCCCTTCCTCCGACCAACCGGCTTCCCCAGAACAAGCCTGCCGGGTGAGTCCAGCTGTGACTGGGCCTGTTTACTGAGGCTGGAGCCTGATGCCCTAAGTGTGCAAGGAGCACGAGGTATACAGCCTGCCTGTGCTGGTACTAACCTGGGCTGTGAGGGCTGAAACTAGGCAGCCTCTGCCCTTCTTGCAGCCTTGAAGGAGCTCCTGGGCTGGGTCCTAGGAGTTAGTTGGAAGTCCCCAGTTGTCCAAGTGGTTACGGTTCTTTAGAGGGAGCACACAGACCCCAGCTCTCCACCAGCGCCCTCAGGCTCTTCCGGGTTTGGTCCCTCCTGTCTTTGGCTGCAGAGCTATGTTGACTGCCTGCTTCCCAGGCTCTTTGGAAAATGGAAGCTCACAGTAGCTGCATCAGGTGGCCTGGCCCTGCCAACTGGGTGGGTGACTTGATACAAGTCCAACACCTTTCTGGGCTTCAGTGTCCTCTTTAAAAGTGTGTGTGCCAGAAAAACATTCAGTCGGTAAAGAGCTTATTGCACCAACAGGAGGACCTGCACTCAGGTGAAAAGCCAGGTATGGTGGCTTGGTGCTTGTAATCTCAGCACTGGGGCGGCAGAGTTGGAAGGACCCCTGGATTTCGGTGATCAACCAGTTTAGCTTAATTGTTGAGCCCCAGGTTACACACACACACACACACACTGTCAAGGTGGTGGGCTGGGCTGTTGACTCAGTGGGTAAAGGAGCTGGGCTGCTCAAGCCTGGTAACCTGCGTTTCAGTCCTGAAACCCACGTGAAGGGGGGGGGGAGCGTGAGAGGGAGGGAGGGAGGGAGGGAGGGAGGGGAGAGGGAGGGAGGGAGGGAGGGGCAGGCAGACCTCACTCCCAGAAGTTGCCCTCTGACCTCCACCTATGTGCTGTGGCATGTGTCCTGCTCCAATAACAACAATAATAACAAAAACAACAATAATAATCTTCAAAAATCAAGGTGCCTGACAGCTGCTGAGGAATGACACCTAAGTTTGACTTGTGGCCACGACAAGTGTGCTCACAGGCGTACACCTGCACACATACCTATTCATATCTGCCCATATGTGCATGGGGACAGGGAAGGAGAGAGGGAGGGAGGGAGGGAGGGCAAGCACACATGCTGAATGCTGGTGAGAGGCCTGGGGACCTGCATGCATGTGCGTTCACACCGGTTCACACTCATGCACTTGCTCATACAGAAAGTGATGAGGTTGAACGCCCCTGAGCGTTCCGAGGCCCTCGGGGCACAGGGCGCATGGCCCTGTGTTACTCTAGGTTCACATTGCCCTTCTCACTGTAGGATCCTGGGCAGCCTAGCGTACTCATTTCCTGGGGACAATGGAGTTGTTAGGGGATGAAATATAATAATGTATGCTAGTACTCAGTGCTGAGCGGGTCCCATGGTGAATGCTCGTAAATAAATTATGTCAGTAATATTTATTTCAGGGGAAAACTCTATTTTCAAGTCAGAACACTATCTATTAAGTCAAATGTTCCCCTGATTTAATTCCAGATAGCACTAAATAACAATAATAATCATAATCCCCATGGTTTGGAGACCGCCCGAGAGGTCCAGGGCTGGGCCTCTGGTCTTGCTTCCTGGTAGGAGCTCTTATGCAGAGACAACCCTGAGCGCCTGTCTAGCCTTGCCTTGCCTACCTGCCTGCCTGGGGATTCCTGCTGTCCAGCGGGTCGACAGGGTAACTGCAGGTGTTTTTGTCTTTCTGGCCCTCTGTTGAGTGCAGCTTCACCAGAGCACTAAGCCTCGCCATCTCTGAACCTGAACCTGCATTTCTCTGACTAAAGCAACCACAGCTGTGGAGAGGACGCCCCGGGCATCTTTTCTTCCAGAGATGCCATGGCTTCTATACCTTTGCTGTACAATGAGTCTTATGTTCCCAGAGGCCAGTTCTCACAGGCCCAAGCCATTCTGGGGTCTCTTCCTGGGTCCCCCACTTCTCACCCATCATGGTCAGCTTGAAACATCTACAGATAGAGAAGTTCCAGAGCTACTGGAAGTATGCACTGCTTATGGTGAACTAGGAACCCATCTTTCTGGTTGGGGAACCCAAAAGTCCCCAGAGATAGCCGTGACCATAGGCCTCTCACTCCTGTCTCATGTCTCAGGACTTACTGCTGTTACACATTTCAGGTAAGTGACAGAAACAGAATTTAATCCTATCTCCTGATCTCAAGAGCTGCCTACTGGCCCTGCTGTCCAGAAAGTTTCTAGGGGAATCTGAATGTAGAGAATGGTCAAGAGGAAGAGAGAAGGGACAGGTCGCCATAGCGAGCTAGGTATGAGAATGTGTGACCCAGCTTCTGACCTCTGGGGTTCAGCTCCGAAATCACTGATGTTTTTCCAGGTATTTCTTTATCCTAAATCACTGTATCCAGGAATGGACAGGGGCTTGGGATCTGCTGAGGCCAAGTCTCTGCTGGGCCCTAAGGACAAGATGGTGACACCAGAGTTAAGATTCCTGTCTGTGGGGAGCCAGAGAGAAAGCATAGGTAAAGGCACCTCTCAACTACACCTTTAGTCCTAGTTAACTGCCAGGAGGGAAACAAGCACTGGATGGGAAACTCTGCGAGGTGAGTTGCAGGGGCCTGACCAAACTACATGATGGTGCCGGTGGGGACTAGGAGTGTGGGCAAAGGCTGGTAACTAAACGCCGACCTGCATGGCCGGGGATGTGGGCAAAGGACAGAGACAAACACCTTGCACATCTCAGTCTCATCTGTCCCTGGAGAGAGCCGGCAGAGTGGCGAGCCTGTCACAGGCTTGGATCCAGTTCCGGGTTGTGGCCTATAGATGACTATAGGTTGTACATGGGGGCTAACTTCCTGCCCTAGTCAAGGGGCACATAGAGATGACATCACTGTCTATGTATGCTTCCTGAAGGCCACTTCCCTCTTTGAGTCATGAATGGGGACCTTGACCCTGGCTCTTGATCCATTGTCCTCCTGAATCCCACCTGCTGTGCCCGAGGACCTTCAGCTGTCATGGAGGGAGGGGAAAGACTAGTGCGTGCTCTCTCTCTCTCTCTCTCTCTCTCTCTCTCTCTCTCTCTCTCTGTGTGTGTGTGTGTGTGTGTGTGTGTGTGTGTGTGTAAGTTTGGGTTCTTCTGGCCCTGCACCTTTGTTTATTGACTTTCGTCCTTGTTCAGACCTGTGTAGGGAGCTGTGTCAAATGAAATGTGGAGAACAGGGGATGATAATGAAATCAACTGGACTGTTTCCCCAGTAATTCTAGAGACGGATGCATCATTAATGTTGGTAATACAGTGCCTGTCAGCTCACAAACTTCTCAATAAATGTGCAGCTGGCAAGCTCTGATAGAAATTGGAAGCAAGCAGAGAATGAGATTTGGGGCCTTTGATATATGGGGTGTCAGTGGCACAGTGAAGTTTTTATCAATTTCTGTCACTTTGGGCTTTTGTGCACGCTACATATGTGGTCTCTATGGCCACTCTCCATGGGCTATGTGGATGCTGACTGTGCCCCCCGCATTAGTGTGAGGAAGAGGGGTTGTTACGGGGTCCCCCACATCCCTCAGAGGCTCTCCCTTGGGGCCTATGATTCAGAGCCCCTCAGACCAACACAGACAGTAGCACCAGCAGCATCCGGACTAGCTCATGGGTCACTCAGCCACCATGTCCGTTTTGAGTGAGAGTTTGTCTACAGCAGTTCTCCTCCACCTTCCCAATGCTACAACCGTTTAATACAGTTCCTCATCGTGACCCTCAACCATAAAATTATTCTTGTTGCTACATCATAATTGCAATTTGGCTACTGCTATGAATCATAATGTAAATACCTGTGTTTTCTGGTGGTCTCCGCTGACCCCTGTGAGAGAGTCATTCAGTCCCCCGATGGGTCAACACACACACAGGTTGAGAACCACCGGCCTACAGAGACTCAGATTCCCAGAAGAAAGCCATAGGTGAAAGTTTGAGCTTAGGGGTGTGTGGATCAGAGTTAGAAGGGGGCCAAATGGGTAAACTAGAAGTAGGGACAGTTAGATAGGAAAATCTGTGTGGACCCAGGCGTAGGACTTCAGATAAACCCAGAAGTTTATGGGGAGTGAAGACCAGGCTAAGCCTGGATGTGTGGGTAAGGGATAATAGACTTTCAAGGTAGCATAATGTGATGGTTTCTGTGTGCATTCTGGAGCAGGGTTTCTGGGTCCCAGATCCTAACTTAGCAACTATGTTCAGGTTCCTTCCTTTAATGGGGATAGGAATGGAAATAGCCCATACCTTGAAGGTTTCTGTGAGTGAACGCAAATGAATATATGTAGTATATGCAGGCTCATCCATCTGGTCAGACACAGCTAGGATTTGAGCTCTAGTGACCCTCAAAACCTGGAGGCTTGAGGAACCTGCTGGGGCTGGAGTGTTTATGAGGAATTCCCCCACCCACAGAGAGAGAGAGAGAGAGAGAGAGAGAGAGAGACAGGGGGGAGGGGAATGAGATCTCAATTCTCTTCAGACAGAGGTCTGACCCTCAAGGTTAATGTCACCAGCAAGGTGGTTAATTGTGAGAGGAAACCATGAGAGGGTTCAAGGAGGCTGGAGAAATTTTGAGATCAAGGACCCAGAGTATGACTTCATCAGAATCCATCAGGAACTTGCTGGGGCACTTGGGGTTTGGATGAAGAAAGCATGGGTCCCAGACAGGTGAGCCAAACAGACCCCAAACAGCATGCAGGGCTCGGCTCTTCCTATCATAGCACGTGCAGAGCTCGGAGCAGGTCCCAAGAGGCTCGGTCTCTAGAAACCATAGTGTAAAGACTCCTCTGTTGCAGGGAGACCTGAGCTAAGGGATGCCTCTGCCACGGCCATAGCATCACTGACCTGCTGAGACCTGACGTGGTTTAGGGAGGAGTTCACTGTGCTGGCGCTGGGGACCAGTGGCTGGGAGAGGGGGTATTCTGGAAGGTGTATTGTAGGGGTCAGCTGACTTCCTCTCACTCCCAAGGGGGAAAGACATGGGATTCACTGGAATAGTCCACTGGGTTGATCCTACCACAGCTGGCCCCAACTGCTGCTGTGACAACATGTGCCAGGCCTTGGAGGAGTGGCCCAGCCTAAAAGCTCACTGGGAACAAGACAGACCAGAAGCTTCCCACTTAGTATGGGCATCTCATGAGCCCTGCTAAGGGAGTAGGCTGCAGTCAGCCTGTTAGGATAGAGCAGTCAGGGAGGGCTTCCTAGAGAAGGCCTTTGTGCTACACCCAGAAGGATGCCGTGTTTTCAGCAGAATGGGTCTAGAGAGGACGTCAGCTTTACATCCGCAGAACTACCTAGGGCCTAAAAATACATGGAGGCCTTAGCCACCGTGCCTCCGAGGACTCAGGTAAGGAGTGATGCCCCCAAGATCCTAGTCACAAAGCAGTCCATGCAGTGGCTATCAGAGGGCTATTCTTACAGTCCCCAGAACCCTGCTGTGGTCCAAAAGGTATAGCAGCTGCGGCCCAGCACACAGATTCTGGGGCTTCTTAGCCAGATGCTTAGCCACTATCAGCATAGCTGGACAGGTGCCTTGGAAGCCGGTGGAGAACTGCAGGTCTGAGGAGCAATCTGCCTCCAGGACAGGAGCCACCGCCGGGAGGGGCAGAGCCAGAGTCCACTGTGTATAGAAGACTCTAGAGGGAGCCTGGGAGGGGGCTGTGAGGGCATGGTGTACACTTGGCTGGGGCAAAGAGAAAGGAGAAGCAGGCTCTTCCCCTGGGGGTGATTCAGCACAGACTCACACATGCCATCCTGCTCAGCCCTATGTGGTTGTGTTGAGGAGGAAAAGGGCTCAGCCCAAGGGAGCTGCTGTCTGTCTAATGGAGAGGGGAAGATAGTACTGTCAGAGAGCTGAGCTCACTCTGATGGGAAAGTGGGAAGTAGGGGTGATTCCTGGGCCAGAAAGGAAAGTGGGGGGGGGGGGGACATGGAAGGACATGTACCAAGAAAGGCAAGCTAAGGCACAGGCACCAGGGAAGGGATCAACAGAGATGTACACCTCTACAAGTAGGGACTCAGCCAGGCCTCCTGGGCAGAAGGTCTCAGCTTCTGTGTGTGCTCCGGGAAGGTCAGTGCCTGTGTGACAGTAACCCGTCTTGTGTGTTTTTGCATGGTGTAGCCAGATTGATAGAACTGCAGGTCAGAGAGGACATCAACTGTGCATACAGGGAGGGGTTCTCTCTAGGTAGGGTCTACCACCTGCCTCTTGGATGTTAAAGTCCAGGGTAAACCAGGTCAAAGAGGGAGGGAGGCACAGGGTCAGGTGACAGCTGTCCTGGCAGGTGTGCCATCATCTGGCATGAGGACTGCTGTGGGGCCCGGGAGTGGCCTCATTTCTCACCTACCTCCCTGCTGCCAACATGCCCATGGTGCTATGGGTAGCTGGCCCTCCGTACTGAGCATGCTCTGTGAGGAACAAGTGTCTACCCCCCCCCCACTGGCAGGTGGCACAATGGATAACCAAGGGCCAGGGCAAGCTATCGACCTGCACACAGCAAATAGAGCCCCATGCTACCTCAATCCTGGAGGCTTTGGGATAAACTGGTCGGGCTAAGATCTGCCCAGCTCCTCTATCCCTCAAACACACTTCCCTCTAAACACACATGCAGAGCCCTGTGCATTCTCAGCTTGTCTTCACCCTACCAAAAAACAGAGGCAGCGACCGACCCAGGAAGGCCTGGCCAAAGCCTGGCTTGGACCAGGTCTCCTGGGATGGCAGTAAAGTCCCTGAGCCCGCTAACAGAGAAGCAGACTCTCAGCTCTGCAAGCATAAACATGGCTATTTTTAGCCCTCACAGGGCTGTGAGTGTAGCAATGTGACCTGAATTTGGCTTGGCCCCCTCATCCTGCCTCACCCCAGGACAACAGGCCTCTCCTGCCCCTGACTCTCCCCGCCATCTCAAGGCAGGGCTGGGAGTTACTGGGCATGCTGAGGAAGGAAACTGGGCTGCTCAGGCAGGGGTCCTCAGAAGGATGGCCACGATGCAGTCAGGCCCATGTGGAGGCCAGCTTGGCTTCAAGGACAGGGTGTGGTAGGCAAAGTGGCAGTCAAGTCTCAAGGGAGATGTGGGAGCCATCTATGTTCTGTGTTTTTTCTGTGATGCCGAGTACCCCTCTGGTCTGACCGGGCCTCAGGAAGCCTGGGTTCTGCCTCTGCCTCCTAGACTCTCAGAAAGGGGAGGCTGTTCTCCGTTCTCAGCATCGTCATCGGGGGAGTAGGAGACCTTTCAAATGTTTCTTCACCTTTTCCTTTAGCAAACCCTGAGCTCTCCCATTTTGTGCTAGCCACTGGGCATGACCACAGAGACCAGCCTGACTAGGAGCCTAGCTTTGTGGGCTGTTGCTCTTGGATGGGGTGGGACCATGGAGGGCAGAATAAATACATACAGAAGCAATCAGCTTTTGCAGTGTGCAGTATAGGAATGACAATGGGTGTTGTTGCAGAAGGGTGTGTGTGTGTGTAGATGAGGCTACCACAGGGAAAGACCTTTTGGAAAACAGTGGAGCTGGTCACAGTGTGGGCATGGAATCCGAGAAGGAAAGACAAGTGCAAAGGCCCTGGGGCAGGGATTCGTTTGGCATCGAAGGTACTTGTGGGGTGAGCAGCATTGGAGAAGAGTTTATATGATGAGGTGGGTGAGCAGAGACCAGACATACACAGGGGGTACAAACACAGAGCGTACACAGACAAACAGGACAAGTTATACCAGTGGAAGGAATGGTGGGCTTGTGAGCACGTGATATGAGGGTCTATCAGGTGCTAAGTTACTTGGCTGGGGACAGCCTCAGATCCAAGGACAGTTGCTTGGTTTCCAGGTCCTACCTATGGGTCTTGGGCCTGGGCCCCTGTGGGGTGAACACCAGTTAATCCAGTAGATAGGGTGGAGAAAGAGGGGAAACTGGAATAAGGGAAAGCAGAGAGTGAAAGGGCGGTGTCGTGGCAGATCACTAGTTGGCCATGTCTGTTGACATCCAAGCAGAGAGAGGCTTTACAGATTGAACCCTGGGGCATTCTGCCAACCTCCTGGGGCAGTGTGGGCAGGACTGACCTGGGCTTTGTTTCTGTGCATCTGGAACCATGGCTCCCTAAAGCTTGACCTGTAGCTTTCCTGTGCTGGGTGGAGCTGTGTGCAGTGGGTGGAGCCTGCAGCCTTGGTACAGAGGGTTAGAAACCCCACCTGGGAGAGTAGAGCTGGCATGCGCAGAAGGTGTGTGCCGCGGGCATGGAACACTGTTCCCTTTCTCCTGGCCCTGGGCCCTGGGTGTCACTGCTGCTCCCTGTTCTCGGCTGAGAACTTCTGATTGTGACATAGCAGCTGCCTCTGCTGTGCCCACTGGAGTGTGGGGCTTTTCATGACAGACTCGGTTTCCCTGTGTTGTGCGCTGGCCAGCATCTTGGACACGGCTTCCTAAGTCGTTGAGTTTCTACCTGAGATTCCAGAATGCAGTGGAAGATCCTCAGGGCTTTGGTACTGGAAAGGTCATTTTGTGAGTAAGTCAGGGCCAGTAGGCTGGGTCTGGCAGAGCCCAAGGAAGCCTGTTAGTATGGGATAAAGCAGAGAGGGTTCTGATAGCAATTTCTTGCAAAAGTCCCTGTACAGGCTTTTGCCTGGTTGATGGTGATGTGTTGCTGTGGTCATGGGCATTATGGAGGTCTATAAACTTCTGCAAGCCATCAGCGAATACCAGGTTAGCTCAGCTCCAGCTGTGTTTCTCCAATCCTACCCTGAAACTAGAATCTAAATGTTGGGGTTGAGGGCTTGGATCCTTTACTGTTAAGGTTTCTCTGAGAGCCATAATCCCAGGGACTCCTTCCAAAACTAACGAAGAGGCTCCGAGTTCCACTGATCCTAGTGGTAGCTTTGAGGACTGTGTATGTATCTGTGTGTTTCTGTGTTTGTGTGTGTGTGTGTGTGTGTGTGTGTGTGTGTGTCTATGTGTTTGCTGCTCTGGGTTGGTGCTGTGATAGAAAGTGAGGAAAAGAGCAGATGTTGCAACCAATTGTCACCAAACTGTCATGAAATGCTATAAATATTTTCTAAAAGACAAACTTCCCAGGCTGATGCATTAGTACCTGCTCGGAAGCTGACTCCTGAAAATTAAGACAAACAACCTCTTAAGTCATAGTTGTTAACCTCAGGTGTAAAAGCTGTTAGCACAGCCATGGGTCAGGGTGATTGCACAGCATCAACTCAGCAGCCCTGCAAAGGTGGATGGTGGGGGGGGGCTCGGCTGACTCGGAAGGCTTGGATCACCCAGCTTAGCCTCTCGCCGCTCTGGGACTGATTCAGTGAGACCATGTCTCTGAGCCTCCTCTTCTGTCAACAGAGTGACCACCCCTCAGATCCTGCCAACCTTGAGATGGTCTCACACTCTTAAAACGATAGAGATGGCTGTGCTGGGTGACTTGGGACCAAGGGGTCCTGTCTGTCCTCAGACCGCTCTTCTTCTTAGCCCTGCATCAAGGACAGCTTCTGAAGGCCAAGAACTTACTTGCTGTTGCCGTCTTCTGACAGAGCAGGGCTGCTGTGGGCTCCAGCCTGTGGTGGACCATGGACCACACAGCACCGTGTTCTTGAGTCTGCTCTCATGGTGGCTGATGCTAATTTCATTTACAGTAGTGCTGAAATTATTTTTAGGAATGTATTTAAACAAAAGTTGCAAGTTGACTTCAAATAGAACATTCTGAGGCCTGTTAGGAGAGGGGAGCAATAACAGAAGCAGGATTGCAGTTGGGATGGTGTTTGGGCTGACCTTTCTCTGAGGGCTCATGGAGTTCTGTCTTGTAGCTGTAACTAGGGAGGGCCACTGGAAGGACAGATTCCGCTGGCCTGTCACTGCCACACATGGAGAAATCCCAGGCCCAGGGCCTAGACAGGGGGAAGCTGCTGTGTTTCTACAGAGTTTGAGCTAAGAGTCTGGAAGGGCCCTACAGCACAACCATCTCCTCACACCCACAGTGAGTTTCCCATGAAGATCTCAAACTGGGTCCCAAGTTTGCACCTGCCAGCTGGTATCTCCCAGACCAGACCCAAGATTAGGCCTCATCTACATTGGCAGTGGTTTAGCCCAGTGGAGGATAACTGTTGTTCCACAAACAGGGATGTCAAACACTTTGTGTTATGCCCTGTCTGGGAATGATAGCCCAGAGTGCCATGTAGGCCACACTGAAGTTCTGTCAGAGAGAACAGGGATGAGTGAGCGATGCCTGCCATAGGTATGGGAAAGGAGCTTGGGGATATGGTGCCATCATTAGTCACCCAGGATCTTGTAGCTGGGTCCTGTTGCCCCCCTAGAGCTGAACACTGAGATTAGCTAGCAAGTGATAGCACCTACAAGCTCCCATTAGGACTCAGCAGCTGTTCCTGGGGTATTCCTTGGGGTCAGCCCAGGATTAGATACAGTGTAGGTGACCAGGAAGTATGTCAGCCAGTATCTAAAAGGATCATCACAGGAGGAGCTACAGAGGTGTGGCCATGGGGAGCACTGGGGTAAAGGTCATTCAATCTTCATGTGCTTGAAGCACCTCACCTCCATGTGCTTCTGGGTGGATAAGTGCCCCAGAGTTTCCAAGGCATCACTGGTCACAGGTCCCCGAATAGTGTTCTTTAATGACCTCACCAGCATTAGAACTGTGGTTTGGGGACCCCAGCTGCTCTTTTGTTGTTTCCAGAGCCTTTAATTCCACCATGGCCTCCATGCCTGCACATCACGCCTCCACCATTGCCTGCGCCTGCCACGGGAGAACAGGGCCCCGTTCATTTCACTTAAGAGCTGGTGAAATAGGGCACCGGGGTCAGCAAGGGACTTGTTTGTGATCACACAAAAGGTGAATTGCAGAAACCTGGCCTGACCCGGTGGTACCCATCTCTGGACCCTTCGGCATCCATTCACACCAATGGCTCCAAAGATGGCGGCGGTTCAGTTCCCACAAATGTTTTTTAACCTTAACCGGCTCATTCCCTTTCAAGTCTCAGTGGCCTGGAAAGTGAGACCTCTGTGACCAAACGGCCTAGAGCACACCCTGCCCACTTTCCCTCAGCTCCTTGATCCATCAGATGAGTTATCATCAGCACACAGGCTGTTGTGGGAGTCCCCAGGTCATGGTGTGTGTGTGCGTGGGGGGTGGGGCTTGGAGGTTCCAGTGCCCGTCCATTTTCCTGCGGTGCAGAGTAGCGGGGCACTCAGCAGGAGCAGCTTATGGTCCGGCTGCTGGGTGTGAGCACCTAGAGTGCATTCATGTTCGCAGCAAGGCCAGAGGGCCTGAGCCCACAGGACAGGGGGATGGTGGCTGTACCCATCGTCCCACAGTAGGGTGGGAGGTGTGGAGAAAGAGTCATACTGTGCAGGGAAGCAGCTGGGAGCAGGGCTGGGCTGGGGGCCAGAGAGAAGGACACGAGACAGGTGTGGAATGATGCTGCAGCCAGCATCTATCACAGTACTGACCCAAGCTAGCACTCCACAGCATCTGAGGAGTCTCTGGATGAAACTCGGGGCTCTAGGCAGCAGGGCAAAGCTGAGAAGAGCTAGTGCCTATTAAGCTTCTCCTCGGGGGCAGACACAGAGAGTCCTTCCCTGAGGCTTGGCCTCAGGGACTGTCTGGTGTTCACTGTCTGATGAACAGGTCCCCACCGTCTGTCTGTCTGCCTGCCTGTCTGCCTTCGTGGCTGTCTCTGCTCCCCTCGTCTGCCTGAGCAGCACAAACAGCTCCTCCCCGGCGCTCCATCACTACGCATCCACTCGCAGGCTGGTGGAGACACCAGTGGCCCATTCAGAGACCTATTCATTCTGCCACCAGGGCACCGGGCCCGGTTTTAATCATATGTGCTCTACCACGAGCTACAGATGGCTGGATTATTAATAGTCATAATTAATCAGCATCCATGAGATCTTTTCCCCAGCAGCAGATCCTCAGCTTGAGCGGCCCCGGAGGCCCTGAGCCCATCCCCTCTTTACAGACGGGAAGTGATGTGGGCCAAGGGAGGGGACTCCCCCTGAGTGGAACTGACTGTGGGTCCTCGCTTAAATGTCGGGTCTGGTAGACAACCCCCGGTGTTCCTGTGGAGGAACTGACTGTCTGTCTCCCATCCCCCACCCTCCCCGGCCCATAGGACACTAGTCACTGGTAAAAGCTGTCAGCACTAGCCCCGGAGGTCAGTGCCCAAGCTGTGAATGCACTCCACGGCTTGGCTGAACATGGAGGGGGAAAAGGTTAGAGCAAGGAGGGCCTAGCAGCTGCCAGGGCAAGGGGCTCTACCTTGGGTTCATGTAGGGAGGCAGTCCTGGAGCGGGTGGTGCCAAATGCCAGCATCCTCCCTCTTCTCTGCCCATAGCTGCTGGCCCTTTGTCCTGAGTGCCAAGTCCAGCCGTGGAGATTTAAACAGCTGCGGCAAGTGGCTCCATGATTTATGGGTTGCTGTGAGCTGTGCCATCGACTCAGCCCAGCGGCAGTGAGGGTTCTTCACCTAGGCCTGGACATGGCTGTCTGCCACCTGCTCTCTTTGCTCGTCTCCCTGTCCTGGCCACCTCCGGGACTGCTGTGCATGAGTGTGTACACATGTGTCCTGACCCGTGTCTGGGAGCATGTGCTGTGTCCACCAGACATCCTTGCTCTTGATTTGAGTGGAAATAAACAGTGTGCCATATAGGTATGCCTGCCAGCCCTCGGGGCGGCAGGGGTCCTATGGGATGGATGTCTGCTTGTCAGTCTGTATGTGTACAACCTGTTTAACATGTATGACTGGCAGGGATATGGTGGTGAATGTCTATATACACACACAAGTGCATACAGACACTGACTTACCTTGTACTCTCTACCTTATCAAGTACCTATATATGCAAACATGGGGTATACAAGGAGGATGTATATGTATACATGTGTGTACACACACACACACACACACAGACATACACACACACACACACACACACACACACACACACACATGTTCAGTTTATTCAAGGCATCTGGCCTGACGCTGGGTTCGTGGATAAGGAACCCTGATGGTGGTAGGGAGATAGCCTCATTTGTCTTTGGAGTCCTTTACCCACCTTTTCCCCAACTGCTCCTCCCCCTCCCCCCAGAGCACCCCAGTCTCCCGTTTCTCCCCTACCATGTCTACCAACTGTGAGCCAGGCCGTGGGAAAAACGCCGTGTCACAGAACCCATTTCCAAAGCAGGCAGATGAGGGCACCAACCCAGGTCCTGCCTGTCAGGAGCACATGACTCTCCATCCTGTGTTTTCCTGTTTGCTAATGAACTTAAGGGCAGCCATTTTCAAGTTCGGTTCAGATGGAGCTTGCTGTCTAGATCACTGGGTAAGTCAGACTCCTTCGCAGTTGGGCTTTGGGTTTCCTATCTGTCACATGGTGATAAGGACCTTCACCAGCTGCCCCGGACAGAGAGCTCATCACTGTGCTCTCATTGTCGTGAGATGGAACCCAGGGCAAGCACTTTTTCTTGATGCAGCATTTTGATAATTTGCTCAGACTGATCTCAGACTTGAAATCCTCCAGCCACAGTCTCCTGGGTACCAGAGTTCCAGTCCTGAGCCAGCATGCCCAGCGTCACAGGGACATTTTGATGAACAAACCAGATGGACAAAGGGCTCTGCGAAGAAGGCAGGATGGTGGGGGAGATGGTGCTCGCGGCACTTGTCAAAGCTCTAAGCTTAGGCAGCCAGGAGTGTATGGGGGGCATTAGAGACTGATGGAGGCAGGGGCCCAGATTCCCCAAACAACTACTTTAACTGGATCTCAGACAATGACTTCGTCTTTAGCTCCATCCAAATGTTTGTGGAACTTGGAGTCTACCTTTCACACTACTATGGCAGTTTTTCTCCATGCAGTAGAGGAAGGACAAAGGTCACGTATAGTGAATGCAAAAGGCGGTGACACCCATCACTCTGTTCAGCGGCCCTGCATAGGTGGCCAGATGAGTGCGTGCTGTATGGCACTGCACCAGGATAGGATGTCATTTGTGAGGTTCTGCCTGTGCTCTAGACCAGCTATGCGGAGTCCGGGTCTTTGTAGGGAAGTATCCTGAGGAATGAGGCAGTTGTTTCTGGGTCTTTGCTGGCTACAAGGGAACTGGCTTTCGGTACCTCCCATCTCCCCTAACTTGAGGCCTGAGGTCACCTTTATCTGCTACCTTTGGTCCACAGGGCAACTGGACACAGGCCCCAAAAAGGAGCCTGAGAAGACGGGGAACAAGTCACCACCTATCTCAAACCCTATGAGAGCCACAGGCCCTATATTAACTCAGCAAACTGCCATCCCTGGGCTTAGAGTTGTGGGATTCCAACAGAGCCCTGTGTCCAATGGGTCCCTGGTGGTGTCAGCTTCCTGGCCGTTGCAAGGGTACAGAGGAGTAGAGAAAGGTCCTAGCAGAAATGAGTCCCAGGCACTCAGGGCAATTCAAGTAGACCTCACAACAAGACATAAGCAGGGCTGCAGGGCCGCAGGGCCGCAGGGCCGCAGGGCCGCAGGGCCGCAGGGCCGCAGGGCCGCAGGGCCGCAGGGCCGCAGGGCCGCAGGGCCGCAGGGCCGCAGGGCTGCAGGGCTTGGGGTCACGAGGCTTAGGTAGAAGGCAGGCTAGAATACATACAGACTTCAGAGGACAGAAAAGGTTTGGCTAGCTGGAAAGGTCGGTCTGATTGAAGGGTGTGGATGAGAGGACAGAGGTTTGGAATGGGTCTCAGGGGAAAGGCAAACCCTCTCCCATTAGCCACCAGGGCTGCTCTGGCTCAGATGGCTTTGCCTCTTGGTGAACAGAGGCCACAGGGTAAAGCAGATGGCTGGTGGGGGAGGGGCACGGGTGGCCTCAGTTGTGAGCCAAGCGAAGCCAAGTGGCCCACATAGTCCAGAGTTGAAGACCTTGGCACAAGCACTTGAGCTCTCAACTTGAAAGTTAATGATTCATTTGTGGCCAATTTCTGTTGGCATTTGCCTGGAAATTCCCAAGCCTGCCCCTTTCCTTTGGCTCGGGAACTCCAAGAATACGGTCTCATTACTTTTGGCTAAGAGCATCTCAGCCTCTCTCTTGGGGACAGCTTTTAAAACTGCTGTGAGACCTCTACAGGTTATCCATGATGGAGAACTGGTCCTGAGTGGTGGGTTGGGAGTGGGTGGCTTGGAATGTAATAAAGTCAGAGGCTCACCCTGACCTGTGTGTGCCAAGGGCTGATGAAAGAAGCCCTGTTGGTATTCATGATGTCCCCCCAGTTAGCTCAGAACAGATGTGACCAGAATTCAGTCTAAAGTAATGTGAAAAGTGTGTATCAGTTACAACCAGAGAGAGCAGGATTTGGCTGGGTAGAGAACGCACTGTCATATGCAAAGGCCCTAGGTCAAGACAGGAGGGTTGAGTAATTGTCGTATGATGGAGGTACAGAGACTTCTGTGAGCACAGCAATAAGTGAAGAGCTAGGAGACTGGGAGTTTGCCCATGACAAGAACTCGCAATAGGAAGTCAGAGGTAAAGCCAGGACCAGTTGTTTGGGATTATGCCCGTTTGGGTCTTGATTTTGCTGGTCAGCAAGACTTTCTAGATAGCCTGCTCCCAAGTTCTGCCCAGGGCCGGGCACCTGGGTGAAATCTGAATTAGAGAGAAGAGATCATATGTGACAACCCAAAGGTGGTGATGACAGGGATACACAGGAAGCCCCGAGCCTTTGGCAAGTGTTGTACAAGGAAGAAGGCTGGAGCATGACGTCATTCTGGGTCTTGAGGTAAACAGAGCAGTGTTGATTGGGGTCAACCTCAGGAATTCCATGTTCCTTGCAAGCTGTATCCAGCTACTCTGGAGGTCACCCCTGTCCCATGGGAGCCATGTGGCTTTCCCCAGTATCTGTCACTGTGTGTTCAGGCAGAGCCCAGGAGAGGACAGTTGATGGCAGAGCAGGGTCTAATTTCAGAATCTCACCTCTGCATCCACTCAATGTACCCATACCCTTACCCCATAGGTTCCTGAAACCTGAGGGACATTCCCTGAATCCCAGGCTACCCTTTCTGAATGATGGTCCAAGTATCTGAGAAAGGGACCTTTTGCCGCTCCCCCACTTTGCAAACTGAATTTCTCCCAGTGAAGCCTTTCCAGTTTCTGGTGTGATGGTAAACATCTCCTCTCCATAAAACATCTCCCTGAGACAGCAGCTTGCTCCACCGAGGGTGTGAGCCACACTTGGCAGGGCCTCTGCTGCCGCAAGTGACAGCCCTGAAAAACATTTGGGAAGACCAGCGTGTGCTGGGCATGGCTAGAGGAGCAGGGTCAGGCTGAGCAGCCCATCTAGGCCTGGGATCCTCACATGGCCTCTGGTGGCGGCTGCCCCCTCCACCGTGAGGCGGGGTAGTATCAGGTATCTGCTGGCTCCCACAGCCGTGGTGTCTGGGTCCTTGGCATGGTTAGGCAGCAGTGGAGAGCCTGTCTCCCGAGGGTAGCATTGCCAGGCCTGTCTGTGGCTGAATGCAGCAGGGCCTTGGACCTACAGCCTCCAGGCCTGCGTCACGCTGGCTTAGGTGTCCTGAATCGGAGCCAGGAAATGGATCTGCCGTACCAGTGTGGTGGGGATACTGACCAGGGCAGCTAGGGTGAACCCCAAGCTCCTGCCTGTGTACACTGAGGTTGCTAGCCTCCTATCTATTATGCCTTATGCCTGTGCTCAAGCTGCCATCCCACCTAGTCAGCAGCTGCCCCTCAAGCAGGTCCCGGCAGTGTTCAGCCTTTACCAAGACTATCGCCCCTTATTCCACTCCTCAGTTACCCTCAGGGCAATTTTCACCCCCATCTAAGAATGCCCCCAGGAATTCTTAGAATCATTCCTTGGTGGCCTCAGCCACCACTGTCCTATCTTCTCTGCATCAGCTCCCCATGGGCCTCTAGTTTGGGCTCCATCATTGTATACAGAGTCACGTTCTCTTGCGATGGGCTCCCCACCGCCGCTGCCATTAGCCCCTGAGGGCCTTGAGACTTGTTTATTTGTACATCCCGCAGGCCTGATATATAGTAGGTGCCCAATAAAAGCAGGCTGGATTTAATTAAGAGGCTCCTGAAGGCGGTGCTGGAGTCTCCCTTTGTTAATGATGTGGGGAAGAGCAGAATGTTGTACAGCTAGCAAGTGCAGTCCCTCACCTCCCCGCCCCCACATACCCCTACCCAAGGTGACTGCTGGAGCTGGGGCCAGCCTGCTGCTGGCCTCTCTCCAGCCTCTGCCTTCCTTGCTGGCAGGAGCCAGCTCCCCGGGCTGCCCGAGTGATCACTCCAGAAAACACCCCAGTGGAAACTGCATGAATGATTGATAAGGGCTGAGAGCTGTTTAATATTTTCCTCCTGTTTAATGGCTATCAATAATTTAATACGCTCTCTGTATGTTTTTAAGAAATAGCACCCATTTTGCCGTCTCCGGTTTAGCAGGCTAAATGATTTAAGTGTTGGAAGTGTGCTCAGAGGGTTGAGGTGGAGCGAGCAAGTCAGAAATCTGGAGTCTGGAGTGGGTGGTAATGAGGGCCACCACAGCATCTTGGCCTGGGATGAGTGTGTGTGTCTGTGTGTGTGTATGTGTGCAAAAGGGCCCATGCCTTTCTGATAAGAGCAAGATAATTGCTTTTCTGGAGCCCCACTGAACAGCTGTTGCTCCCCAAACCCTGCCCCATGCTAAGCACAAGGCTCTGGGGGCTCAGGAGCTGGGAAGGAGCTGGACTGGTTCCACTGGTTGTGGGATGAATCTCCACAACCTTATCCCTCTCCCCTCCTGAAGCTTTTAGATTATTGTTAACGATGTGATCAGACCATTGCCCCAGAGGGCTGGTATCTTCCAGATGGGTTTGGGATGGTGGAGAGTGATATTCAAAGTGGATAATCTCTGGGCCCAGAAGGACCTGGAAGGTCACCTGCCAGTGTTGCCTATCTTTCCAGATGCAGAAGATCACCTGGGAGGTCTTGTTAACAATTTAAATTCCTGGGCTGTCTTCCAGACCCGCATTCTCTCCAGGGAGAGGACAGGACACTGTGGGTTCAGCAATCATCTGAGTGATTTGGTCCTCAGGGGAGTTTGAGAAATTGAAGTCCAGCTTGCGTCTGATCTACCTGTGACCTCATGGGGCCCTCCCTCTACCTGAATACCTTTAGGGATGCTGTTCTCACCCTCCTCACCCCTACACATACAAACAGCTGCCTTTCCAGCAGACCACTCCCCAGGGACCTGGTGTTCCTCCCTCACTCAGCTTGGCCGTGCTGTGGCTCACCCATGCACCTCTGCAGAGGCTTCCTTTCTTAGCAAAGGGTGTCTGAGGCGGGGAGTAGGTACAGAGTAGGCCTCTGTAGAGTGAGCTGGCTACCTCAGATGGCTCTTAGCTGGAATTGTTGCTGGCACAGTAGGGACAGAAAAAGACCCAAGACCCACATCACCTTGGCCTATTGTCCCTCATGCCTTCTGTGGCAGAGGGAAAACAGACTTATCCAAGATGACTAAATTAGCCTACCTTTCAGATGGGTGGTGAGCTAAGGGGCTAGTGGTCACACATACATTTAGAACAGGGCTGGAGCTGGGAAGATGAAGACAAGAGGTTGGTTGTATGTGCCTAAACTCGGCTAGACACTGGGATTCTGCTGAGATTCTGTTGCCCAGCAGGGTGTGTGGGGGCTGCCATGCAGGCTGAGTCTGAGGGCTACCCTGAGGTACTGCAGAGGGGTCAATTCCCATGCCTCTTCCTTGGCCCTTCAAGGCTCTGTGGTCTTACTTTAATAGGCTGTTATGGGGGAATGGCACACATTTATGGTGCCATCTACAAGAGAACCCCTTAAATCTCCCCCACCACGGAAATCTCTTTGCATCCCCAAGTTCAGCTTCACCTTCAGTCTTCACTGGGGATGGAGATGACGGTAAAGCATCACTTCGTCTGATGCTGGCCTATTATCTGTGTCACTTGGAGACAGATCACTGTAGGATTCAGTTCTCTGGGAGACTAAGAAGGTGGAGTGTACCACCTAACCCTGATGGGCCTCTGCTTGAAGAATCTTTGGAGTCAGAAGAAAAACACTCAGCCTTGCTTGAGATAGGCTCTATTATTCCCTCCCGCCCAGAACTGTGCAAGCACATGTAGGCCCAGAAAAGTATGGAAGGGAGGTACAGAGGGCTTTCTGCAGAAGGCACCACCTGAGGCATCCCAGGTGCAGAAGTGAGGCAGCTGTGGAGTGTGGAGAGTAGGGAGGTGGGGCATAGGGGTAGTTCAGGGAGGAGCCAAACCTGTCACTCAGCTGCTATTGAAATGTCACTCAGGAAAGTGTCCTACCCTACTCATGTAGCTGAATAAATTGTCTCAAAGTGAACATACTTGTATAACCACTGCGCCACCAAGAAACACAATGTTCCAGTTCCAGGCTCCCTAGAAGGCCATGTGTTCCTCTCAGATGCCACTTCCGCCATGCAAAGGATTCTGATTGGTGAAGCATGGTCTCGGTTATCTGTCCCACTTTTAAAAGAGTGGTCTGGAAGTGGGGGGTGGGGGGAGAAGGGAGCATTCTGCAAGAGGCCCCTCCTTCTTGTCTGGGATGTTCCTCAGGCTCCTCCAGTCACCTGAGGCCTCTGCCCCTACTGGGCACTGGGCTGGAATTCTGGCTGGACCTCCCTTCTCCTTCCCTGTAAAATGCTTTCCTCTGAGGTCTTAAGGCTTTCAGAGAGTCAGGGTCAGAAAGGTAGAACCTCCTGTAGCTACGTCTCTATACCCAGTTGCACTGAATCCTGGTCCTCAAAGCAAGCTTGAAGGCTCACACCGGGTCACAGGGGAAGAGCCAACTGCCCCTTAATAGACGTTTCTACATCGGCCATGGTTATGCTTCAGCTCCAAGTCCCCTTGTCTCTTTTTGACCTTGGTCCAAGTGCTCTTCAAGTGTGTTCGCACCCATGGCTGGCTTTCAGACCCATGCTCTGTTGGTGGCTATGGCTAGTGCCACCTCCTCCTGATATTTTGAAGATGTGTGCATGATGCGGCTAATCTGTCCATTCTGTGCCTGTGTTCATGCGCAGTGTTCACTGTGGGGCTGTTGTGCCTGGTACTGATGAACCGCCTGAACGATTGTGTACATTGCTGTCAAAATGGACTTTCTGGGTCCTGGGATAGCCCAGCAGACTGTCTCACACCCTCCTCTAAAGTGGTGATGCCAGCGTTTGCGCCACCTGCGGTAGTTAAGTGTCCAGAAGGGAGTTTAGGAAGGCTTGCCAGCTATAGATGGGCCTGATGTGTGCCTTTGCTCAGTTGACAGATGCTGCAAGAGGCTCCTGATGCTGCCCTCTCTGAGCCCTGGCCTCAGGCCTCCAGGCTGGAGGAAGGAAGGAAGGGCTAGCAGGCTAAGCAATGTTTCCTGAGAAAGCTTTCTTCTCCCTGACACCTTTTCCATCCGCAGGGATTCCCCATAGCTGATCCCCAACTGTCAGTTTTCTGGGGGCACAGCTCAGAGGAATCTGCCAAAGCATCCCCCATACCTGATTCTGTCAGCAGTGGGCAAATCTAGGAGACATTGATATACTTCTGACCTTGCCCCTCTCACTTAACTAGGGAATATTGGGAAGAGAATGCCCCATAAGGGCCTCTGTCTCCTCATTTGTAGAATAGCAGAGAAAATCTTTCTCTTTCTCTCTCTCTGTCTGTCTCTCTCTCTCTCTCTCTCTCTCTCTCTCTCACACACACACACACACACACACACACACACACACACACACGTCTGTCACAGCCACCGCTATGTTCTAGAACCAGACAACAGGAAGCCTTTAGGGACGCTCTGGAGGCCTAACTGAAATACATATGATCTGGCTCACAGGTTCACTCTCACTATGCCAAGACTGCTGTCTTCATTGCTTAGCCTGCACACTCCATACAACACCAAGTAGTCCCTGGGGCCCTTGATAACAATGTTCAAGGAAAGGTAGATTAGACCTTTCTGATGAGACTTTGGAAATCTGGGAGAGACTTAGTCAATATGACTCAAATCTGAGGAGAACAGAAGCAGGTAGTCAGATAGGACCTCTCAGACGACCCAAGCATGGGCCCCAAGGTCACTAAGGCTTGGAAAGACAGAGGAGAGCCAGAGGGAGGCTAGAGGCACGCTGGTGGGGTATAGTGGTGGTGTGCATTGAAGTTCGACTGCTGCTGTCTGCATACAGGCTATAGAGGCCACTGAGGCTGATTCTAGAGTCTCAGGTATGAATTCCAAGACCCTGAGCCTCTTCTAAGAGGAGCTACAGCCCCCAGTTTCTGTAGAGCTTCTCTTGGGCAACTGGCATTATTCCCAAGGAAGAATGGTCCTGTGTACAGTCAACCTGGCAGGCGTGGTCCTGTGTACAGTCAAGCCTCAGAGGGATATTTTCCCCTGCTAGTCTACAGATGAAGAAACTGAGGTCCTTCTGAGTGCACACTAGAGGTCGGCTAGGGGACTCGGGGCTTTCCTGCAGTCCTGAACTCAGAGCTCATTGTCCTCTCTGCTTTCTCTTGCAGGACTCAGACAGCATAGAATCCACTCAGTAACTCCTTCGCCACAGCCACCCTTCCCCAACATCACAAGAGCCTTGAGTTGTGATCGACTGGCAGGAGCCCTAGCAGGTGAGTGGATGGGCCAGCTATATTGGTACTGGGAATCTGTCACTGAGGGGTGGGCAGGTATCTGTGGCCACCTGAAATAGGGGATCTGGCTTGAGGAACTTGGTGGGGAAATGGCTCATTTCCCAATTTCTGTTTTGTTCCTGAGCTCTGAAGCCAGAGAGGAGAGGGCATGGACCTAGCCTCAGTACCTTGTGTAGGCTAAGGGATTTTGCCTTCTAGTTTAGTTCACAGAGATAATGACAGTAGTCATAGCAATAATAACATCCTCTGCTCCTGTGGGTACCTGACTGTACACTGGTACCATTTTCCCTCCATAACTGCCCTTGAGGAGTGGCTGTCACCATTACCAATGTACAGATGAGGACACTGAGCCTTGGTACCTTGTCCGAGGCCACATGCCGTTCAAAACCTGGGTTCAAGGTCAGATCCGTTCACCCCGAGCCCTTTCCTGGTTTCCCAATCCTGGGGCTCCTTTTTTGAGGGTGAAGCTGAGTCTCCTCAGTAGTGATAACTCAGTACAAAAGGAGAAGTCTTCTACCAAGTGAACAGGGCTGTGCTGGTTGCTACGATCTAGCTTTCTCTGATCTGGCTCCCTCTGGAAGTTGGCCATTTCACATTGAGTAGCGTAACTGAGACCTAGAAAGGGTGGGCTACAGAGACAGGAAGTGACGGGGCCAGAATTGGTATTGATTAACCAACCACACTGCACCCTAGCTCTCCTTTCTGCTGGGATCCCTCCCAGGCCTGAGAGTAGCATCTATATTATGGTAGAAAGCCCAGAAATGAACCCTGGGGAGAGGCTCTAGAGTTGGCCTGGAGCAGGAGAGAGCATTACTATGTTGATAAGAGGGAAGCATCAAAGACCAAACGGAAGACACAGCTCCTATAGAGAGTCCCAGGCAAGCAAGCATTAACTCACAGCCATTCTACTTGTATCCAAGTACCCATGAGAATCTGTTGGAAGCAGGACCAGCTGTATCATTTGCAGGGCCCAGTGGAAAATAAAAACCAAAGTCAGTTGTGCACAAAGTATCAACAATCTCAAGATGGTAATGGCACAGTGAGGTCCTTTAAAGCTTGAGGACCAGTGTGTCAAAGGGTGGCCCGTGACACCAGATCTCCAGCCAAGTGGCAGCCATCAAGTGAGTGCTCTACCACTTACAGCCATCCACAGCCTGCTGACCCTGCCCAAGGTCCCACCACTTAGAAGGCATACACAGCCCGCTGAACCTTCACAAGGCCTCTTGGCCTCCAAGTCTCATCTACTCTATGAGCTGCAGTGCCCCTTCCCACAGCAGGAGGCTCTATGGTGCCAGAGTCCATCTTTTCCCAAGCAACTGAGGACAGGCTATATTAGGGTGTGTAGGAGCTCTCTTGTGTACACTGTTCCAGCCTGTCCTACAATCCCTGTGCCATAGTCCCATCCCCACTAAAATGGCCAGCCTGGATTTTGGTATTTCTCAGGTCCACCAAACCAGGCAGCATATATGACAAGGGACAGAGAGAAGGGAAGATTCAGCAACAGAGGAGCTCCAGCAAAGTCCAGAGATTTCTGTTTGCAGTCTCCTGTCTGGGCTTTCCAACCCCACCCCCACCTGTTTCTGTCCACTTGGTCTTGTGGGTTGAATGCCTGGAGCCTTCTGTTTCCTGGTGCTTCAACCAGGGGCTGTTTCTTGTGGTTTTCTGCAGTGGGCAAAGTACTTGCATAACTCATTAGATTTCATAAAGGGCATTATTCCTACTGGCTGGATGCAAAAACCGAAGGCTTTGAGAGGCCTGAACCCCCTCCAAGCTTCTGGGCTGTGGTGATATCTACCCAGGCCATGAGATGGATGATGGCCGTAGAGGACCACCTGAGCTCTGCCATGGGGTCTGACTCTTTCATCTTCGTAAAATTCAACTCCAACCCCTTGTGCTGGAGAGGCTCCAGGTTCTAGGATAATGAAGATGACCTAACTGGTCCTGGAGGTCTGGCCCACCAGAGTAAGGTAGCCCTCGGTCCTGCTCCTTCAGAGGGGATACAGTGAGTCCACACAGAGCTTGGGCAGAGGAGAGGAGACTTGAGTTGCTTCTGACCATCACAGCTGGAAAGGCCAGATGCAGAGGAGAGGGTGTCCTGTCAGGTTGTGATAGCCTGCCCCTTCAGTGGCTGGAATGTACAGAGGAAGGGCCCACTGGATGGTTGCAGTGAACATTACGGGGTTAGGAATGTGAGCTCAGGGTCTAGACTCTGGGGTTTTGGCAGCTCCATTTCCCTATTTTCTTTATTGCCCCATTCTAGTGGCGACGCCTCTTTGAGCCCCACCTCATCATCTGCAGGTGAGGAGAAGAGTCTGCTTTGGGAGGGGTCAAATAGTCACTCTGCCTACACACAGCAGGGCCTGTGGATAGGCGGTGGATGGCAGTCAGGGTGTATGACATGGTTGAACCCAGCTGTGAGAATACACGGGTGCGGTTCCTAGAGAGAGGCTTGCTGTGGAACCACTAAGAAGACATAGTGGGAAAGGGTGGGAGAGATCTGGACTCCTGAGGAGGTGACTCCATGCATGTGCCTTGGGCAGCCACATGACAAGAATCACCCACTGCTGCCCCACCAGCCTCCAGGCTCCAGGAAGTGATGTAATCGTTTGCAATCTGTGCACTTCTAGGGTTAAGCACAGTGTGGACTGCCAAGGCCAGCACGCAGAAGGCTGGCTGGGCCCAGTCTGAGGTCAGGCAGAACTAAAGTTCCAGGGCCGCCTGTGGCATGCCTGTCAGTCTTCAGTCCAGCTGAGAATGCATGCCCCAGGCCCTGCCTGGAATCTGTGGCCTCCAAGCCACCCCGCCACCAGAAGCCTCTGCAGCCTGCCCTGCCCCACCCACCCCCACCTCCTGCTACTCTGGCCTGGAGCTGGAGATAGTCTACAGCCTGCTGCTCACTCCTGCCCGTGTGGGTCAGCAGGGTAGGTCTACCTTTCCATCAGATCTGCTGTGTGACCTCGGAGAAGTCCCTGCCCTTCTCTGATGCCGTTCCTCAGCCTTTATGATCAGAAGGTAAACCTAAAGGCATCAACAATCCAGTGAAAGTTGAATTTGTCCTATTGTACTGATGAGGAAACTCACAACACAGAGAGACTAGGAAACCTACCCGGAGTCACACAGTCATTGGTGGAGCTGGGATCAAGCCCAGTTTTTTCTGAAAAGCATATATTCTCCCTGCTGTCAGACTGGCTCTCACAGACACTGGAACCATGCTGGGCCCTCATGCTAAATTCAAATGGTGGCTAGACAGCTGAGTTCAAAGCAGCGCTCCCAGAACTGCAGTGGACAGGCACAGAAGTGACCACTGAGTGAGGGTGAAGACCAAGGAGGTAGCCAAGAAGTCTGCCTGGAGGAAGAGGAGCACCATGGTGTTCCTCACAGGTCTCCTGGGGTGTCTGTGTATCCTGGCAGCCTCACAGACAGCCAGGAAGATCTATTCAGCCACAGCTGGAAGCAGGTGTTTCTGATACCCAGATTGGCCTGGCTTCTTCTGTAATGGGAGCAAGGGCAGCTCTCTGGGGACATAGCGTTCAGCCTCAGCCTCCACACTGGAGGTAGAGCCAGAGCCTTAGTTCCCAGGATGGGGGAAGAGGGATAGTGATGGATGGCCAACTCCTGGACCTGGACCTTTGGGTCCCAGCAGGTCCTGAAGCCCTCAGTACCTTTTCTGGGAGGGAAAAGCCTACCTACCCAAAGGCAGGATGAGGACAGTCCAAGGGGGAACCAACCACCACCCTTCTGTCACCCTCTGCACATATATCGGTCCTTCACTCTTCAAGGGTCTGAACTCAGCTCATGAGTTTGGGGTGCATGTTCCTGGGGGACGAGTCAGGGTTACAGAAGCCCAGAAACCAGGCGGTGGATACACAGCTACAGCTAAATTATGGCAGACACAAGAGGCTATGACTTGGGACTCCTTCCCAAGGTGGGCTAGGCTAGCTTTCTTTTGTATTAGGACTGAGGGCCCCTAAAGCGCTCTGTGAATTTAATACAAACAGCTCTTCCTCTCTCTGAGGTTTGCTCATCCATCAGGTCTTGCCTGGAGTTCACCGTGCTCTTGTTTGTGAGACAGATGCCCAGGCCACACTCAGAGTAAACAACAGATCTACCTCTGTCTCTGGGTCCAAAGCCCTCACAGACCTCATAGCAAAGGAGAAGACCCTGAGCTGGCCACTGTCTTGAGCCGTCAAAATGTCACACTCTCTCCCAGGGAAGGACTGTGCTTCAGAAGTCACCTGGCCAAGTTCCCCATGGCATAAGGAGACCTGAGGCCTAGAGACACACCCAGCCTTACACCCACAGACACTGCCCTTCTAAGCTACTCTGGCTGTATGGGAGATGGTGACGCTGACAGAGGGGACCAGCAGTAGTGACCAGAGCACTGTGTTTACTGAAAGCAAAGTCATCTGAGGAGCTGTTGCTGTAAGGAACAGGGAAGTTCAGTTGTCTGTGGAGACTCCCCTAGAAGGGGATGAGGAGTCCAGCTCTGAGAAAACTGATCACTGCCTTCTGGTACATCCCCTCCACCCTGACCCATTCACTTGGTGTCAGGATGCTATAGAGGAGGACAGAGAGTCCACCCATAATCCTTATCAGCTCCCTCTGCAGAAGGATGCTGAGTGTCCATCTGCTCTGCACTCTGGGAGGCAGTAATGGTGTTCCTGTGACCTGGGGTAGGGCCCTGCAGCTGGTCCTGAAGAATGAACCTGAACTGGACTGCTTGTATCCAAGCCTCAGGAAAGGCTGGCCAGGGAGGCTGCCCCAAGGACCGTGGAGAGGGATGAGGGGGTGAGAAAGGAAAGGGGTGGGTAGCTGGCTTTGCAAGTGCAGGTGCCAGAAGAATAGAGTTTTTACTAACTCCCTAAATGTTCCACTCTGTGCCTCAGTTTCCCTGGGATCTTCTCTAGGCTCCAGGCACCAATCTCTAGGCTTTGGTAGGAACATCTGCCTTTGGTCATCACAAGCTGTGCCTGGGTTTTTGCTGAGGGAGAGACAGAAATGTCTCGTCCTTGGGGAAAGGAAGCTCCAGATGGGCTCAGAGCTTTTCCCTGGCTGATGAAGGCTAGTTTAAGACCCCAACAGTTTCCTAGCCTAAACCATCCGGGGGGCAGGGACTGACCTTATTGTAAACCCACTACCTGTGGGATAAGGATCTTGTTCCCGGAGTGGGTTTGGGAGAATGGCCTGATTTGGGCATCCTATCTTTCCTATAGCCAACTGCCTCCTGGGAGAAGCTGGTGGCAGGGTGAGGGTGATCCTCCCAAGGCTGTGGCAGGTAGCCCAGGCTCTGATGCAAGTGTAGTACTTCCGGAGACTTTCATGGCTGACACCAGTCTTCAGTCAGTGCAAGTTCCGGGCCCTGTGGGCTCCTCCCTGATCACCCCACATTATGTGTCTGTCGTGTCTGACTCACCATGGTCTTATTCTCATCTCATTCCTGTCGGAAGCTACAGCCCCAGGCCCCTTGGACTTGGGATCACATGAATCTCCTGCACCCTCGCAGAGTGCACAGCTGCCTACAGCAAATGGTGGCACGAGTGGCTGAACCCAAAGCCTCTCCATGACCCTTGACTCTTGTCATTCTCAGAATACCAGCTTGGTGTCAACCTGATTCCAATGGGGGAAAAGCTGGCGTCAGAGAAGGCAGGACATTTGGCCAAGGTCACACAGCCAATCCAAAATCACGCTGAGGATTGTGGGTCCTGGTCATAGTCTTCTGGGGACCAAGCAGATGTTGCCAGTATGTTAAGGAAGTCACTGGCTAATGCTGCTGGAGGTCCAGAGGAGGCAAGGCCTGTACTCCTCCCTCCTGGACTTTATCTGCTCTAATTGGCCACAAGCTCTGGTGCTGCTGACATTTACCTGGTAGGGAGAAGGGCCTCTCTCCCTCCTGCATAAAGATGCTAAAAATAGCTAGGGCCAGCTTCCCACAGCCCCTGCCCAGCCTACGCTTGCTTCCCGCCTCAGTGACCTTTATCCTGGGGTGGCACTAGGCTCCGCCTTGCATTCTGAGCAGGAGTCTCTGTCAGGTTTCCATGTCCTCCAGCTGTACCCATGCCCCTGCTGGTAACCCAGCTCCATCTCCTTCCTTCCTCCATGGGCATTCCCTGTCTAGAGTGGTCACCCCATCCCTGGACTTGAGCAGGGGCATGCTCTCTTCCCCGTTGATGGGGAACTCAATTTTCTTCCTGCTCTATGCTGGACCCAGATGCAGTGAGGCGTTTATCCCTGTTTGTCCGCTCTTACCTCTCCAGCAAAGAAGAGGAGGCAGGCTTTGGCATGGATGTTGGGAGCCTGCATGCATCCCCACCTCTGAAGGTGGACAGCACCACGTGACCATAGAGTACGGGAAGGATATACTGAGGCAGTGTACAGGAAGGCTGGGTCAGGAACTGAGCACCTCTCGGGCTGTTCTCATACAGCTCTACTGGGAACCTAATAAATGAGAATGAGATGCTGGAACAAGAAAGGAACGTTCCAGAACAGGCTAAGAATTGGCAACTTCATGTCCTTCCGGTCAGGCCCTCTTGCCCATTCCCTGTGTGCTCCCGGATGGCCTGCCATGCTTGCCTAGCCAGTGTTTGTCTGGTTCGTGTCCTGGGTCAGCATGACCAGAAGTGTGTAGACACTGGCATTCATCCAGTGGCTGGCTGGCTTTGGACTCAGCCCAGTGGAAACAGAAGTGGTTTTCCAGGTTTGGACTCATGCCTTGTGCACGGGCTACCCCAGCGTGCCTCGGTTTCCTCAGCCGAAACAATCCGATAATGGCGTGACTTACACTAAGTAGTCCGAGGACTTGGTCATCAGCACCTGCGTACACAGGAGAGTGTGCACATCCAGTTAGCAGGCAGGACACATTGGCTGCACCTCCTGCAATGGGGCTAGTTGCTCAGTTGGTGATAATGACAGTGGCCACCTGCCATGTTGAGTGACTGGTGTCAGCTGTTGAGCACAGCACATGGGATGCTGAATTCAGTCCCCAAACCTCCCTACACAAGGGTCCTTATTGTACACCACATTCCAGATGAGGAGACGGAGGCACAGAGAGGCCACCCACAGTTAGAGAGGGGTGACACTGGAAGTCAGAATCAAGAGTCAGCCCAGATTCTTGAGTGGCCAAACAGCTGGGCATGCCTCATCCTGCCCCAGGGTTAGCACACAAGTTCTACATCCTGGGGATTCGACTCTCTTTTGGGTGACAAAGGGTGGCATGTGCTCAAGATCACACGCAAAGGTCGCCTTCCTTCTACCTTGTTTGAGACAGACTCTCTTGCTGTCTGCTCTTGTGGACGTGGACACTACTAGACTGGCTGGCCTGTGAGTCCCTGGGGATTCTCCCTTTGCCTTCCATCTTGATGCCCCATCTTTGGGATTACAGATAAGCACCGCTGCCTCTTGCTTTGCAGCAGTTCTGACTGCTCTGCAAGGGACTCAGGCCCTCACACTCTCATGGTCAGTGCTTTACCCATTGAGTCATCTGTCTCTCTAGTCCTGAGACTTAAGAGGAAAAGCAAGAGGAGCCCCGCCCCCAGCCCCCCCCTCCCAGCCTCCAGCAGGGCCTTCCTGGTACAGCAATGGAGTATACCATTGACAAAGGAGAATTACTAGCAGAGGAACAGAGTGGAACCAGAAACAGCTGCTGGCCTGCATTACCAGTGCCCAGGCCTGGACTTCTGGGTGAGGAGCCAGTACTCCCTGGGGTCCTGGGTCAGTTGTTAACCAATATAGACTGCAGAGCATGCTGAGGCCAGGTCTCTTATGGAAGAAGCCTGGGATATCATCTCCACCCACCTCAGCCTTATCCTAGTACCCTTTAATCATGTCTGGATCTGTATCCCTCTCCCCCGTCTTGCTCCTGCCAGCAGCCAGGCCTTACCGTGTCTCTGCCTCTATGTCACGGTCTCCCATCCTCCTCTGTCTCCCCACCCTCCCATCACAACCAGAGAAAAGTCCAAATTATAAGATGGCAGGCATCAAGGCCATCTTCCTGGCTCGGTGAGGTCAGAGATCTGTTTGGGCCTCTCTTAGCCCACCTGAGCCTCTGGGCTTTGGTGGTATGGGTAGTGTGGTGCCTCTGTGCAGGCCTGGCTTTGTGCCCAGTCCGTGCCCAGCCTCAGTGTGGATGCGGTGCATGCTGGACCAGAACAACAAAGCTTTAACTATTTCCTCACACCCTTCTCAGACACTACCTAGAACTGCTGCCTCCAGCTACCCAGTGTGGCTCGGGCCCAGCTTCCGGGAGGGAGACAGGAGCTGCCTGTCTGCTCACAGGGATGTTCAGACTCAGAGAGGGGGTGGAGCTGCGCAGTGGGGAGTGAGCAGGCTCCCGTGGTAACTACGGGCATGTGCTCCCTGCTCTGCTGCTATGTGACTTCGGGCAGCCCAGATAATTTATGACATATTGGTAACAATAGCACCTTCATCATGGGCACGGGAACTAAATGAAGCAGCATGTGATAAGAACGTTCGGGGTCCTGGGACATTGTATGGATGATGGGTGTAGTGCTTATCCTTTTTTTTTTTTTTTTTTTTTTTTTGGTCAGGCCTGGGAAGTGCTACATTATTGAGCTGTCCATTATCTTCCTTTAAAAGCCTTACTTTGTCTTTGCTCTAACTCTAATGCCCTCCCCTACCTTTTTGTCCTAGTACTTCTTCCCAGGGCTCCTGACACCCCAAGACTCCTGACACTCAGTGCTTGCTGGTCTAGTTCTATGTGGTCTCTTTGTCACTCCATCTCCACTGAGCACCCTCTGATCCAACCTCAGGGTGTATTCATTTTCTCTCCACAAGTGTCTGGATCCCGGGGGGTCAGGGCTAATGACAGTGTGTTGGGTGAACCCATGTTCAAGCAAAATCATCTCCAAGAGCAACACAGCTGTAGCCAGGCCGGATTCTGGGTCTACTGCTGCTGAGGTCATATCTGGGCCACCTGGAGCCCTGGCATCAAGGGGCTCAAGCAGGCTCGTGGAAGGTGATTGCCACAGGCTCCCCTGTGGTCCAAAGCCTCCCTCTGAGCTACAGGGCTGTGTTTTGTTAGCTGAGGTTCTGCCCCCCCCCACAGCCCTCTGTTAAATTGTGTTATTATATTTAAACAAATCAATTCCATTGCAGAGTTTTCCCGTCCTAATGATGAGTTTGCAGTGCAGATACCATTGATTTCTCTCAGTCCTGAAAACCAGCTGATGAATGACACCCAGTGCTTCCTCAGAGAAGCACTTAGGCAGCCCTGCACGGGCTCCAGGCTTCCCAGAGACACTGCCCCACCCCACCCCACCTTCAGCTGCTGCCTACAGTTGGGATTGAGGTCAAGGGCCAGAGGAGACCCCCAAGCCCCTCCCTAGATGGAAGGAATGGCATAGCAGGCCCCAGTGACACAAGACTTGTATTGATTTTGGCCCCAGGCAGGACTTACAGAGCAGAGACGCCTGGGGGTGGGATCTTGATCTTCTACAAATCCGAAGCAGCTTCCTAGGAGTTGGCACCCAGTCCTTAGACCTGGTGGGGTTGCCCATAAAAGCCACTTGAGATGCTTTTGGGAAGGGGAGGTGTTGAGGGAGGGTCAAGAGCTGCCCTGCTGGAGAGGTGAAAGGGCTTCCCTTTGGGGAATCCTTCTGAACCCACAGTATTCAAAGGCACCCTTAAGCTGCCACCCAGGGCTTTGGCTCTCAGATCCCTTCCTTACCTGCTTCTCTGAGTTCCTGTGGGGAGGAACCACTGTTCCCAGGGTAGAGGGGCCTCCCCTACCCCCATTATAATGGAGGTACAGTGGACTCTGAGAGCCAGTCGAGTTCCCAGCTGTACTTCTGTGAGTGTCATGGTGGCAGGGAGGCTGCCCCACTGCCAACCATTTTCTTAGCCACCCTGGGCTTCTGTCTGCTTGAGTCCAGGCCCTTTGCAGCTTTTAGGCTTAGCCGTCCACAGGCAGCACACTCAGGAGCCTAGGCACTGGTCTAGTAGAAGACAAGAGGGAGTGGTGGGGAGTGTGATGAACCTCAAAGGGCCTGCCTGGAGGCCAATTTGCCTGCCCCCCCCCTTCTTTTTTTTAAGAGACCAGAGCTTGTGGCCAGGAGGGGGTAGCTGCTCTTCAGCCTCAGGGTGCTGTAGCTTTGGAGTGGGGTTAGGGGCTGTCCAGTGCTTCCCAGGCTTCCTGAGACCACCCGTCACTGAGGACCCCCACCCACACACCGGGCCTCATCTGCGCCTGTTCCCAGCGCCTACCCCAGCCACCTCCCTTCCTGCAGACTGACAGCTCCTGTAATCAGGTTAGTCTCCCTCTGCTTAGTGCACTGCTGAGCCAGACCAGCTGCCTCTAATGGCAGGGTCCACCTGGCCCTCTCTGGGGTTGGGGGAGGGGAACTGGGGAAAGACCAGCCAAGGGGAGAGGCTGAGCATCTCTCCCAGCGGACCTCTCTAGGAGGCCTTATCCCGGCATCCAAGACCCTGCTTTCTTCTCCCACCTCCATGAGCCTGGGCACTCCTGAGCACAGCAACTGCCACTCTTCACACATGTTTGCTACACTCCTCAGAAAACTTCTATGCATCCTTGGAAACCCAATTCCCATCTCTTCCTCTGGACTCCTTCCCTGGTCCCCACCTACACTGGGTGCTCCTCTGGCCGGAAACTTCTCAGTGTCAATGTGTTGAGAGTATTATCCCTAGATCTAGTTCCTCAGGAGGTTCAAGAAGAAAGGAAGAAAAAAAATTCCCTTTCTCTGTATGGACCTCAGGTAGCAGCTTGAGAAATACCCAGTAAATGTCCAGGGCCAGCCAAAGAAATAAGCAGCCAGAGCAGAAAAAGAGTCAGGAGGGTCAGGACAGCTGCTCCCTTCTCCTTGTACACTAGTCTACTTCCTGTTGGGGAGGTCCATTCCGGGCTTCTCTAGACACATGCCAGGCCTGAAATAGACCCATGGGGCCTTGGTGGTATCTTCTCAGCCCCTCCTGCCTGCCGGGCATCTTGGCTCCTCCCCTCTTGGACCCTGAACAGTGCCAGGACCTTTGCCATCCAGCAAGGCCAGGCTATGCTCTCTGGCCCTGCGTACTTTGGTTTTTATAAATACCACGTACATGTAGGGTCTGCTGCACCCCAGGAGCGCTGTGTTTGAGGACTGGAGTACTATTGCAGGCGTGATTGTGCTACTAAATC